>SJXO01000094.1:361420-568888 GCA_006408615.1 Connochaetes taurinus | reverse complement strand
TTTTTTTTTTTTTTAATGGTCTCCTTTATTTCTTTTGAACTTATTTATGTCTTAATTTTTAAGTTTTCTTTCCTTCTACTAACCCTGGGGTTCTTCATTTATTCCTTTTCTAGTTGTGTTAGGTGTAAAGTTAGGTTACTTATTTGACTTTTTTCTTGTTTCTTGAGGCAAGCCTGTATTGCTATGAACCTTCCCCTTAACACTGCTTTTACAGGGTCCCATAGTTTTAGGGTGGTTGTGTTTTCATTTTTATTCGTTTCTGGTGGTCTTTGGAAGGAATGACGCTAAAGCTGAAACTCTAGTACTTTGGCCACCTCATGCGAAGAGTTGACTCTGATGCTGGGAGGGATTGGGGGCAGGAGGAAAAGGGGATGACAGAGGATGAGATGGCTGGATGGCATCACCAACTCAATGAACATGAATTTGATTGAACTCCAGGAGATAGTGATGGACAAGGAGGCGTGCTGTGATTCATGAGGTCTCAAAGAGTCAGACACGACTGAGCAACTGAACTGAACTGAACTAAGGCATATTTTGATTTCCTTTTTTTATTTATTCTGTGAATTGTTGGTTATTCAGCAGCATGTTGTTCACCTTCCATATGTTGGGATTTTAATAGTTTTTCTCCCATAATTAACATCTACTCTTACTGCATTGTGACCAGAAAAGATGCTTGGAATTATTTCAATTATTTTGAATTTGCCAAGACTAGATTTATGCCCCAGGATGTGCTCTATCTAGGAGAAGGTTCTATGTGCACCTCCGAAAAAGGTGAAATTCACTGTTTTGGGGTGAAATGTCCTATAGATATCAATTAGGTCTAACCGGTCTAAGGTATCATTTAAAGTATGTATTTCCTTGCTATATCCCTGTCTAGTTGATCTATCCATAGGTGTGAGTGGGATATTAAAGTCTCCCACAATTCTTGTGTTATTGTTAATTTCCCCATATTTTCTTGGAAAAAAATTTGGCTGAACTATGTCTTCATTTCTGCTCAGGACTTCTCTTTATGCAGCGAGCTGGGGCTACTCTGTAATTGCAGTACACTGGCTTTTCAAGCCTGTGTTCCTCTTGATGCAGATCACAGGCTCTAGGGCGCTCAGTCTCAGTAGTTGTGGCCCGCCGGTTTAGTTGCCCTGACACATTTGAAATCATCCCAAGCCAGGTCTCAAACGCATATCTTAAGCAATGGATCAAAAAGGAAAATCCTCTGGAAGGAATTTGAAATACGTAACTTTTAACATGAAACTTGGCAACATGGCCTATTTTTAAGGAGACCAAGAGAGGATTGTCTGCTACTTCAAGCAACCTCGTGAGACCAGGACTGATTTAGGTTCCCCTCCCAAGTGTTCCTACAGCATCTTGAAGCTGTTCCCGCCATGTCGCTTTGTTCTTGCTTGAGTTTCTGAAACCCACACTAGACCACAGCTTCCAGAGGGCAGGGCTGTCACTTAACTCACTTCTAAACATACGTCAGTAAATCTTGTCTCATTATACCAGACTCTAATGTCAAGACAAGGCTAACACAATGATCAGTTATTCCATTATGAGTTTTAGGTTACAGGTTCAAGTACTATAATCAAACCTTAAATAACATTGCCTTAAATACAATACAATTTCAATTCTCTTTCATATAATAATAGTGCAGGTCTCTGCACAGAAATGGGACCCACTTTTTTTCTTTTACATCTTCCACCTGTACTACTTACCTCTCGTCTAAGATGGCTATTCCAGCTCCTGTCATTACATCTTCATTCCAGCTAGTGGGAAAGAAAATAATACTTCCATTTGGAAGTGACATATCGTCTCTACTCAAATTCCACGGGCTGAAGTATCTTCATGGTCATGGCAAACCTGGGTGTAGTGGGTCCACAGAAGGGCAGGGGAATGTGATGCTACTACAGAACATTCATGATGAGTAACAAGGGCCACTACCCTTCATTCTTGTCCCTGTAATTAATTCTTCTTTGGTTCTCCCCACACAACTTTCAGCATGTTTTTGCTTCCAGATATGGATACGGATGAGGCTGTAAGAGAGAAAATGGCCCTGGCTATACAAATATGGAGAAAACAAGAAAGGAAAGAAAACAAGAAAGTACAAAAATGCAAAATCTATAGGAAAGTACGCTTATAATCATAATTCTGCAGTTATTCAATTTAGGTATACCTGTGGTTGGTGAATCAATTTATTAAATAAAAAAATAAGAGAAATGTAAAATATAAATATATTCACTAAACCCAATAAAATAATAAGGCTATATCATATAAACACATGGTAGTATCATGATTAGCTTGGATGCACATTGCAAAATACTAAAACAACCATAACTTTAGCAAGATAAACTTGATTGTTTCTCTCACTGAAACAAAGATTGAGGTGGGCCAGTGAGAGCTCTGGTGGTATCCATCTCCAACGTTACATGATCGTCCAATGCAACTGCAGGAGTTCCAGTCATCACAACTAAAATCTAGAAAACAGTTAAGAAGAAAGTAGGGAAGGGAAGAGTCGCATCTTTCAGCTAAATCAGCTCCTTGAATGCAGTCTTCCAAGTAATCCCTCTTACAGATCTTCTTGCATCTCTAAGTCAACAGTCATGACTAAGAGCACGGGTGTATAGGAAGGGCAGTCCTGTAGCTACTGAGCTCATGGCTATATAACAGACTATTTTCAGTTTTGAAAGAGAAGCAGAAAATTGATCGTTTTGTAGGTAGCTTGCTGCACTTGCCTTAAAGAACAACAACAACAACAAAAATGAATGGAATAGGCTGAATGGCTGCCCACAGTGTTGCAGTCAGGAGAAAGGAGCAGCAATGAGAAACAGCTAGACGAATCTGAACTGTGGTCCAGAAAATAGAGGCAGACTAGTCAGTAGAAATCTCCTAAGGGATGAAGTGAGGGTTACATATACCACATGACCCAATTTGTTTTGAAAACTGCTTTTCCAACTCAGGTCCCAAATCTCTCTCAATTCTTCAGCTTCTAAATATCTTGTCTTTGGTACCTCACTTTCTTACCTACCTGTCTCATCTTCCTTACTTCTGTTCACATCACTTCACCATCCAGTCAGCAGCATTAAAAGATCCAGTACTGAGGAGTTAGCAACACTTTCTAGATGTGTGTAGAAACACAATGACTATATCTACCTTAATATTAGTTTCTCATGATCAATGTCTATTGAAGGACTGATATGCCTAGAATTATGAAGAGCTCATGTTTCCTCTAAAATCCCAACCAATAATGTGACTTCTTTGGACTTGAAGGGGATGCGCTTACTTTTGGACTCACAGGTCTTAGCAGGACAGTAAGTCCCCTGTGTATGAACAAGTTACATTTCAAAAGGTTGTTCAAAAATCCCAATTTCTTCATAAGTCCAGCAAAGTTACTTAGACAGCCAACTAAGACAGATGGCTATATGTTACTGCAGTTTAATAGCTTTGTGATACTTTTCACGCAAATAATACATAAAAAAACCCCACAAACAATAAAAGAAACATTTTTAATCTTGCAGTACCTGGATAGGGTATGGCAACCCACTCCAGTATTCTTGTCTGGAGAATCCTCATGGCAAGAGGAGCCTGGCTGACTATAGTCCATATGTTGCCAAAGTTGAACACAGCTGAGCAACTAAGGACAGTTTTAAAAATAGAATAGTAGTACCATCTATATTACCACTGCATTTACGCTTCCTTTCAGACATCGTAGGCTTGATATAAAAATACTGCAGTATTGTACTCTGTCATCTTCCCTTGTAGCTCAATCGGTAAAGAATCTGCCTGCAGGGCAGGAGACTCTTGTTCAATCCCTTGGTTGCAAAGATCCCCTGGAGAAGGAAATGGCAACACACTCCAGTATCCTTGATGGAAAAATCTTATGGACAGTGGAGCCTCGTGGGCTGCGGTCTATGGGGTCGCGAAGAATCAGGCCAGACTGAGCGACTAACACTTATTGTACTCCATACAGTTCTGTACAGTAAAGTACTCAAAAGCACACCCACTTGTCTGGGATGTGCCCACGACCATCTGTGTCAGATCTGTGAACTAACTGACGTGATTGCACATTAAAATATACTTTTACATGTTTGAAAGTTTTCAACTTGAAGGTTTGTTTGTAACAGACTTGCTACACAGGTGTTCAGTGAATGTGTGTAGTGAGTGAACAAGAGAGGAGAGTAAGGAGCTGCCTGTTCTTTCCATTTTTGCATGTATTATGGCCACTCTGAATAGGAATTGCATTGAGCATAATTGAGGCCTGGTGTATGGGAACATCACTGCAAGTGACAGAGGACCAGGATTCCAGGACGTGGCAAAAGAGCCACGGTTGGTTGGAAAGAGCCAGGAGTGCAAATTAGGAGGAAACAAGTGTTCACTGGTTTATGTGAAACACTCTGCAAATATCATCTGGATTTGTTCATAGTGATTGAGCTTTGGTTTAGAGGAGCAGTCTCTGTTGCTCAGTATGAGCAAAGAGAGGAGAATGAACCATGAAAATTGAACATGTGTCCCAGGTCAAGTATATCTAGTATTGAAGAGATGTAAGTCCTGTCAATTTATCTGCTCCTTCCTGGAAAGAATTAGAGTAGTAAAGCAGGGAAGGTCTGCATTATGCTAGCACCTTATTCTGTCCAGTGGACACTGATTTCTAATGTCATTTCCTTATAAACAGAGGGTGTACTTCATATGATTGGAGGCTTCTAATTTACTGTCCCATATAAATTTTTGGTGCTGTGTTGTGCCCAGGCACATGGGGCCCTGGAGCACGGCAAGCTCTGTTTTGGCTGCAGAGTGCAGTGTATGGGGATCTGCTGTCATCTGGGGCTTGGGGTATATCTTCAGTCTGGGTTCGCATCTGAGGGGTTAACTTTATTTGGGTTTGATTCTATCATCTTGCTCTTTATTTTCAGTTTGTCCCATGTTCTTTCTTCCCATATCTCTTTTTATCCCTGACTTCTTTCCGACTGAGTAGTTTTTATGATTTCCTTTTATAGACTTTGTCACTTTATTAGCTGTAACTTTTTTAAAGTAGTTTTAAGATCCATGGTATGCTAATTAACTTTCCAATCTATCATTATTAATTATGATAATTATTAATAATTATTATGTTATCTATTTATTTATCATTTCTTTGTCTGTGTTGGGTCTTAGTGTGGCAAGCAGGGTCTTCCTTGTGGTAGGGACTCTTTATTTAAGGAGGGCAAGCTCAGTACTTGCAGTTTGTAGACTATTTGATACATGCCGGCCTAGTTGCTCAGCGGCATATAGAATTTTACGCCTCTGGCAAAGAAACAAACCAGCATCCCCTGCATTGCAAAACAGATCCTTAACTACTGGACCACTGGAAACTCATTATAATTACCTTTTAATATATATTACATGTTGATCATTTGGCTACTGTTCCTTCATTCTGTATATCCAGATTCCCCCTTCCTTTTAAATTCCTTCTGACTTTAGACCTTTTATAAAACATTTATTACATTTGGTCTGTTGGTGGTGATGCAGTCTTATAATTGTTGTATGTCTGAGAAAGTATTTTATCTTGTTTTTGATTTGTATTTTTCTTGAGTGTGGAATTGTGAGTCAATTCTATTTCTCTCAGCACTCTAAACTATGGTGCCAGTGTCCTCTGGCTAACATAGTTTCCGATGCCTAATCTGCTGTCATTCCCATTTTTTTGTTTTGCTGTGTCTGTTTTTCCTTCTGGCTACATTTCTTTGGTTGATTGTTTTAAGCAATGAATTATGATGTGCCTCTGTATAGTTGTCATACTTCTTGTCCTTGAGTTACTTGAGCTTCTTTGTTTGTGGGTTTAAAGCTTTCATCATATCTGGAGATTTTTCAGCCAGTAATTATGAAGTTTTTTTTCTCTATTCTCCTGTCTCTAACTTCCTGTTGGATTCCATCTACATATATTGTAGTATTCTTAAAGTTGTTTCAAAGTTTGTGATGGACAATTAATTTTCCCCCACATTCTTTCCATTACTATTTTCCATGTCTCTATTTAACATACTCAATATTCTTCAGCTTCACGAATATAAGGATTATTGCTGTAGTAAGCATTTTAATGTCCTTCCTTGCTAATTATGTAATGTACATTTTTAACTGTGCTTTTACTAATTGATTTTTCCATCCTTATGGAAATTTTCTTGCTTCTTTGGACATCTGGATTTTTTTTTTCTTTTTAAATATATTTATCTTAATTTGAGAATAATTACTTTACAATATACTGAGGGAACTAGGACATCACTGCAAGTGACAGAGGACCAAGATTCCAGGATGTGGCACAAGAGCCATGGTTGGTTGAAACGAGCCAAAAGTGCAAAAGAGGAGGAAACAATTTTTCACTGGTGTATGTGAAAGACTCGGCAAATATCATCCGGATTTGTTTGCAGTGCTTGAGCATGTTTTTACCAATTGATTTTCTCCTCATTTTGGATATTTTCTTGCTTCTTTGGACATCTGAAACTTTTTTCTTTTTAAATTTATATATCTTATTTAGAGGATAATTATTTTACAATATTGTGAAGGAATTAGGACAAATGCTTTCACAATTTATATGGAAATTTTAAATTGGATGTTGAATGTGGTCATTTTTACCCTTTGGATGCTGGATGTTTTTTAATTATTATAAATTATTCTTGGCCCTGTTTGCAAACATTGTTAATTTCTTGGAAACAGTTGTACTTTTTGAAGGCTTGCTGTTCAGTTTTTTAAGCTGAGACCAGACTTTAGACCAGGTTTATTATTCCCCATTAGCATGGCAACCCACCCCAGTGTTCTTGCCCGGAGAATCCCAGGGATGGCGGAGCCTGGTGGGCTGCCATCTATGGGGTCGCACAGAGTCGGACATGACTGAAGTGACTTAGCAGCAGCAGCAGCAAGGCAATATTGTCTTCAAGGCCCTACATATGTCATGGGGATTATGAATAATTTCCACTCTGGTGGGTGAGGACACAATTAGACTTGGCTCAATTTGAGGCTCAAGGGTTGTTCCCTATAATTCTTCCCATTACTATCAACTCTCCACTGAAAACTCGAGGGGTATCATCTTTACCTTCCCTTCTATCTGTGTAGCTTTCTCCTGTGAACTCTTAATTATCTAGAGTCTCAAATCTCTATTCTTGGGGAGACTGTCTCTGCCTAGATACTCCTTCCATGTGTGTGTTGGAAACTATTTCTAGAGTTCGGGCAATTGTAGAACTCACCTTGCTGGCTCCCCCCCCCCCGCCCCGCCCCACCCCAGGAATCCATTTTTGCTGCCAGATGTTTGATGTAAAAACTACTCTTTCATTTATCTTTCTATTTTGGAGTTGTTTGAGACAAGAGGATAAACGTGTCCATTGTTCCTCTATGTCTACCAAAATGGAGTCCCCCTTCAATCAAAACTCACTGAATGCCTTGTGAATGCTAGGCACTGACTTCTGTGCATGGGTGCAGACTTGATTGGGGATAATTTTTGGGGCCTTGGGAGCCCCAGTCTTGCTGGAGAAACATGCCAATTACAAATAGTATTTGTTATGGGGTATGTTCAATTCAGTTCAGTCACTCAGTCCTGTCCGACTCTGTAACCCCATGGACTGCAGCACGCCAGGACTCCCTGTCCTTCATCAACTCCAGAAGCTTGCTCAAACTCATGTCCATCAAGTCAGTGATGCCATCCAACCATCTCATCCTCTGTAGTCCTCTTCTCCTCCTGCCTTCAATCTTTCCCAGCAACAGGGTCTTTCCTAATAGTCTGTTCTTTACAACAGTTGGCCAAAGTATTGGAGCTTCAGGTTCAGATTCAGAACTTCCATTGAATATTCAGGATTGATTTCCTTTAGCATTGACTGGTTGGATCTCCTTGCAGTCCAAGGGTTTCTCAAGAGTCTTGTCCAACACCACAGTTCAAAAGCATCAATTCTTCATCGCTTACCACTCCTTACGGTGCAGCTGTCACATCCATACATGACAACAGGAAATATCAGAGCTTTGATTATACTGAACTGTTTTAGCAAAGTAATGTCTCTGCTTTTAAAAATGCTGCCTAGGTTTGTCATAGCTTTTCTTCAAACAAGCAAGCATCTTTTAATTTCATGACTGCAGTGATTTTGAAGCTCCCCAAAATAAAGTCTCTCACTGTTTCCATTGTTTCCCCATCTATTTGTCATGAAGTGATGAGACCAAATGCCATGATATTCATTTTCTGAATGGGGAGTTTGAGCCAGATGTTTCACTCTCCTCTTTCACTTTCATCAAGAGGCTCTTTAGTTCCTTTTCACTTTCTGCCATGAGGGTGGTGTCATCTGAATATGTGTGGTTATTGATATTTCTCCTGGAAACCTTCATTCCAGCTTTTGCTTCATCCAGTTGGGCATTTCTCATGATGTGCTCTGCATATAAGTTAAGTAATCAGGGTGACAATACACAGCTTTGACATACTCCTTTCCTGATTTGGAACCAATCTGTTGTTCCATGTTCAGTTCTCACTGTTGCTTATCGACCTGCATACAGATTTCTCAGAAGGCAGATAAGATGGTCTAGAATTCCAATCTCTGTAAGTTTTCCACAGTTTGTTGTAATCCACACAGTCAAAGGTTTTTGCAAATTTGATGAAGCAGAGGTAGGTGTTTTTCTGCAATTCTCTTGCTTTTTCTATGAACCAGCGGATGTTGGCAATTTGATCTCTGGTTCCTCTGCCTTTTCTCAATCCAGCTTGAACATATGGAATTTCACAGTACCTGTACTGTTGAAGACTTGCTTGGAGAAACTACCTTGGTAGCATGTGAGATGAGTGCAACTGTGTGGGAGACATACATTCTCTGAAATCGCCTTTCTTTTGGATTGGAATGAATACGACCTTCCAAATTTGCTAGTATACTGAGTACAACAGTTTAACAACATCATCTTTAAAACCTGAAATAGCTCAACTGCAATTCCATCACGTCCACTTGCTTTCTCCTAGTGATACTTCTGAAGGCCCACTTAATGTGCATCTCAGGATGTCTAGCTCCAGGTGAGTGATCACACAATTGGGGTTATCTGGGTCATAAATGTCTCTTTTGTACAGTTCTATGTATTCTTTCAACCTCTTCTTAATATCTTTTGATTATGTTAGGTCCATATCATTTCTGTCCTTTATTACACCTAACTTTGCATGAAATTGATACTTCTGAAGGCCCACTTAATGTGCATCTCAGGATGTCTAGCTCCAGGTGAGTGATCACACAATTGGGGTTATCTGGGTCATAAATGTCTCTTTTGTACAGTTCTATGTATTCTTTCAACCTCTTCTTAATATATTTTGATTATGTTAGGTCCATATCATTTCTGTCCTTTATTGCACCCAACTTTGCATGAAATGTTCCCTCCCTATCTCTAATATTCTTGAAGAGATCTCTGGTCTTTGCCATTCTGTTTTTCTCCTCTATTTCTTTGTACTGATAACTTAGGAAGGATTTTTAAAAATCTCTCCTTGCTATTCTTTGGCATTCTGCATTCAGATGGTCATGTCTTTCTTTTTCCCTTTCCACCCTGCTTCTGTTCTTCTGTAAGTTATTTGTAAGGCATTCTCAGACAACCTTTTTCGTTTCTTCTTCTTAGGGATGGTCTTGATATGGTATGTAAAGATCACAAAATCGAAGATTATGGCATCCCATCCCATTACTTCATGTCAAATACATGGAGAAACAATGAAAACAGTTGCAAGCTTTATTTTCCTGGGCTCCAAAATCACTGGAGATAGTGACTGCAGTTGTGAAAAAAGAGACATTGATCCTTGGAATATAAGTCTATGAAAAACCTAGACAGCATACTAAAAAGCAGAGACATTGTTTAAAAGCAAAGGTCTGTATAGTCAAAACTATGATTTTGCCAGAAGTTGTGATGAATGTGAGAGTTGGACCATAAAGAAAGCTGAGCACCAAAGCATTAATGCTTTTAAGTTGTGGTATTGGACAAGACTCTTGAGAGTCCCTTGGACTGCAAGGAGATCCAACCAGTGCATCTTAAAGGAAATAAGTCCTGAATATTCATTGGAAGGACTGATGCTGAAGCCCAACCTCCAATACTTTGGCCACCTGATGGGAAGAACCAACTTATTAGAAAAGACCCTGATGCTGGGAAAGATTAAAGGCAGGAGGTAAAGGGGATGACAGAAGATGAAATTGTTGGGTGGCATCATCAACTTGATGAACATGAGTTTGAGCAAGCTCTGGAAGTTGGTGATGGACAGGGAAGCCTGGTGTGCTGCACCCCATGACATAGCAAGAAGTTAGCATGATATAGCAATTCCTCTGAACTGATGTACAGAGGACAGTCAAGAAGCATCAGAAGTCTTTGGGGAAGGAGGAAGGAACAGTTCCTGGATAGCTGACAATGATAGGTTGGTAGGCCTTTTCAAGCAAGAGAAGCTGTAGGGAAGAAATTCTATGCCAGGTTCAGAGAATGGTAAGAGAAAGGCAGGGCGGCAGTGCTGGGATTTCCCAGGGGACAATATTCCTGTTCTACTAAACCTTATCAGTGCTCAATATTGTTAGGTAATTGGAAACATGAGTTTTGTTCTGGAAGTGGTAGAGCAATATTTAATGCAAAGACTGATGCTGAAGATGAAGCTCCAACATTTAGGCCACCTGATGTGAAGAGCCAGCTCATTGGAAGAGACCCTGATGCTGGGAAAGATTGTTGGCAGAAGGAGAGGTATCAAAAGGATGAAATGATGAGACGGCGTCACCAACTCAATGGACGTGAGTTTGAGAAAACTCCGCAAAATAGTGAAAGACAATGAAGCCTGTTTTGCTGCCATACATGTAATCACAAAGTGTCAGACATGACTTATTACTGAACAATACCAGTGAGGACACAGGGTCCAGTGAAGACTCTGGGCCTGTTGTGAGTAGAGAAATATTTAGGTGGAAGGGGAAGCTTCCCATTCTCTGATACAAGTCCTTGAATCCAAGGCAAGGAGCACAAGATTTTGAATGTGTTACCAAATAGTGTATTCTAAAAAAACAAAGCTGTCTCCTGCAGAAGTGGGAGCTTTGACTGAGTTTGTTCTCTAGATTTTACTGATGGATGTGGAAGGGATCTGGAGTGGGCTAAGTCTGCAAAAACCGGGTGACCAGCTCCTGCAAGGCCAGGCTCATGGTAAACATTCTGCACTAGGTGGAAAACAAATCCAGAGGAAAAGTGTCCCGTCTAAAGTGTACATGTCAATGTATCAGATTTTTGCAGCAGATCACTTCAATATTGTTTTGAGGTAAGCGAGAAATGAATGATGGGTGGTTTGCTTTTGTCCAATTGCTCTCGATAGTTAGATGACTAAATGTCTCGTTCTTTCAATGCATGGTTGGAATCATGCTTGGGAAAGCAGACTAGATCATGACACACATATTTTCTGATCAACAGCAGGCATAGGCAAGTTTCTAAGGCCACTGTAGGCATTTTCACCATAAGGGGCCATATGGGGACAGTTTAATTTAACAGGCTGAGATTGGACTGTTCAGGTTGCCATAGTTGCTGCTATGACGAGTAGCCATAACAGTTACTTGTTTGCCTTGCTGGAGATGTGGGAAACCGAAAAGAGACGAAAAGTCTTACAACTCTCCTTGCAGTTGATTTCAGGCTAGAAGTAGTTGGTAAGGAAGGGTTAACTGGTAAGACTAAGGAAGGGAGTAATCTGAGACAATAATCATTAGCTCTTGTGGGGCCCCAGAAAACAAAGCATTTGCTCAGTCAGAGTTCTGTGTTATGGTTCAGAAATATATGTCATTTGGCTTGAATCAGTGTTTAACTCTGGGGATGGCAGGCATAATCTCTAAACAGAAGATTTCCTTCTCCCCAGGTGGCAGAATAATTCGTATTTGTTCCAGACTCAGGAGACCAGAAAGCCCTCTCAGGGCCACCTGCTCTTTGCAGGCATGTATGCAATCTAAAAGGTTGAAGTATCATCATGGTGCCCATTTTCCAGATGAGAAATCTGACGTTAAGGGACTTGATCAAGGTCACACAGCTAAGTATGTGAAATGCCAGAACAAACCTAGGGTCAGTTCAGTCACTCAGTCATGTCCGACTCTTTGAGACCCCATGAATCACAGCATGCCAGGCCTCGCGGTCTGTCACCAACCCCCAGAGTTCACTCAGACTCATGTTCATCAATTCGGTGATGCAATCCAGCCATCTCATCCTCTGTCATCCGTTCTCCTCCTACCCCAAATCCCTCCAAGCATCAGGGTCTTTTCCAATGAGTCAACTCTTTGCATGAGGTGGCCAAAGTATTGGAGTTTCAGCTTTAGCATCAGTTCTTCCAATGAACACCCAGGACTGATCTCGTTTAGGATGGACTGATTGGATATCCTTGCAGTCCCAGGAACTCACAAGAGTCTTCTCCAACACCACAGTTCAAAATCACCAATTCTTTGGCGCTCAGCTTTCTTCACAGTCCAACTCTCACATCCATACATGACCACTGGAAAAATCATAGCCTTGATTAGACGGACCTTTGTTGGCAAAGTGATATCTCTGCTTTTCAATATGCTATCTAGATTGGTCATAACTTTTCTTCCAAGCAGTGTCTTTTAATTTCATGCCTGCAATCACCATCTGAAGTGATTTTGGAGCCCCCCCAAATAAATTCTGACACTTTTTCCACTGTTTCCCCATCTATTTCCCATGAAGTGATGGGACCAGATGCCATTATCTTTGTTTTCTGAATATTGATCTTTAAGCCAACTTTTTCACTCTCCTCTTTCACTTACATCAAGAGTCTTTTTAGGTCCTATTCACTTTCTGCCATAAGGGTGGTGTCATGTACGTATCTGAGGTTATTGATATTTCTCCTGGAAATCTTGATTCCCTCTTGTGCTTCTTCCAGTGCAGCATATCTCATGATGTACTCTGCATATAAGTTAAATAAACAGGGTGACAATATACACCCTTGACATACTCCTTTTCTTCTTTGGAACCAGTCTCTTTTTCCATGTCCAGTTCTAACTGTTGTTTCCTGACCTGCATACAGGTTTCTCAAGAGGCAGATCAGGTGTCTGGTACTTCCATTTCTTTCAGAATTTTCCACAGTTTATTGTGATCCACATAGTCAAAGGCTTTGTCATAGTCAATAAAAAGAAATAAATATTTTTTCTGGAGCTCTCTTGCTTTTTCGATGATCCAGCCAATGTTGGCAATTTGATCTCTGGTTCCTCTGCCTGTTCTAAAACCAACCTGAACATCTGGAAGTTCACAGTTCACTTATTGCTGAAGCCTGGTTTGGAGAATTTGAGCATTACTTTACTAGCGTGTGATAAGTGCAATTGTGCGGTAGTTTGACCATTCTTTGGCATTACCTTCTTTGGGATTGGAATGAAAACTGACCTTTTCCAGTCCTGTGGCCACTGCTGAGTTTCCAAATTTGCTTGCATATTGAGTTCAGCGCTTTGGCAGCATCATCTTTCAGGATTTGAAATAGCTCAACTGGAATTCCATCACTTCCACTAGCTTTGTTCATAGTGATACTTTCTAAGGCCCATTTGACATCACATTCCAGGATGTCTGGCTCTAGGTGAGAGATCACACCATCGTGTTTATCTGTGTCATGAAGCTCTTTTTTTACAGTTCTTCTTGATTGCAGCCCAAAATTAAAAGACACTTGCTTCTTGGAAGAAAGAAAGGTTATGAAAAACCTGCACAGTGTATTAAAAAGCAGAGACTCACTTTCCTACAGAGGTCTTCAGTGTCAAGCTATGATTCTTCCAGTAATCATGTACAGATCAACAATCTAGACCATATGAAATGGTGAATGCCAAAGAACTGAACTTTTGAAATGCGGTGGTTGTGAAGATTCTTGAGAGTCTCTTATAAAGCAAGGAGATCAAACCAGTCAATCTGAAAGGAAATCAACCTCTGGCCCCTGCTGTCTTAGCTGAAGCATGCACTGAGGGGTTCAGGTGGAAAGAATGGATGCTTCCACTGCAGAGGTGCCTAACCATGGCAGCTCCAAGCAAATAGTTTGTAGCTTCATCCCTGGAGGAAGCTCAGAAATGCTGAAGGCTCTGTGTTCTTGGGTCCCCCAATACATGCGTTGCATTCTCCCCAGCAGCATTGGAGGCCAAGGAAGGGACATTCTGGGCCCTGTATAAGGGAGATGGCTCAGGGATCCACTGAGGCCACCACTTACCAAGTGGGACTGAAAAGGACAGGGCAGGCATATGTGGCAGAGAGCTGGTGACTGAGATGTGGGAACAAGAGGGAACCAGTTCTGCATGAAATACCTCACCCAAAATCCCCTGGAGGACATGCCCAGTGATACAATCTTCTGAGATGGAATGAAGAGAGTCTATTTCATTACCCCTTATAATTCCTCTGAATGAGGAGGTGGTGGAGTTGGGGGTCATCACAAACTCTTCCATGGCCTAGACCATCCCACAGTCGCCATCCTTTGGGCTGCCTCTCCCCAGCTTCAGTCATGTAGTTCTGGAGGAAATTGACAATCATGTGTGCTGCTGTGTCAGGTCCAATGACCATGTAAAGCCAATCATAGGATCACATGGCCGTGCCAGGGTGGCTGATCTAGGACTGTACATGTGAACTGAGGTGGGTCATTCAGGGAACACCTTTGAACTCTAATGGCTGCAAGCTTCTTTCCTTACTAGGAGATGCCTTCAGGATATAAAACCCTAGGACAGGTAGCTTACTCCCTCACTAGGTGTAGAAGCCTTAAGGAAGAAAGTTGGCAGGCTAAGACCATCAAAGAAGTGGGAAGAGGAAGACCAAGGGTGAGAAAGAGAGAATTGATGACTTCTGATTTCTTGGGGCAGTCACTGAGATTTTTGCATTTGCTCTGATTCTTGTGTCCTGGATTTCCAGAATCATTTCAAGGAGTCTCCGTTTTCCTTGAAGCCAGTTGGAGTAGGGCTCCTTTCAATTTTGATTCAGACTTGGTTCTAGATACTTCACTCCCAGACACAGAGGCAACCATTTGTTTCAGCACCATTAAGAGTGAAACCCTTTATTCTTTACTGAGAATAGGGTGAGCAGACCGCCAAACACTGTTCACCAGCTCCTAGGCAGCAGTGCCCAAAGTGTGAGGTAATTTGTGTTAGAAGCATCCTTACTGATTCCTGAAGCACTCCAAGCATTTACCCTGCCTGTACCAGGCCAATCCTGTCATTTCCTTGATCAAAGACCAGAAATACAGACTCAGGAAAACATCACCCAGGACCCAGTTCTCTGTCAATGGACTCATAGTGTTCTCTTGAAAGGTGGTAAAGCAGTGGCCTCTAGAATCCTGGGGGAGTCAGAGACACACACCAGTCAGCATGAGCCCTTACCGGTGACTCTTCCCAATATCCAGACTCAACACAATACTTTCTATTATTTCCCTCTTTTGGTAAATATCAAGGGGTTTTATCAGCAGCAGGGGATATGAGAATTCATCCACAGCCAAAGAGGGCCAAAACACGAGGTTGCCATGAGCAAGGGTGTGGGGTAGGCGAGGACTGGAAGTTGGGGAAACAGAGGAATGAAAAACAACAAAGTCCTACTGTAGGGCATAAGGAACTATATTCAATAGTAAGTGATAAATCCCATGAAAAAGAATATATATATAATTTATGTTTATAACTGAGTCACATTGCTGTGCAGCAAACTTAACACAACATTGAAAATTAGCCACACTTCAGTATAATTTTTTTGAAAAGAACAAGTGTGTCCATAGCTCTCCTCACTCCCTGTTTTTTTCCTTCTGATTCCTGCTCCTTGTTTTCTCTGAAGAGAATGCTGGTTTTCCTCTTGCATCACACAATCCGTACTTTATTAAAAAATTTATTTTGTATTGGAGTATAGCTGATTAACAGTATTCTGAGTTTCAGGAGGACAGTCAAAGGACTCAACCGTATGTATCCAGGTATCTTGGTCCCACAGACACTCCTCCCATGCAGGCTGTCATATAAAACTGAGTGGAGTTCCCTGTGCTACACAGCAACTCGTTGTTGGTTATCCATCTTAAATAGAGCAGTGCCCACAACACTTTATTGAAGACTTAACTTTGGAACGTGCAAAGCCTCCTTTAGCCCACACTCACTCTCTTTGGCCACTCCAGGCTTGGTTGGGTAAAGTACTTTTATTCCCCATCCCCACTGGTCAGTCCATAGACCTCATCACTCCTACTAAGTCCCCAGTGCTCCAATGCAGAGCACCTTGGGATGCCATTTGCATGAAATCTAGTGCAGTTTTGACTAGAACCAAGCAACCCTCCATATGGTTCAATGAGTTTCTCGTTTTAGAATTCCTGAAATTCCCTCTCTTCCTCAAAGCCTTCTTTGAGCCCATCAGCCTGCTCTGAACTCCCGCTGGGAGCTGACATGAAGCCTCCACCCAGTGCCGGGGCTGAGCAGTCACAGTGCACCCTTTATTCACATTGGCATCCATCCTCCCCACAGAGGGGGTCGGGTACCCCAACTCACAAAGGAGGCACCTGACTGGAGCAAGGGGAAGATGCAGCTGAGAACTAGGCTGACCATGTAATTTATCATCCAAATCTGGAAAACTTTGAGGAGGGAAGGGAGACTGTTAACTTATGCTGGGACATCGCACTGGGACTGTTCCCAGCCATTCTCTTTGTAACATGGCATATTTCAGGGACTGCTAGTGCTGAGTTTCATGTTCATGCACCTAAGTGTTCAGATTGAATTGAAGCTCTTTGAGGACTGAGGACCTAGTGTTCCCCTCTCCCTGACTCCCACCATGCCATATGCTGTGGCCTCTCCACATTTATTTCAGGAAGATCAGCGTCCCACACGGCCCTTTACTCTCAAGTGATTGGTTTTGTGGGAGGCTCTGGCCCAGCCACACCACATCTCAGCCACAGGGCTCAGCAGCATCTGTAATGGTTTGACAAGGCCTCCAGAGGGCGCACCCTCCCAGCAGCAGCCCAAGGTTTCCTGCAAGCTCCAGTTTGAGAACCAACCCTCAGTATTGTCCCCTCACCTTGATAATGTAGCCTCAAGCTGACAGTGGGTAGTTGATGCCATTGATGGTGAAGATAATAGAGGGCAGAGTATTGACCTTAGAATGTGAAACGTAGTGCTGTTAGAGAGAGAGGGGGAAAGATTGGCCCTGGTTATGTGTGGAGACTGGGAGTGACCCTGGGGCATGACCCTTTACCTTGGAACCCCATGGCATGGTGCCAATGAGATTCTGTATGTTATCCACCATTGTTCTTAGGCCTTCAATGCATGTGGCCCTGGTGTCAAGTGTGGCCTTACAGCCTCCGAAATAAGCAATAACTTTTCTTTTCATGGTGATGCTGAGAGAGAAAGGGAGAAAGTGGGCATCAAGGTCACTGTGTCGCCCCAGACTTGTCCCTTTCCCAACTGTCTCCTAAACAGCCTTTTGTCTCTTGCCCTCTTTTCCTTTGCTCTCGACACAGCACCTTTCTTGACATCCTCGAATGCATTACTTGAATACACCAGGATATTTTGTACCTTGGCACAAGCTGGTCTTCCTTCCTAGAAGACTCCACTCTACTTTGACAAGCAAATTTCTTCTCATCTCCCAGATTCCAGCTTAATTGTGTTGTTTTTGGGAAGTCTCTCCCCCGGTGTTTATCAGTCTCCTGTTTTGGTCACTCTCTGTAGACCTTTCCTCATGTCCACTGCTGCTGCTGCTGCTGCTGCTAACTCACTTCAGTCTTGTCAGACTCAGTGTGACCTCATAGATGGCAGCCCACCAGGTTCTGCCATCCCTGGGATTGTCCAGGCAAGAGTACTGGAGTGGGTTGCCAGTGCCTTCTCTTCTTCATGTCTAGCATGTACCAAAGTCACAATTCACTATGTGGGCAAGTCACTTCATGTACATCTGCCTTCTTAGATGTGAGGGCGAGTTTTATTCTCCTTGCCTCCCTAAAATGCCTGGCACACAGTAGATGTCCAATGCTTTTCTGTTCAATGAGTCAATGAAGACTGAGGAAACAATAAGGAACCTCCAGAGAGCTATATCTGATGAGGAACAAATAACGGGTCACACACACAGTGAAGATGGAGATTCGCAGGGGCAGCAGATTCTCATAGTAGGGGGAGAGAGGGGCTCCTCTGGGAGAGGGTGCCCCCCAGCACTGCTCCTACAACCAGCTCAGACCTGAGATCCTGGCCAGGAAATACATGACTAGCCCACACAAACTCCAAAGGACAGGTCAGCTTTTGTCAGAGGGTATCATGCAGAATCCTGTCAGTTATGCCTCTTGTCCTCAGGTCTCTGCTATATCCCACCTTCCTGATTCTCTGTAATAGCCCCTGTCCCACTGTGTGCCCAAGAACTTGCCATGTCTTTTTCTTAGTTGCTTTCACATCTGAAGACTGCAGCCAACCTCTCTTCACTGCAGGGTAGCTGCTCCCTAAGAAGACCAGTTTTCCCCATTTTCTCAGGACTGTCCCTGTTTTTAAACTGACATTTTTTTGTACTGAGAACTTCCTATGTCCTAGGTAGCCCTGGACAGTCGGTCATCTTACCATAACTCTTTTCAGGCTGGAGAAATTCTCCCTGATCCCCAGTTCACCACACTGTAGAGTCCTCTAACCATGCTCCCCACCTCAAAGGGGAGTGGGTGCAGCATTCTCCCAGCTGCAAAGAACTCTCTGGTGCCTTTTAGGACACTGGTCAGAGCCATGCTCAGAAGGCCTGGGGATTAATAACCCATGGGTTTTTTGTGTATCTATATGCTTCTGTCTTTGTATGTGTGTTTGCATGTGTCTCTGTGTGTGCTTGTGTTTCTCTGACTAGCTATGCATGTTTTTATGTGTTAATGTGTGTGTTTGTATGTGTCTGCTTGTGTGTTTCCATGTGTTTGTTTGTCTCTGTCATTGAAGGTGGTGTATGTCTGTGTGACTGTGTGTCTGAGAATGCATTTGTGTATGTCTGCTGTGTCCACATACAGTAGTGGGAGCATCACTTGGGCTGACCCTTAGAGGGAGAGGCTTACCGGTCCATGCATACAATCTAGTCACCCTCTTGGATCAATGGCACCCAGTTGAGCTCTTGCTTGTAGTAGCAGTGGTCCACCCCACCAAACATCACCACACTGCCCTCCCACTTGTCTCTGTAGAGAGAAGTGAGGGGGGAATCTTTGGAGGACAGTAACAACAGCACTGTCTGAGAGCTGTGCTTGTCCACCCATCAAGGCCCTAATAAGGTCCCCATGTACAGATGCAGAAATAGCGTCTAGGAGAGATAGAGATCCAGACTGAGGTCTGTTACTGTCTCATGAGTGGCACAGAGGAGGTTAGAAGCTGAATCACTTGTCTGAGCTCCACCCACTATGTCTTCTGAAGATGCCCTGGACCTCCAGCAACCTGAGTGCTCAGACACCCTCAAGGACATGGTGCTGAAGTCTTTGGCTTTCCCATTGTCCATCTTGTCATTTTTCAGGAAAATCAAGGCCTGGGACTTCTAAAGGTGTGGGTTCATGCCAGGAGACAGCATGAGGAACTCTGCCCTTGGCAAAGGTCATGAGGAAGGAGGCTTGGCATACGCAAAGGCAGGATCGAGCCTCAGGAAACCCCCTGTTTCTGAGCATCTACCTCCAAAACCAGAGTCTATTTTATGCTCTCACCTATACCTCTGACTTTACAGGGGGCTCTCCCCCATCACCATTTCTCTCGGAGAAGGAGTTAACTTNCTTTTTCCTCCAACTTATTTCCTGTTGCCTTCCATTAGCCTCCCTCATGACTCACCCAGCTACACCAAGTTACTGGTCTTGAGCCCAGGAGTAGGGTTGTGTTCCAATAAAATTTTATTTATAAAAGCCAGTGGTGAAGCCAGGTAGGGCCCTGGGGCCATACTTATCCTTCATTATATTACTCTCAGGTTACTTCTTTATCAAACGTTCTATAATTTTTGTGTAACTGAAAGCATCTTACAGCTAATTTGGAGAAAGGAATTGTCCATCTCAGACTTACTTGCTCAAGTAGAAGGCAAAAACAGGCTCAGAAATGGCACCTTCATTCTTCAGCTTGTCAAAGATGGGGATGGCTCCAGAGAAGGATATGTCGGGATAGTTCAAGCCCAAGATGCCATCAAATCGTCTGTCCTCAAACTCGTATTCCGCCGTGCTTAGACCAAACGGCTGGTCAGTACTTACAAAGTCTGCAATCTGTGGGAGAGAAGAGTGTTCTCACTTATAGATACGTGAAGTGGGGCTAGGACTGGGCTGGGTTGCATTGCCATTAGAGCTTCAGAGAAGAATTGAGGCTGTGCTCTGTCTTTGGTTGCCCACAGACGGTTAGAGCAAGGTGGAAGGGGAATTTGGGTTCCATTTGAGAGAGGCTGTGAATTTTAAAACATTTGCCCCTCTGAAAAACACCACCTGAATGAATCAGATTGGCCTTGTGGCTTCTGTCCAGGTGGGGTAACCAAGAGTCAGGCCAGGTCGCATTGGTGCCACCTTATGGACAAAACAATTGAGAGCAAGATAGCCTTCTCTTTGGCATCACTGTGACTTAATGACAGGAATGGACTGTATTCTCTGTAATATACTGCAGATTCTGCATCTGTCCAAGAAGACAAGCCGAAAATACAATCTTGCTTGCAGGGTTCTATGAAATTACTGCCTGGGGAATTCATTTTTGGGGATACGTGTAATTTTTTTGAGTATGTATGAGAATGAAAGAGAGATAGGGGAAATACTCAAGTATTTTAGTGGAGGCAGGCCATAGGTTTATAAGACTCTGAAGGGTCCTCTAGAGTGAGAGTTCATTTATCAGGCCCCTTGACTTCTCAGGCCTCCAGTTACCCACTCTGGATACCTGAAACCTTTGACTGCCCCCAGGGTCCCCAGATCAGTTTTATCCTGTCCCTAAACACCCCACAGCAACTTCAGTTCACAAAATCCAGCCTAATTCCACCCTTTGCCACATGTATGCTCTCAGCAATGCCCTTGCTGTCTGGATCTCAGTTTCCTCATATGTCTCATAAGCTAATCAGAGTAACTGCTTTGTGGGGTTATTGCAGAATTAAACCAGTTATCACCTGAAAATGGCTGGAATAGTCTGTGAATATAAAAGTGGATGCTTTTTTTCCTGTCTTCTTGCTCCCAGCAAAATGAACCTTGAACTGCTCATGGGCAAAGGAGCTGCAAGTCTGCACCTCAAACCACTCCCTGGGTTAGCTAATCCATTTGCTCATGTGTCACCGCAGGCTCTGCCTCCCCAAGGACAGAATCCTGTGGGTAAGATGGTCAATGTCTATGTCAGTTAGGCCTGGAAGGGTCTTGTCAATTGGTCCTGCATCTGTTTTGCAAGCAGGGGTCACTCCATAGCCAGTCCTGACTCCACTTCTCTTTACACGTTACCCAAATGTTGTCGTAAGCAAGATATCCCTTCATGCTCCCAGATCCATAGGTGATCCTGAAGGTCTTTTGGGTAGGCCAGAAGGTGGAAGACTTGTAACGTCTGAACCTAACTTGTGTAGCTGCAGACCCAAGAGATGAGTGTCATCAGGTGCCAAGGGTGGAAACAGGGCAGCAGGGCAAGTGAAGGATGGTCCGGGTATGGGATGTCTGTACTCACAACAGACTGGACTGAGGCAAAAGAAGGAGGGCACCCACAAGTCAGATGAGCCTGTGTCAAAGATAACCTGGAATTCCTGAGGGGGTTCCAGTGGTGATGTTACCCACATAGAGCATCTACATGGAGAAGGAGGAGTGGGTTAGTGCAGACTTGGCTACCTTCTGTTCCCACACTGATGTCTACCTCTGGGTGTCATATATCTCTTGAGATCAATTTCCCACCACTGTGAAGTTCACAGCCTTTCATCACAGAGGTGCTTGCATTTAATTTTTTTTTTCCTGTGCTACATTGTATGTAGGATATTGATTCTATGACCAGGCGTTGAAATGGTACCTCCGGCATTGGAAGCTCAGAGGCATAACCACTGGACCTTCAGGAAAGTTGGACACCCAGGGAAGTCCTGGTGCCTTCATTTGAGAAATTCTGTAGTCTTTTCAAACACAGCCTTAGCACCCCCTTCTCCAGGAGGTCCTTCTTGATCAACCCCAGTCACTAATTCTAAACTCAGACCACATTCGAGCAACACCACATAAGTGACCCTTTCATTTGACATGTATTTACTGTTTGCCTATCTCTCAGGCTGACATGGGCATTCTTGAAGACAAATAAGCCCCTTTTCTAATCTAAAAACAGTAAACATTGTGTTAGATTCTTATGGCCTTACACAGAATACAGGTTGAGTAAATTTTTCCTGCTGTGGTTCTTGCATCTGTGGAAACTGAATTCCTCTACCTGGTTATTCACAGTTGCTTTTCTGTTGGTTCTATCTTCTGATAAGAGATGGTTCATTCTTCATCTGTAACTAGTTGATTCCCTTAGTTCAGAAGGAGCTGCTGCTGCTGCTGCTGCTGTTGTTAAGTCGCTTCAGTCTTGTCCAAATATCAACCCACCATGCTCCACTGTCCCTGCAATTCTCCAGGGAAGAACACTTGAGTGGGTTGTCATTTCCTTCTCCAATTCAGGAAAGTGAAAAGTGAAAGTGAAGTTGCTCAGTCGTGTCTGACTCTTAGTGACCCCATGGACTACAGCCTACCAGGCCTCTCCGTTTTGGGGTTTTTCCAGGCAAGAGTACTGTAGTGGGTCGTCATTGCCTTCTGCTCAGAAGGGACAATCTCCTTCAAACTAATGACATATCTTTGACACAGAAACGGATGTTTACCTGCCACCTGGTAATTTCTGGGCCCAGTCACCAAAACCAACAGTTGAAGATGAGACTGTCTTTTCCTCTGCGTGGGGCCCCTTTTGCCCAGTGTTTCTGCCTTCTGCAGGAGCCCCAACCCCAACATCACACATGACATCTCCAGATGAGCCCCAGTGCTAGGCTAGAGCATCAGGTGGCACTGTGGATTACCATCCTCCCAAAACACTCACATCCAGGATGTTCCTCAGGGGGTTAATACCTTAGAGATATTCTTTCACCAAAGATTTGAGAAAGAAAACAAAAAAGATGCTACAGTTAGCTGTCAGTGTTAAGGTATAACTGTCTTACTAATGGCACTGTGTATTTTCCACTCATTTTTATGAGCCCCCTTATTATGAGAATTTTATGCATATTCCATGGCAAAGACATAGGTTTGAATAAAGATTCTGTTCTGTAATGTTGGGTAAGCCATATGACCATGTGTGGTCTCAGTCTCCCCTTCAGTATAATGGTGGAATGTAATGATTCAAACACTTCAAATAGGATATCTTGGGGATAAGTGAAGTAATAGATATAAAGTGCCTGATGATAAATAGGAAGTCTCAACAATGACAGCCACTAGCGTTGCTGTTGCCACCCCATGTACCCTTCTCATAGAAGCTCAGGGAATGAGGTAGAAGGGGGATTCCTATCCTGTTTTACAAGGGAGGAATTTGAAATGCAAGAGGCTTGTGAATTGGCTGTGGTCACACTGCTTGTCAGATATAAAACAGTGTATAAATAGCTCTCCCCAACTTTCTCCAAGTTGAAAGAGAAGGAGAGTCAAAAGAAGAATCCAGGAGATAGGGCACAAGTTCAGGAAATGTAGAAAATTAAAAGAAAAGTTAAAAGAAAACACCATAGAGAGAAATACACAGAGACTTCCAAAGGGACGGAGAGATAAATGATAGTGATACAGACATGCAGACATAGAGCTAAACACACGGAAGTAGAGAGGTAACAAAGAGCATGCTAAATAAAACCTAGAAAAGTGCTATTCCCCAGGACCACACCTACTTCTGATTGTCTGTGCACTGAACAATTGCAAGGAGTTCCAATTTCAATAGGTCATGCCATGACTGGACCCCAGAGTTGTGCAACTATGCAAATCTATACCAAGACCTTGGGTCCCACAGTTCTTATAGCAAGGTAGTTATCAATATTTAAGGGTTGAACTTTAAGATTGTCAGGGAAATATTCCATTCCGTTCTAAACCTGATGAATAGAAGAATAATCACATGAAAAGAAAAATCACAGAAAGGAAGATGATGTGACTTACAGTCTCCATATTAAATGACTCTGCAATCTGAGAAGGCCACCAGGTCGAAGAGCACAAGCCACTTCATGCTTCTTTCCTGGCTCCAAGTACTCAGGGAAGTTCAGGTTCTTAGCATGTATGGTGATCCAGGAGCCCCAGTGATATATATGCTCTGAAATGCCCTAGTTTAGCCCTTTAGGCCAATAATAGGTCTGAAAAAAAACCACAGAGGTCTCGATAAAATCTTTATCTTCATCAGTGTCCTTGGTGAGTGGATTTTGAAGCTTCACAGAATACAGAGAATTGAACTGTAATCTCCTCCTTGAAGGTTGACTGGAAAATCATACTGATCTGCATGGACATCTCAGAAGATGGAGAACCTTGCCTAGTAGGAGAAAATGCTGCTAAGAACATCATAAAAATAGATATTAAGGTCCAAGCTCGACATTTGTGGTTTCATGTCATCTTCCTAGCCACTTCATGAGATATGCATTGCTGTCTTCATTGGAGAGGAGATTGCTAGGAGGATAAGTTGTCAAATGGCAAAATGAAGACTTCAGGGACAGCCCAGGGAGATACAACTTGGTTTAGGTAGTGGGTCTAATGGCAGATATCAGGGGCACCTATGATGCCAGTCTGCATCAAAGATTTAGGACAGAGTAGTACTTCAATTGCATGGTTTCAGTATTGGAAGAAATGTCATATGCATCCACAAGATATTTTATAGCATCCAACAAACATACAAGGAAGAACTGTGTGTTAGGTTCTGGGTTAAAGGCTTCAAAGTCAAAGATGATGAAGACAAACTAGTCTTTATCTTAAGAGAGCTAGCAGTCTAGTTTTCACAAAGTCATGGTCCCTGGAGGCAGGAGATATGATACTAGGACTAGTTTGCCATGTTGAACCCTGGGCCATACAGGCCTCACCACTGGGAGCAGCCTTTCCTCCATTTCACCCATGCTGGAAAGCAGGCCACTTGGCCATGTTTTCAAGAGAATTGGAAGTTTGGATATTTATCTACAATCCACTGATTTTTTTGTTAGCAACTAATTTTTTTTTTTTCCAAAAAACAGTGGGAACAATCTCCACAGCAATGTGCTGGAATCAGCCTCCAATCTCTGCAGGTTTTTATTTCTCGCCTAGAGATGGGAGTGCAGCGGCGACAGAGAAATTTAATTCATGTCTGTTGATTTAAAAGAGAGTGAATGCATACTGAACATGTGTGTTTCCTTTCTATTTATAAAGAAAGATCATCAGGGACATACAAACCGACAAAATGTTACTGCTGAAGATAAATGGATATATTTCTGATATAATTTCCCCATGGGGTCTATGTTATGAAAATTTTTTTCTGCCAAACCAAACATATAAAAAATAATTTTAACATGGCTTCCCAATCGAAGAAGACAAAACTGCACTGGCAGCCAAAGTAATGGCAATCGTGTTTAATGACTCAGCCAACCCTCCAGGGCCTATTCCTGCATGAGATCTATCCACGCCTGTCCTCTGAATACAACAGGAGCCTCTCCTTTTGCCAGGTGTGTTTAGATGGGGCACTGTGACTTAATCCTCATTTTTGGATGTTGTTTAAATTCAGTTCTGGTGGTTAAATCCCAACAAGGGGAATGTGACATCACTGACAAATGACACACATATGTGCCCTTTGAACTATGGTTTTGGAGAAGACTCTTCAGAGTCCCTTGGACTGCAAGGAGATCAAAGCAGTCCATCCTAAAAAAAAAAAAATCAGTCCTGAATATTCACTTGAAAAACTGATGCTGAAGCTGAAGCTCCAATTATTTGCCAACCTGATAGGAACAACTGACTCATTGGAAAAGACCTGAAGTTAGGAAAGATTGAAGGCAGGAAGAGAAGGGGAAAACAGAATGAGATGGTTGGATGGCATCACCAAGTTGATGGACATGAGCTTGAGTAAGCTCTGAGAGTTGGTGATGGATAGGGAAGCCTGGCATGCTGTAGTCCATGGCATTGCAAAGAGATGGACATCACTGAAATGACTGAACTGAACTGAACAAATGAGAACAAAGAGACTGATAAATCTAATTGCAGCAAGTTGGTGACTAGCTGCCCATAACAACACATTACTTAAGTAGCTTTAAAATTCAGAATTATGACTATATTCAGAGTGGAATATCTTCTAAGGAAAAACAAAAATACTGCCCATCCAAAACAAAACCAAAGAAAATCAAAAGAAAAACAGGAAAGAAATCTGAAACTTTATTCAACAACTAATTGTTCCTCATAACTTCTGTAATTGTGACAGAATCATATGCATGTTAACAGGTAAGAGCAAGACAATAATTAAAACTAATGTTCCGAAGTAAGCCTTTCAGTGGCTAGAAAAAGAGATTCACAGGTAATGGAAAAAAGTTTAATTCAAATCTTGCTGTCTTAAATCTAGAACTGAAAGCATAAGTTTGTACCAATTATATTCTTTTTTACTTTATTTTTTAAGGAAAATGTGTACTTCCTACTCTGACCAATGTAAAGCCTACAAGCAATGACAACTTGATAACAGTGACTATTCTGAGGTATATCATGTATCTTCTAAATACATTTCCCATCCAACAATGCATGGATTCTTAAAGAGACGGCTGATTTCAGGACTGTGTAAAGAAATACACAAAATGATCTTGGGAATTGTGAAGGACCAGAACGCTAAGGCACTTCAAAGCCCAATGGGGACTGGACAGAAAATTTAAGAATCCAAATGAAAAGACCAAACACCTATCAGTTTGTTGGGCAGAGTGATGTTTCTGCTTCTCAACACACTGTTTATGTTTGTCATAGCTTTTCTGCCAAGAAGCAAACGTCCTCTGATTTCGTGGCTGCAGGCACCATCCACAGTTGTTTTGGAAGCTAAGGTGAAGAAATCTGTCACTGCTTCCACGTTTTCTCCTATTTACCATGAAGGATGGGGCTGGATCCCATGATCTTAGTTTTTTAATATTGAATTTTAAGCTGGCCAAGTGTGTTCAAAGGTTAATAGGCAACATCTTATTTGACTCTGTGATAGATTGCTAGGGCACGAACTCACCATTCTGAGTGCTAATAAAGAAAAATAATCATCAATATTTATGTTATTTTGTTTCTATTAAGCATAGGTTATGTAACTACAAACAGTTCCAGGAAAACAAGCTAGACTGTCGATTCTGGGAGTGATGAGAGTGATTGGGAGCAGCTATAATACTGATGAAGCCTCACTCACTGGCCTGCAGCTCACTTCCTTCTGTAGAGGTCTGGTTCCTAATAGACCAAGGACTGGTACTGGTCCTGACCCACTGTGCTGATATTGTGAACTCCTGCTCTACATCCAATAGTGGGACATTCTGTAAGACAATCCATCCTGCTTCCATCCAGTTTCTGAACAAATGAATGGCATTAAAATTGAGAGAGGAACAGTTATTTCATCTTAAAGGAGAACAACCAAGTGCAACATATGACTACATTCTTTCAATAAACTGCGAAAACTGCTTTTTGAGCATCAGAGAAATTTGTACATGGACTGGATATTTAATGTTAATTTTATTGAGAACAAAGTGCATTTTTTTAACATCCCATTATTTTACCCCAAATACTCATTTATGTACATTTTGTGAATTGTTTATCTAGTCCCTAAAATACTTCAGGAAAAATGAACAGGAAGTAAAAGAGAGAATGAAATGAGTGTCTGTCTTGATTTAAAAACAGAACTGCATAGCTGCTATGGGTTGAATTGTGCCCACTCTTTACTCCCAATGTGATGGTATTAAGAAGTACGGTGTTTGGGAGGTACCCAGGTTGACATGGGTTATTGATGGTGGTCCCTCATGATGGGATTAGCCTCTCCCTATTTTTCTCTCTTATTCTCCCTCTCCCTCCTTCCCTTCAACCACCACATGTGAGAAGATAGCAAGAAGAGAAAGACTGATGCATGTCAAGAATGTCTCCGCTGGGAACTCAATTGGCCATCAGCTTGATGTTGCATAGTCTCCAGTCAGTGACAACCGGTGGGACTAAGAGGTTAGTTTTGTACTTATTCACGCCAAAATGATAAAATATAGCCCTTATGACACTCTTCTTTATTAAATTTGTTATATTTGAAATCATTTTGTAGTAAGTTTATAAAAAGTCCATTTTGAAATTTCTGTCTTAGAGATACCCTGAGGAGTACAAGATAGCAGATTCAGGAAGGTCCCCAGTGAATGAGTGGTTGGAGGACCACATGCTCCTTATTCCAACTCATCTCTTGTCATCTGAAAACCGTTTCCCCACCTGACAAACTTACCACCCCCACTCCCGCCATCTGCATCTCCATTACCCTGGTAAGCTGAGTCAACTAGCTGGAGATGTTAGTGATTCAAGACAGGGTCTAGAAGCAGAAGGAATGTGGGCATTTTTAGAAAGAATGAACTGGGCAGACCCATCCTTGGTTTCCCTTCTGTAGTGCCATTTGCATGTGAGGGATTGGGCCTGGGTAGAGAGGAAGCCACAAGTGGGACTGCATGGATATTTGCAAGGGAAGGGAGGAGGAATTCAGAACCCAGGAACCAGGAGGTGGGCAGCTTGCTCAGGATGCAGGAAGGAAGGAAGAATCACTGGGAAAAGAATAGTGCCTACCTGAGGGCCAGACCTGAGTCTTCTGGTTAAACTTGGAGGTCACGTCCTTCCTGCTGGAATTCCTGCTCCAGATGTGGAAGGGAGAGAGCTACTCACTCCTACTGAGTCACAGGGAGAGGGACAGCCTCCCCCAGGAGCCCTTTGATTCCACTCTAAATGTGGGTATCATCCCAAGCCAGAGATCAAATGGCAGGTCATCCAAAAGATGACCTACTTTAAATAGTATTTAAAATACTACAAAATTTGTCTAAGAGTCCTGGCATATCAAGTTTCCCTAGTTTTTTAGCAGAAATGATTCATCAGCCTAATTTGGGTTTCTGCTGAGGAATCTACAAACATCTCAGTGGGTAACTTCTGACATTTAAGTACCTGATCTCATCCCACAGAACCTAAATGATGGTAAGTTCCAGTGGGCAAGGTGTATAAGTTCCTCAGTGTCACAGCAGCTGTGTGCCAAGTGATCTACCACTACCAGTTCTGATCCCAGGACCCATGAATATCACCAGACAGTTACAGCCCCCTGCCCACAAGAGGCAGCCTCAGCATCCTCATCAACAGGCATCTTTGAGCCTCTTGTCCACTGATTGGCACTGAGCTTCAGCCTGGATCAAGTGTTCTGAAACAAGTCCAGTCTCCCTCATCCAAGAGGTGGGAAGAGTGAAATCCCAGCTCCCTAACCTTAGGTTGGGGCACATTTGAGGTGCAATTTAGATGCCAAGTTCCCTGTGAAAACAGGCTGTAGCTTCTCTCTCCATGACTTGCATGATATCAGACTCAGACTGGTTTCATCCTTTTTCATGTCCTGCTTCCCATGAGACCTCACTAGTTTCTCTGCGAGAATTTTTATTTATTTATTTATTAAGTTTTGGTTGTAGTAGGTCTTCATTGCTGCTCAGGACTTCTATTTGCAGCGAGCAGGGGCTCCTCTGTAATTGCAGTGCACTGGATTTTCAATCCTGTGCTTCTCCTGATGTAGATCAGTCTCTAGGACACTCAGGCTCAGTAGTTTTGGCCCACCCGGTTAGTTGCCCTGGGGCACTTGCGATCTTCCCAAAGCAGGTCTCAAACGCATATCTTAAGCACTGGATCAAAAGGAAAAACACTCTGGAAGGAATTTGAAATAACTCACTTTTACGTGAAACTTGGCACCATGGCCTATTTATGAGGAGGCTGATGGAACATTGTCCCTGCTTCAAGCCACCTCCTGAGTTCAGGACTGATTGAGGTTCCCCTCCCAAGGGTTCCTACAGGATCTTGAAGCTGTCCTGCCATGTGGCTTTGTTCTTGCTTCAGTTTCTGAATCCCACACTAGAGTACAGCTTCCAGAGGGCAGGGCTGTCACTTGACTCATTTCTAAGTATACATCAGTAGATACTGTCTCATTCAGACCCTAATGTCAAGACAAGGCTAACACAAAGATCAGTTATTCTATTATGAGTGTTAGGTTACAGGTTCAACGACTATAATCAAACCCTAAATAACATTATCTTAAATACAATACAATTTCAACTCTCTTTCATATAATGTTAGTGCAGGTCTCTCCACAGAGATGAGGGTCCACTTCTTTCTTGTCACATCTTCCACCTGTGCTACTTATTTCTGGTCTAACATGGCTGCTCCAGGTGCTGTCATTACATCTGCATTCCAGCTAGTGGGACAGAAAATAATACTTCAGTATGGAAGTGACATATCACCTCTACTCAAACTCCACTGGCCAAAGTATCTTCCATGTTCATGGAAAACTTGGGGGTTGTGGGCACACAGAAGGGCAGGGGATTATGATCCTACTTCAGAACAGTCATGAGAAGTAACAAGGGCCACCATCCTTCATTCATGTCCCTGTATTCATTCTTGTTTGGTTCTCCCCACAGAACTCCTGGTCTGTTTTGGCCTGCAGATATGTATATGGATGAGATTAACAGAGAGGACGTGATCTAGGCTGTACCAATATTGAAAAAACAAGAAAGGAAAAAGATAAGAAAATATAAATATTCAAAATCTAAAAGAAAGCATGCTTATATAATCATAATTTTGCATTTATACAATTTAGGTATAAATGGTTGATGAATCAATTTATAAAATAAAAAATTAGAAAAATGTAAAACATAAATGTATTTACTAAACCCAACAAAATAATAAGGCTATATCATGTTAAACACATAGTAGTATCAGGATTAAATTTGGATGCACATTGCAAAAAACTAAAATAACTATAACTTTAGCAAGATAAATTTGATTTTTCTCTCCCACTGAAACAAAGCTGGAGGTTAGCCAGCCAGAGCTTGGGTGGTATCCATCTCCTAGGTTACATGATTGTCCAATACAACTGCAGGAGTTTCAGCCATCACAACTAAAATCCAGATAACAGTTAGGAAGAAAGTAGGGAAGAGAAGAGTTCCATCTCTCAGCTAAATCGGCTCTTTGAAAGAAGTCTTTAAAGAAATCCCTCTTAAACATCTGCTTGCATCTTAGTCAGTAGTCATGACTAAGAGCATGGCTGGGTAGGAAATGCAGTCCTGTAGCTACTGGGCTCATGGCTATATAACAAACTATTTTCAGTTTTGAAAGAGAAGCAGAGAATAGATCACTTTGTAGGTAGCCTGCATCGCCTGCCTAAAGAACAAACCTTTTCTGAATGGATTAGGCTGAATGGCTGAGCACAGTGTGGAAGCCAGGAGAAAGGAACAGCAATGAGAAACAGCTAGATGGACCTGAACTGTGCTCCAGAAAAAAAGAAGCAGACGGGTCAGCAGAGATCTTCTAAGGACTGAAGTGAGGATTATACACACCACATGACCCAATTTCATTTGAAAACTTATTTTCCAACTGAGGTCCCAAATCTCTCCCAATTCTTCAGCTTCTAAATACCTTGTGTTTGTTACCTCACATTCTGACCGACCTGTCTCACCTTCCTTATTTCTGTTCACATCATTTCTCCAACTAGTCCACCAGCATTGCAAGATCCAGAACTCAGGAGTTAGCAGTACTTTCTCGAAGTGGGTAAAAACACAATGACTATTTCTCCTTTAATATTTGACCTTATCAACGTTTTTTGAAGGAATGAGATGGCTAGAATTATGGAGATCTCACGTTTGAGGCCTGGTAAAAAAACATTTATTGTTACATTGGTTGTTGGTGGTGATGCAGTCTCATAGTTGTTGTACGTCTGAGAAACTATTTTATCTTGTTTTTGATATGTATTTTTCTTGGGTATAGAATTCTGAGTCAAGTATATTTCTCTCAGCATTTTAAGGTGTGGCGCCAGTGCCCTCTGGCTAACATTGTCTCATTTGCCTAATCTGCTGTCTTTCCCATTTTTGTTCAATTGTGTCTGTTTTTCCTTCTGGTTACATTTCTTTGGTTTATTGTTTGAAACAATGAATTATCATGCACCTTTGAATAGTTGTCCTATTTCTTGTCCTTGAATTAATTGAACTTCTATGTTAATGGGTTTAAAGCTTTCATCATATCTGGAAATTTTTCAGTAAGTAATTATGAAGTTCTTTTCTCTATTCTCCTTCTTTCACTTCCTGTGGGATTCCATTTACATATATTTCAGTATTCTTAAACTTGTTTCAAATCTCTGTGATGCACAATTAATTATTTCCGACAGGCTTTTCATTCCTATTTTCCATGTCTCTATTTAACATACTCAATATTCTTCAGCTTCATGACTCTAAAGATCATTATTCTAGGAAACATTTTAATGTCCTTTCGTGCTAATTATGTAATGTATATTTTAACTGTGTTTTTACTAATTGATTTTTCCCTCGTTTTGGATATTTTCTTGCTTCTTTAAACATTGGAATTTTTTTTATTTCTTAAATTTATTTATTTATCTTAATTAGAAGATAATCAATTTACAATCTTCTGATTGATGTAGGACAAATATTTTCACAATTGATATGGAAGTTTTAAGTTGGATACTGGATATGGCAATTTTTACCCTTTGGATGCTGGATATTCTTAATTTTTATAAATTATTCATGGCACTGTTTGCAGACACTGTCAATTTCTTGGAAACAATTGTATTTATTGAAGGCTTGCTGTTCAGGTTTTTTAGCTGATATAAGGCCAGCCTTTAGACCAGGTTTACTATTCTCCATTAGTAAGGCAATATTGTCTTCAGGGCTATACTGATGTCATGGGAATTATGAGTAATTTCCATGCTGGTGGGTGGGGACACCATTAGACTTGGTGCAATTTGAGACTCAAGGATTGTTTTCTTTAATCCTGACCAGTACTATTAACTCTCTGCTGTAAACTGGAAGGATATCAGCTGTACACTCACACAGTTCTGTGTGTAGCTCTCTCCAGTGACCTCTACCTATCTAGAGTCTCAAATCTTTCTTCTTGGGAGACCGTTTGTCTCTGCCTAGATAGCCCTTCCATGTATGTGTTAGAAATTATTTCTAGAGTTGTGGCAATTGTAGGACTCACCTTGCTTGCTCCCTGCCTCAGGAATCCATTCTCTGCTGCCTGACATTGAATGTAAAAAACTGCTCTTTCATTTATCTCTTCTATATTCAAGTTGTTTGAGACAGGAAAATAAATGTGTCCTTTGCTCCTCTATGTCTAGCAAAATATAGATCCCCCTGCAATCAGAACTCACTGAATGCCTTGTGAATGCTAGGCAGTGACTTCTGTGCATGGGTGCAGATTAACTATGAATATGGGGCTTTGGGGAGCCCCGTCTGTTGAGTTCAGTTCAGTTCAGTCACTCAGTCATGTTTGACTCTTTGCAACCCCATGGAATGCAGCACGCTAGCCTTCTCTGTCCTTCATCAACTCCTAGATTTTGCTCAAACTCAGGTCATTGAGTCGGGGATGCCATCCAACCATCTCATCCTCTGTCATCCTCTTCTCTTCCTGCCTTCAATCTTTCCCAGTAATAGGGTCTTTTCTAATGAGTAAGTTCTTCACATCAGTTGGCCAAAGTACTGGAGTTTCAGTTTCAGCATCTGTCCTTCCAATGAATATTCAAGATTGATTTCCTTTAGTATGGACTTTTTGGATCTCCTTGTAGTCCAAGGGACTCTCAAGAGTCTTGTCCAACACCACAGTTCAAAACCTTCAATTCTTCATTACTCATCATTCTTTATGCCTCAACTGTCACATCTATACATGACAACTGAAAAAATAGCTTTGATTATACTGAACGTTTGCAGCAAAATAATGTCTTTGCTTTTGAAAGTGTGGCTAGGCTTGTCATAACTTTTCTTCAAACAAGCAAGCATCTTTTAATTTCATGGCTGCAGTCATCATCTGCAGTGATTTTGGAGCCCCTAAAAATAAAGTATCTCACTGTTTCCATTGTTTCCCCATCTATTTGCCATGAACTGATGGGATGAAATGCAATGATCTTCATTTTTTGAATGTGGAATTTAAGCCAGATGTTTCACTCTCCCCTTTCACTTTCATCAAGAGGCTCATTAGTTTCTCTTCACGTTCTGCTATGAGAGTGGTCTCTTCTGCATATCTAAGTTTATTGATATTTCTCCCAGCAACCGTGATTCCATCTTGTGTTTCATCCAGTTGGGCATTTCATATGATGTACTCAGCATATAATTTAAATAAGCAGGGTGACAATATACAGCCTTTACTTACTCCTTTCCTGATTTGGAACCAGTCTGCTGTTCCATGTTCAGTTCTAACTATTGCTTCTTGACCTGCATACAGACTTCTCAGAAGGCAGGCAAGATGGCCTGGTATGCCAATCTCAGTAAGTTTTCCACAGTTTGTTGTGATCCACACTGTCAAAGGCTTTTATATGGTCAATAAAGCAGAAGTAGGTATATTTCTGGAATTCTTTTGATTTTTCTATGATCCAATGGATGATGGCAATTTGATCTCTGGTTCCTTTGCCTTTTCTAAATCCAGCTTGAACATATGGGATTTCACAGTTCATGTACTGTTGAAAACTTGCTTGGAGAAATTACTTTGGTAGCATGTGAGATGAGTGCAAGTGTGTGGTAGCTGAACATTCTTTGAAATCATCTTTGTTTGGGATTGCAATGAAAACAACCTTTCTAATCCCGTGGCCAAGGCTGAGTTTTCCAAATTTGCTAGGGTATTAGGTAAGCACTTTAACAGCATCATCTTTTAGGATTTGAAATAGCTCAACTGCAATTCCATCACAACCACTAGCTTTACTCGTAGTGATGCTTCTAAAGGCCCTCTTGACTTCACATTTCAGGATGTCTAGCTCTAGGTGAGTGATCACACCATCGTGGTTATCTGGATCATTAATATTCTTTTTGTATAGTTCTATATATTATTTCAACCTCTTCTTAATATATTCTGCTTCTCTTAGGTCTATGCCATTTCTGTCTTTTATTTGGCCCATCTTTACATGAAGCGATCCTTCCCTACCTCTAATTTTCTTGAGCAGATCTCTGGTCTTTCCCATTCTGTTGTTTTCCTCTATATCTATGCACTGATCACTTAGGGAGGCTTTTCTAAAATCTCTTCTTGCTATCTTTGGAACTCTGCATTCAGATTGGCATGTGTTTCTTTTCCCTCTTGCCTTTTGCTTCTCTTCTTTTCTAAGTTATTTCTAAGGCATCATCAGACAACTATTTTGCCTTTTTGCATTTATTTTTCTTTGGGATTGTCTTGATTAGGTATGTACAGATCAAAGAACGAAGATTACTGCATCCAGTTCCATTATTTCATGGCAAATACATGGAGAAACAATGAACACATTGACAAAGTTTATTTCTCTGGGCTCCAAAATAACTGCAGATAGTGACTGCAGCTATGGAAAAAAAAATACACTTGGTCCTTGGAAAAAAAGCTATTAAAAACCTTGACAGAATACTAAAAAGCATAGACATTACTTTAACAGCAAAGATCTGTAGAGTCAAAGCTATGGTTTTTCCAGAAGTCCTGTGTGGATGTGAGAGTTGGACCATAAAGAAAGCTGAGTACCAAAAAAATTGATGCTTTGGAACTGTGTGCTGGACAAGACTCTTGAGAGTCCCTTGGATTGCAAGGAGATCCAACCAGTGCATCTTAAAGGAAATCAGTCCTGAATATTCATTGGAAGGACTGATGCTGAAGCTGAATTTCTATTGTTTTGGCCAATTGATGGGTAGAACTGACTCATTATAAAAGACCCTGATGGTGGGAAAGATTAAAAGCAGGAGGCAAAGGGGAAGACAGAAGACAAAATTGTTGGGTGGCATCATCAACTTGATGAACATGAGTTTGAGCAAGATCTGGGAGTTGGTGATGGACAGGGAAGCCTGGCATGCTGAACCCCATGATATCAAAGAGTGAACATGACTGAGAGATTGAACTGAACTGATGTACAGAGGACAATCAGGGAGCAGGCAGAAGTCTTTAAGGAAGGAGGAAGGAACAAGTCCTGGATAGCTGACAATTTTCATTCAGCAGGCCATTTCAAGCTGGAGAAGCTGTAGGGAAGCTATTCTATGCCAGGTGGAAAGAATGGTAAGAGAGAGGCAGGGCGGCAGTGCTGGGATTTCCCAGAGGACCAGATCCCACTTCTATTAAACTTTATCAATGTTCAATATTGTTAGGTGATTGGAAACATGAGTTTTGTTTTGGAAGTGGTAGAGCAATATTCAATGGAAGGACTGATGATGAAGATGAAGCTCCAACACTTAGGCCAATGATGTCAAGACCCAGCTCTTTGGAAGAGACCCTGATGCTGGGAAAGATTGTGGGCAGAAGGAGAGATATGAGAGTATGAGATGGCATCACCTACTCAAAGGACATGAGTGTGAGGAAACTACACGAAATAGTGAAAGACAGGGCGGCCTGTTTTGTTGCCGAACATGGAATCAGAAAGAGTCAGACATGGCTTAGCAGCTGAACAATACCAATGAGGACACAGGGTCCAGTGAAGGCTCTGGTCCTACTTGGAGTGGAGAAAGATTTAGTTGGAAGGGGAGGCTTCCCATCCTCTGAGCAGGTCCTTGAATCCAAGACAAGGAGCACAAGATTTTGAATGTGTTACCAAAAACTGTTCTCTAAAAAAAACAAAAAAACAAAACAAAACAAAAAAAAACCTGTTTTCTTCAGGAGAGAGCTTTGACTCAGTTTGTTCTCTAGATTTTACTGAGGGAATTTGAAGGGATCTGGAGTGGGCTGAGTCTGTAAAAACTAGGTGACAGGCTGCGGGAGGGCAAGGCTTGTGGTAGACATCTGGCACTAGGTGCAAAACGGATCCAGGAAGTGTCCCTTCTGGAGTGTACATGCCAATGTATCACATTGTTTCAGCAGATCACTTCAAAGTTGTTTTGGGGCAAGCAAGAAATGGATGGGTGGTTTGCTTCTGTCAATTCCTGTGGCTAGTTTAGATGATTAAATGTCTGGTTACTTCATTGCATGGTTGGAATCATACTTGGGAAAGAAAACTAGATCAAGTCTGCACATATATGTTCGTTAAACAGCAAGCATAGGAAGGTTTCTAAGGCAACTGTAGGTAACTTAAACATGAGGGGCCAAATTGGGACAGTTACATTTAACAGGCTGAGATTGGACTGCACAGGTGGCCATAGTTGTTTCTATGACAAGAAGCCATAAGAGCAACTTCTTGCTATGCTGGAGATGTGGGAAACCAAAAAGAGACCAACAGCCTTACAACTCTCCTTGCAGTGTGATTTCAGGCTAGAAGTAGTTGATAAGGAAACACTGACTGGTAAGCCTGGGAAGGGAGGAATCTGAGCCAGTAATGATTAGCTCTTGTTGGGGCCCAGAAACAGAAGCATTGGCTCAGTCAGAGTTCTGGGTCAGGTTCAGAGACAGATGTCATTTGGCTTGAATCAGTATTTAGCCTTGGGGATGGCAGCCATATCCTCTGAACAGAAGATTTCCATCTCCCCAGGTGGCAAAATAATTCACACTTTTTCCAGACTCAGGAACCCAGTAAGCCCTCTCAGGGCCACCTCTTCTTATCAGGCACACATGCATCTAGAGGTGGAATTATCATCATCGTGCCCATTGACCAGATGAGCAAACTGAGGTTAAAGGACTTGATCAAAGTCATACAGCTAAGCACATGAAAAGCCAAGCACAAACCCAGGGTAAGAGTCCTCAAATTGTGTGATTTTGCTCCACACCCACTGGGAGTGGTGGGTGGTGATCTGGCAACAATGTTTAGGCAGAAGCTAGCAGTGTTCAGAAGCTAGCAGTATTCAGGCTTTAATTGAGGTAAGTAAGGAAAACCAGTAGAACATTCAGCTATGACCTAAATCAAATACCTTATGATTTTATAGTAGAGTTGAAAAATAGATTCAAGGAATTAGGTCTGGAAGCCTGAAGATATATGGATGGAGGTTTGTAAGACTGTACAGGAGATGGTCACAAAAATCATCCCCAAGAAAAACAAATGTGAGAAAGAAAGGGGGTTACCTGAGGAAGCCTTAGAAACAGCTGAAAAAATAAGAGAAATGAAAGGCAAAGGAGAAAGGGAAAGATATACTAAATGGAATGCAGATTTCCAGAGAATGGCAAGGGGATATAAGAAAGTCCTTATATTGAACACTGTAAGAATTAGAGGAAAATAATAGAATTGTAAAGAGTATAGATTGCTTCAGGAAAATTGGAGGTATCAGAGGAACACTTCATGCAAGGATGGGCACAATAAAGGTCAGAAAAGTCAAAGACCTAACAGAAGCATATGAGATTAAGAAGAGGTGGCAAGAATGCACAGAAGAACTGTACAAAAACGGTCATAAAAACCGGGATAGGGATGATGCTTGGTCACTCATGGAAAGCCAGATATACTGGAGTATGAAGTCAAGTGGGCCTTAGGAAGCATCAATACAAACAATGATAGGAGAGGTGATGGAATTCCAGCTGAGCTATTTAAAAATCCTAAAGAATGAGGCTGTAAGGGTGCTACATTCAATATGTCAGCAAATGTGGAAAACTCAGCAGTGGCCACAGTGCTGGAAAAGGTCAATTTTCATTCCAATCCAAAAGAAAGGCAATTCCAAAGAATGTTCAACCTATCATGCAATTGCACTCATCTCACTTGCTAGCAAGGTAATGTTCAAAATCCTTCAAGCTAAGCTTCAACACTACATGAACTGAGAACTTTCAGATGTACAAACTGTTTTCAGGAACCAGAGATCAAATTGCCAACATCCATTGGACCATAGAGAAAGCAAGGGAATCCCAGAAAACATTTCCATCTGCTTCATTGATTATGCTAAAGCCTTTCACATAAAGCACCACAACAACTGTGGAAAATTCTTAAGGAAATGGTAGTACCAGATCACTTTACGCATCTCCTGAAAAGTCTGTATGTAGGTAAAAAAGCAGCAGTTAGAATCATACACGGGACAATTGAAAGATTTAAAACTGGGAGAGATCCGTGACAAGATGTACATTATCACTCTGGTAATTTAACTTCTATATAGAATACATCATTGGATGATGGACTGCATAAATCCCAAGCTGGAATAAAGATTGCTGGGAGAAATATCAACATCCACAGATATGAAGATGACACTGCCCTAATGGCAGAAAGCAAAGAACTAAAGTGCCTTTTGATGAGGAGAGGAGATGGAAAAACTGGCTTAAAACTCAACATTCAAAAAACTTCACAAAAATATACTCAAAATTCATGGCATCCGGTCCCACCACATCATGGCATATAGCTGAAGGAAACATGGAACCAGTGGCAGATTTTATTTTCTTGGGCTCCAAAACCACAATGGATCTTGACTACAGCCCAAAATTAAAATACACTTGCTTCTTGGAAGTAAGAAAGGCTATGAAAAACCTGCATAGTGTATTAAAAAGCAGAGCTTCACTTTGCTACAGAGGTCTGTAGTGTCAAAGCTATGATATTCCCAGTAATCATGTACAGATGACCGATCTGGACCATAAGAAAGTGTGAATGCTGAAGAATTGAACTTTTTAACTGTGGTGCTTGAAAAGATTCTTGAGAGTCCCTTATACAACAAGGAGATCAAACCAGTCAATCTGAAAGGAAATCAACCTGTGACACATGCTGACTCAGCTGAGGCATCTCCTGAGGGCCTGCAGGTGGAAAGAATGGATTCTTCCACTGCAAAAGAGCCTAACCATGGCAGCTCCAAGCAAATAGTTTGTAGCTCCATCCCTGGAGGAAGCTCAGAAAGGCTGAAGGCTCTATGTACCTTGGGTTCCCTGATACATGCATTGCATTCTCCCCAACAGCATTGGAGGCCAAGGAAGGGGGATTCTTGGCCCTGAAGGAGGGAGATGGCTCAGGGATCCACTGAGACCACCACTTACCATGTAGGACAGGAAAGGACAGAGCAGGCATATGTGGCAGAGAGCTGGTGACTGGGGTGTGGGAAAAAGAGGGAACTAGCTTTGCATGAAGCACCTCACCCAACATCCCCTGGAGGAGAAGCCCAGTGATAAGTTCATCTGAGATGGGACAAACAGAGTCTATTTCATTACCCCTTATAATACCTCCAAATGAGGAGATGGTAGAGTTTGTGGGTCATCACAAACTCTTTCGTGGCCTAGACCATCTGCCAGTTGCTATCCTTGGGGCTGCCTCTCCCCAGCTTCAGTCATGTAGTTCTGGAGGAAATTAACAATCATGTGTGCTGCTGAGTCAGGGCCAAAGACCATGTCAAGCCAGTCATAAGACCCCATGTCCCTGCCAGGATGGCTGATCTGGGGCTGTACATGTGAACTGAGGTGGGTCATTCAGAGAACACCCTTGAACTCTGATGTCTGCAATCCTTTTTCCTTACTAGGAGATGCCTTCAGGATTTAAAACCCTAGGGCAGGTAGCTTGAACTCCCTCACTAGCTGTAGAAGCCTTAAGAAAAAATGTTGCCAAGCTAAGACCATCAAAGCAGACCGAAGGGAAATAGCGAGGGTGAAAGAGAACTGATGACTTCTGATTTCTTGGTTCCAGTAACTGAGATCTTTGTATTTGCTCTGATTCTTGTATCCTGGGTTCCCAGAATCATTTCAATGAGTCTCCCCTTTCCTTGAAGCCAGCTGGAGTAGGGCTCCTCTCAATTTTGATTCAGATTTGGTTCTAGATCCTTCACACCCAGACACAAACAGAGGCAACATTTACTTCAACACCATTAAGAGTGAAACACTTTATTCTTTACTGAGAATAGGGTATACAGAACACCAAATATAGTTTACCAGCATCCTGGGCAGGAGTGCCCAAAGTGAGTGAGTGTGTGTTAGGAACAACCTTACTGATTCCTGAACCACTCCAGGCATTTACACTGCCGGTGCCAGGCCAATCCTGTCATTTCCTCGATCAAAGACTGAGAAATACAGCCTCAGGAAGACGTCACCCAGGATCCAGGACTCTGTAGATGTCCTCACTCTTTTCTCTCTAAAGGCGGTATAGCAGCGGCCTCTAGAATTCTGGGGGGGTCAGAGACACACACCAGTCAGCATGAGCCCTTACCAGTGACTCCCTCCAATATCCAGATCCAGCAAAATTCTTTGCTTTATTTCCCTTTTTTAGTATCAAGGGGTTTTCTCAGCAGCAGGGAATATGAGAGTTCATCAAAAACCAAAGAGTGCCAAGACATCAGCTGTCATGAGGAAGGGTGTGGTGAGTGGAGGACTGGGAGGTGGGGAAACAGAGGAATGTAAATCAACAAAGTCCTACTATAGAGCATAAGGAACTATATTCAATATTCAGTGATAAATCACATGAAAAAAATAAGAAAAAATAATTTTTATATGTATAACTGAGTCTCATTTTTGTGTAGCAGAACTTAATGCAACACAGAAGATCAGCCACACTTCAATATAATTATTTAGGAAAAGAACAAGTGTGTCCATAGTTCCCCTCACTCCCTGTTTCTTTCCTTCTGACTCCTGCTCCTTGTTTTCTCTGCAGAGAATGCTGGTTCTCCTCCTGCATCCCCACAATCTGTACTTTATATAATAAAAAACAACAACTTTATTTTGTATTGGAGTGTAGCTGATTAACAATGTTCTGAGTTTCAGATGGACAGTAAAGTGTCTCAACCGTATGTATCCGGGTATCCTGGTCCCAAAGACACCACTCCCATCCAGGCTGTCATATAACTGAGTGGAGTTCCTTGTGCTACAAAGTAACTCAATGTAGGTTAATCATCTTACATAGAGCAGTGCCCACAACACGTTCTTGAAGACTTAACTCAGGAAGTCTGAGAAGCCTCCTTCGGCCCACACTCACCCTCTTTGGCCACTCCAGGCTTGGGTGGGTAACGTACTCTAGTTCCCCATCCCCACCGGTCAGTCTGTAGCTCTCATCAGCCCTAGTAAGTCCCCAGTGTCTTAGTGCAGACCACCTTGAGATGATATTTGCATAGAATCCAGTGCATTTTACTAGGAACCAAGCAACCCTCCATATGGTTCAATGAGTTTGTCATTTTAGAATTGCTGATATTCCCTCTCTTCCTCAAAGCCTTCTTTGAGTCCATCAACCTGCTCTGAACTCTCACAGGGAGCTGACATGAAGCCTTCACCCTGTGCCAGGGCTGAGCAGTCACTGTGCACCCTTTATACACCTTATTATACAACCTCCCCACTGAGGGGTTGGGTATCCCAACTGACAAAGGAGGCACCCGACAAGAACAAGGGGAAGATGCAGGCGACGACTAGGCTGATCATGTAATTCATCATTCAAAGCAGAAAAATCTTTAGAAGGTCAGGCAGACTGTTAACTTATGCTGGGACTTCACACTTGGACTGTCCCCAGCCATTCTCCTTGTAACATGGCCTATTTTAGGAACTGCTAGAGCTGAATTTCATGTTCATGCACCTAAGGGTCCAGATTGAATTGAAGGTCTTTGGGGACTGAGGACCTTAGTGTTCCCCACTCCCTGACTCCCACCATGCTGTATGGTGCGATATCTCCACATTTATTTCAGGAAAATCAGTGTCCCACACAGCCCTTTACTCTCAAGTGGTTGGTTTTGTGGGAGGCACTGTTCCAGCCACAGGGCTCAGCAGCATCTGCAATGGTGTGACATGGCCGCCAGAGGGCGCCCTCCTCCCAGCAGCAGCCCAAGGGTTCCTGCAAGCTCCAGTTTGAGAACCAACCCTCAGTATTGTCCCCTCACCTTGAGGACGTAGGCTCGACCTGGCACTGGGTAGTTGATGCCATTGATGGTGAAGATAATAGAGGGCAGAGTATTGACCGCAGAACATGAAACGTAGTGCTGTTAGTGAGAGTGTGAGAGGTTAAGTATTGAGATCTTTGTTGTGTGTGGAGACTGGGAGTGATCCTGGGGCATGACCCTTCACCTTGGAACCCCGTGGCTTGGCACCAATGAGCTTTTGTATGTTATCGACCAGTCTTCCTGGGCCTTGGATAAATGATGCCCCGGTGTCCACCATGGCCGCACAGCCGTCAGAACAAGCAATAACCTCTCTTCTCATGGAGATGCTGAGAGACAATGGAAGAAAGGGGGCAACAAGGTCACTGTGAGTCTCCCCAGAGTTGCTCCCTTCCCGACTGTCTTGTAAACAGCCCTTCATTTCTCGCCCTCTTTTCCTTTGCCCTCGACACAGCACCTTTCTTGACATCCCCGAATGCAGGACTTGAATACACCAGGATCTTTTGTACCTTGACACAAGCTGGTCTTCCTTCCTAGAAGACTCCACTCCCCTTTGACTAGCAAATTTCTTCTCATCTCCCGGATTCCAGCTCAATTGTGATTGATTCAGGGAAGTCTTTCCCCTGCTGTTTATCAGTCTCCTGTCTCGGTCACTCTCTGTAGACCTTTCTTCGTGTCTGCTACTGCTGGTGATGCTAATTCACTTTAGTCGTGTCTGACTCTGTGCGACCTCATAAAGAGCAGCCCACCAGGCTCTGCCGTCCCTGGGATTTTCCAGGGAAATTACTTTAGTGGGTTGCCAGTGCCTTCTCCTCCTCATGTCTAGCACATACTAAAGTCACAATTTACTATGTGGGTGAGTCACTTCATGTACTTCTGCCTTCTTAGATGTGAGGGTGAGTTTTATTCTCCTTGCCTCCCTAAAGTGCCTGGCACACAGTGGATGCCCAATGCTCGTCTGTTCAATGAGTGAATGAGACTGAGAAAACAATAAGAAACCTCCAGAGAGCTGTATCTGGTGGCGAACAAATAACGGGTCACACACAGACTGAAGATGGAGATTCTCAGGGGAAGCAGATTCTCATAGTAGGGGGAGAGAGGGGCTCCTCTGGGAGAGGGTGTCTCCCAGCACTAGTCCTACAACCAGCTCAGACCTGAGATCCTGGCCAGGAAATACATGACTAGCCCACACAAACTCCAAAGGATAAGTCTGCTTTTGTCTGAGCGTATTACACAGAACCGTATCAATTATGCCTCTTGTCCTCAGGTCACTCCTGGATTCCACCTTCCTGATTCTCTGTTATAGGCACTGCCCCACTGTGTGCCCATGAACATGGGGTGCCTTTTTTATTACGTTGCTTTCACATCTTAGGACTGCAGCCAACCTCTCTCCACTGCTGGGTAGCTGCTCCCTAAGACCAGTTTCCCCATTTTCTCAGAAGTGTCCCTGTTTTTAAAATGAAATTTATCTGTACTGAGAACTTCCTACGTCCTAGGTAACCCTGGACAGTTGGTCATCTTATCATAACTCTGTTCAGGCTGGTAAAATTCTCCCTGATCCTCTGTTCACCACAATATAGAGTCTTCTAATCATGCTCCCCACCTCAAAGGGCAGTGATTGTAACCCTCTCCCAGCTGCACAGACCTCTCTGGATCCTTTTAGTACCCTGGTCAGAGACTTGCTCAGAAGGCCTGGGGATTATGAACCCATGGGTTGTTTGTGTATCTATGTGCTTGTGTGTTTGTTTGTATGTGTGTTTGTATGTGTCTCTGTGAGTGCTTGTGTGTTTCTGACTAGCTGTGTATGTTTTTATGTGTCTCTGTGTAGGTTTATATATGTCTGCTTATATGTTTCCAAGTGTCTGTGTGTCTGTGTCGTTGTGGGTGGTGTATATGTCCCTGTGACTGTGTGTCTGAGAATGCATTTCTGTGTGTCTGCCTCTGTGCATGTACATTAGTAGGAGCATCACTTGGGCTGACCCTCAGAGGGAGAGGCTTACCGGTCTACAGGTATAGTCCAGTCATCCGCTTGGACCAATCGTACCCACTTGAGCTCTCCCTTGTAGTAGCGGTGATCCACCCCACCAAACATCACCACACTGCCCTCCTGCTTGTCTCTGTAGAGAGAAGTGAGGGGGAGATCCTTGCAGGACAGTAACAACAGCACTGTCTGAGAGCTGTGCTGGTCCAAACATCAAGGCCCTAATAAAGTCCACATGTACAGATGCAGAAATCGAGTCCAGGAGAGATAGAGATCCAGACTGAGGTATATTACTGACTCATGAGTGGCATAGAGAATCTTAGAAGCTGAATCACTTGTTTGAGCTCCACCCACTATGTCTTCTGAAGACACTCTGGACCTTCAGCGACCTGAGTGCTCAGACACCCTCAGAGGACAGGGTGCTGAAGTGTTTTGGCTTTCCCAGGGTCCATCTTGTCATTTTTCAGGAAAGTCAAGGCCTGGGAATTCTAAGGGTGTGGGTTCAGGTCACCCAGAGTTGGCTCCACTGGCCTGTGACCTACAATGTCCAAAGGGCCCCACACACAGAGGGGACCCCACCTCTGCTCTCCCTGTCTTGAAATGCCTAATATTTCTTGAACGAGGGGTCCCACAGTTTTGTGTCCCACACTTGCATTTCTCACTGGCTCCACAAATTGGGTAGCTATTCCTGGGCTCTCTTTTAAATGCTAATGAGGAAGGAAAGATATCCCCCATCCTTCTCCTTCCTTCCTTATCAAATTCATAAGCAAATCATAATGCTTTATCCTCCAACTTGTTCCTTTTTGCCTTCCTTTTGCTTCCCTCATGACTCACCCCCTAGACCAAGTTACTGGTCTTGAGCCCAGGAATAGGGTTGTGTTCCAATAAAATTTTATTTATAAAAGCCAGTGGTGAAGCCAGATAGGGCCCTGGGGCCATAGTTATCCTTGGTTATATTACTCTCTGGATACTTCTTTATCAAGTATTCTATAATTTTTTGTAACTGAAAGCATCTTACAGCTAATTTGGAGAAAGGAATTGTCCATCTCAGACTTACTTGCTCAAGTAGAAGGCAAAAACAGGCTCAGAAATGGCACCTTCATTCTTCAGCTTGTCAAAGATGGGGATGGCTCTAGACCAGGATTGGTTGGGGTAGTTCAAGCCCAAGATGCCATCAAATCTTCTGCCTGCAAACCCGTATTCTGCCACACTTAGACCAAACGGCTGGTCAGTACTTACAAGGTCCCCAATCTGTGGGAGAGAAGAGTGTTCCCACTTACAGATACGTGAAGTGGGGCTAGGACTGGGCTGGGGTGCATTGCCATTAGACCCTTAGAGAAGAATTGAGGCTGGGCTTTGTCTTTGGTTGCCCACAGATGGTTAGAGCAAGGTAGAAGGGGAATTAGGATTCCATTTGAGAGAGGCTGTGAATTTTAAAACATCTGCCCCTCTGAAAAACACCACCCGAGTGAGTCAAATTGGCCTCGTGGCTTCTGTCCAGGTGGGGCAACCAAGAGTCAGGCCAGGTCCCACTGGTGCCACCTGATGGACAAAATAATTGAGAGCAAGATAGCCTTCTCTGGCATCACTGTGACCTAATGCCAGGAATGGACTGCATTCTCTGTAATGTACTGTGGATTCTGCATCTGTCCAGGAAGACAGAAGCCAAAAACACAATCTTGCTTACAGAGTTCAATGAAATTACTGCCTGGGGAATTCACTTTTGGGGATATGTGTATATTTCTGTGAGTATGTATGAGAGAGAAAGAGAGAGAGGGGAACTACTCAAGTATTTTGGGGGAGGCAAGCCATAGATTTATTAGATTCTTAAGGGTCCTTTAGAGTGAGAACTCATTTATCAGGCCCCTTGACTTCTCAGGTCTCCAGTTTCCCACTCTGGATACCTGAAGCCCTTGACTGCCCCCAGGGTCCCCAGTTCAGTTTTATCCTGTCCCCAAATACCCCACAGCAACTTCAGTCCTGAATAGCCAGCCTAACTCCACCCTTTACCTCATGTGTGCTCTCAGCAAGGCTCTTGCTATCTGGACCACAGTTTCCTCATATGTCTCATGAGCTAATCAGAGTAACTGCTTTGTGGGGTTGTTGCAGAATTAAACCAGTTATCACCTGAAAGTGGCTGGAACAGTCTGTTTAATATAAAAGTGGCTGCTTTTATCCCTTCTCACTCTGAGCAAAAGGAACCTTGAATTGCTCATCGGCAGAGGCACTGAAGTTTTCACCTCAAGCCACACTCTGGGTTAGCTAATCTGTTTGCTCTTGTGTCACCACGGGCACTGCCTCCCCAGAGACGTAATCCTGTGGATAAGATGGCCAATATCTATGGGAGTTAGGCTAGGAAGGGTCCTGCCAGATGGTCCTGCATCTGTTTTGCAAGCAGTGGTCCCCTCATATCCAGTCCTGACTCAGCATTTGTTACAATGTTACCCGAACTGTGTCATAAGCAACAACTCCTTTCATTCTCCCAGCTCCATAGATGATCCTGAGCGTCTTATTGGTAGGCCGGAAGGTGGAAGACTGACGATGTCTGAACCTAACGAGTGTAGCTGCAGACGCAAGAGATGAGTGTCATCAGGATGGAAAAAAGGGCGGCAGGGCAAGTGAAAGATGGTCCGGGTAGGGGGTGTCTGTACTCACAACAGGTTGAGCTGTTGCAAAAGACAGAGGGCACCCACAAGTCAGATGAGCCTGTGTCAAAGACAACCTGGAATTCCTGAGGGGGTGTTCCAATGGTGATGTTACCCACATAGTATATCTACAGGGAGAAGGAGGGAGTGGGTTAGTGCAGTCTGGCTGCCCTCTGTTCCCACACTGATGCCTCCCTCTGGTGTCACATATCTCTTGAGACCACTTTCTAACCACCATTCAGTTCACAGACTTTGGTCACAGAGGTATCTGCATTTGATATATATTTCCTGTGCTACATTGTATGCAAGATATTGCCTCTATGAACAGGCGTTGAAGTGGTACCTCTTGCCTGGGAAGCCCAGAGGCATAACCACTGGGCCTCCAGGACCGCTGGACACTCAGGGAAGTCCTGGTGCTTTCATTTGAGAAGCTCTGTAGTCTCTTCAAACCCAGCCTTAGCAGCCCCTTCTCAAGGAGGTCCTTCTGAATCAACTCCAGCCACTGCCTCCAAACTCAGACCACATCCAATCAACACCACACAGGTGACCCTTTCATTTGACATGTATTTACTCTTTGCCTATCTCTCAGGCTGGCATGGGCATTTTTGAAGACAAAATAAGCCTTTTTCTAATAAAAAAAAACAGTAAGCACTGTGTTAGATTCTTGTGGACATACACGGAATACAGGTTTAGTAACTTTCCTGCTATTGTTCTTGCATCTGTGGAAACTAAATTCCTCTACCTGAGGATTCACAATTGCTTTGCAATTGGTTCTACCTTTTTATCACTAATGCCTCACTCTTCATCTGTAACTGAGTGGCTCACCTAGTTCCTAAGGAAAAATCACCCTCAAACTAATGACACATGTTTGACACAGAAATGGATATTTATTTACCTGCCACCTGGTAATTGCCAGGCCCAGTCACAAAGACCAACAGTTGAGGATGAGAGTGCCTTCTCCTCTGGGTGGGGTCCCTGTTTTCCAGTGTCTCGGCCTCCTGCAGGAACCCCAACCCCAACATCCCACCTGGCACCTCCNTGCATAGACTGTGCACTGAACAGTTGCAAGGAGTTGCATTTTCAACAGGTCATGACATGACTGGACCCCAAGTGTTGTGCAACCCTAATCTACACCAAGACCTTGGGATCCAGAGTTCCTATATCAAGTTACTTATAAATAAGTCAGAGTTGAACTTTAAGACTCTTAGGGAAATATTCCAATCCCTTCTAAACCTGATGGGTGAAAGAATAATTAGATGAAAATTAAAATCCGAGAAAGGAATATGATGTGACATACAGTCCCCATACTTACTTGACTATGCATTCTGAGAAGGCCACCAGCTTGAGGAGCACAAGCCACTTCATGCTTCTTTTCTGGCTCCAAGTACTCAAGGAAGTTTAGATTCTTAGCATGTAGTGGTGACCGGGAGCCCTTAGTTATATACGCTCTGACCTACCCTAGTTTTCCCCTTCAGGCCACTAAAAGATCTGAAAAAAAAAAAAAACACAAAGGTCTCGATAAAAACTTTACCTTCATCAGTGTCCTTGGCAAATGGACTTTGAAGCTTTTCAGAATACAGAGAATTGAGCTGTAATCTCTTCCTTGAATCTTGGCTGGAAAATCAAGCTGATCTGCATGGACATCTAAGAAGATAGAAAACCTTGCCTACTTGGAGAAAAAACTGCTAACAACATCATGAAAAATGGATATTAGGGGCCATGCTTGACAGGTGTGGTTTCATGTCATCTTTCTAGCTACTTCATGATATATGCATTGTTGACTTCATGAGATATGCATTGCCCTCTTCATTGCCGAGGACATTGTTAGGATGATAACTTGTCAAATGGTAAAGTGAAGACTTCAGGGACAGCCCAGGGACATACAACTGGGTTTAGGTAGTGGGTCTAATGGCAGACTTAGGGGCACTTATGATGCCAGGCTGCATCAAAGATTTAGGGCTGAGCAGTACTTCAGTTGCATGGTTTCTGTATTGGAAGAAATGTCAGATGTGTTCACAAGCTATTTTATAGCATCCAATACCTGTACAAGGAAGAACTGTGTGCTAGGTTCTGGGTTAAAGGCTTCAAAGTCAAAGTTGATCAAGACAAAAGTAGTCTTTATCTTAAGAGAGCTAGAAGTCTAGTTCTTACAAAGTCATGGCCCCAGGAGGCAGGAGATATGATACTACGACTAGGTGGCCATGTTGGAATCTGGGCAGCACAGGTCTTACCTCCACTTCACCCATGCTCGAAAGCAGGCCAGTTGGCTGTGTTTTCAAGAAAATCATACGTTTGGATATTTATGTACAGTCTACTAATTTTAATGTGAACTACTAATTTTATTTTCCAGAAAAAATAGTGGGAACAAAATCTCCACAGTGATGTGCTGCAATCAGCCTTCAGTCTGCAAGTTTTTGTTTCTGGCCTAGGTTGGGAGTGCAGTGGGAACAGAGAGGAATTTAATTCATGTTGGTTGATTTTAAAAGAGACTGAATGCATAGTAAACATGCTGACTCATTGGAAAAGACCCTGATATTAGGAAAAATTGAAGGCAAGAGAAGAAGCGGAAGACAGACGTTGAGATGTTTGGATAGCATTACCAAGTCGATGGACATGAGCTTGAGAAAGCTCCAGGAGTTGCTGATGGATAGGGAAGCCTTGCCTGTTGCAGTCTATGGTGTGCATCGAGACGGACACAACTGAAGTCCTGAAGTGAACTGAACAAATTGAGAACAAAGACTAATAAATCTAATCGCATCAAGTTGTTGACTAGCTACCTATGACAACACATTCCTTAAATGGCTTTAAAATTCAGACTTATGACTCTACATTCAGAGTGGAATATCTTCTAATGAAAAACAAAAATCCTGCCCATCAAAAACAAAACCAAAGAAAACCAAAAGAAAAAAGGGAAAGAAATCTGACACTATATTCATCAACTTCAGTTCAGTTCAGTTGCTCAGTCATGTTCAACTCTTGTGAGCCCATGAATGGCAGCACATAAGGCCTCCTTGTCCATCACCAACCCAGAGTCCACACATATTCATGTCCTTGAGTTGGTGATGCCATCCAACCATCTCATCCTCTGTCATCCCCTTCTCCTGCCCTCAAACTTTCCCAACATGAGGGCCTTTTCAAATGAGTCAGCTCTTTGCATCAGGTGGCCAATTATTGGAGTTTCAGCTTCAGCATCAGTCCTTCCAGTGAACATTCAGGACTGATTTCCTTTAGGATGACTGGTTGCATCTCCTTGCAGTCCAAGGGACACTCAAGATTCTTCTCCAACACCACTGTTCAAAAGTCCAGTTCTAACTACTGCTTCTTGACCTGCATACAGGTTTCTCAAGAGGCAACTCAGTATTCCCATCTCTTTCAGAATTTTCCACATTTTATTGTGATCCACACAGTCAAAGACATTGGCATAGTCAGTAGAGCAGAAGTAGGTGTTTTCCCGGAATTTCTTGCTTTTTTGATAATCCATCAGATGTTGGCAATGCGATCTCTGGTTCCTCTGCCTTTTCTACAACCAGCTTGATCATCTGGAAGTTCATGATTCACATATTGCTGAAGCCTGGCTTGGAGAATTTTTAGCATTACTTTACTAATGTGTGAGATGAATGTAATTGTGTGGTAGTTAGAGCAATCTTTGTCACTGCCTTTCTTTGGGATTTCAATGAAAACTGATGTTGTCCAGTCCTGTGGCCACTGCTGAGTTTTCCAAATTTGCTAGCATATTGAATGCAGCATTTTCACAGCATCATCTTTCAGGATTTGAAACAGCTCAACTGGAATTCCATCACCTCCACTAGCTTTGTTCATAGTGATGCTTTCTAAGGCCCATTGACCTCACATTCTAGGATGTCTGGCTCTTGGTGAGTGATCACACCATCGTGATTATCTGTGTCGTGAAGACCTTTTCTGTACAGTTCCTCTGTGTATCCTGCCACCTCTTCTTAATATCTTCTGCTTCTGTTAAGTCCATACCATTTCTGTCCTTTATTGAGCTCATCTTTGCATGACATATTCCCTTGGTATCTCTACTTTTCTTGTCTTTCCCATTCTGTTGTTTTCCTCTATTTCTTTGCATTGATCACTGAGGATGTCTTTCTTATCTCGCCTTGCTATTCTTCAGAACTCTGCATTCAAATGGGTAAATCTTTGCTTTTCTCCTTTGCTTTTTGCTTCTCTTCTTTTCGTAGCTATTTGTAAGGCCTCCTCAGACAGCCATTTGGCTTTTTGGATTTCTTTTCCTTGGGGATGGTTTTGATTCCTGTCTCCTGTACAATGTCAGGAACCTCTATCCATCGTTCATCAGGCACTCTGTCTATTAGATCTAGTCCCTTAAATCTATTTCTCACTTCCACTGCATAGTCCTAAGTGATTTGATTTATTCCCTTGGTATCTCTACTTTCTTGAAGTGATCTCTAGTCTTTCCCATTCTATTGTTTTCCTCTATTTCTTTGCATTGATCACTGAGGATGTCTTTCTTATCTCTCCTTGCTATTTTTCAGAACTCTGCATTCAAATGGTTAAATCTTTGCTTTTCTCCTTTGCTTTTTGCTTCCTTTCTTTTCACAGCTATCTGGAAGGCCTCCTCAGACAGCCATTTGGCTTTTTGGATTTCTTTTCCTTGGGGATGGTCTTGTTTCCTATCTCCTGTACAATGTCATGAACCTCTATCCATCATTCATCAGGCACTCTATTAGATCTAGTCCCTTAAATCTATTTCTCACTTCCACTGTATAGTCCTAAAGGATTTGATTTAGGTCATACCTGAATGGTCTAGTGCTTTTCTCCACTTTCTTCAATTTCAGTCAGAATTTGCCAATATGGAGTTCATGATCTGAGCCACCATCAGCTCCCAGTCTTGTTTTTGCTGACTGTATAGGAGCTTCTCCATCTTTGGCTGCAAAGAATATAATCAATCTGATTTTGATGCCAACCATCTGGTGATGTCCATGTGTAGAGTCTTCTCTTGTGTTGTTGGAAGAGGTTATTTGCTATGACCTTGCATTCTCTTGGCAGAATGTCTTTTCCCTGCTTCATTCTGTACTCCAAGCCCAAATTTGCATGTTACTCCGGTGTTTCTTGACTCCTACTTTGGCATTCCAGTCCCCTACAATGAAAATGACATCTTTTTGGGGTGTTAGTTCTAGAAGGTCTTGTAGGTCTTCATAGAACTGTTCAACTTCAGCTTCTTCAGCCTTACTGATCGAGGTATTGATTTGGATTACCGTTGTATTGAATGGCTTGCCTTGGAAATGAACAGAGATCATACTGTCGTTTTTGAAACTGCATCCAAGTACTGCATTTCAGACTCTTTTGTTTAATCATGATGTCTACTCCATTTCTTCTAAGGGATTCCTGCCTGCAGTAATAGATATAATGGTCATCTGACTTAAATTCACCCATTCCAGTCCATCTAAGTTTGCTGCTTCCTAGAATGTCTGTGTTCACTCTTGTCATCTCCTGCTTGACCACTTCCAATTTGCCTTGATTCATGGACCTAACAACCCAGGTTCCTATGCAATATTGCTCTCTACAGCATCAAATCAAATCACCAGTCCCCCCCACAGCTCTGTGTTGTCTTTGCTTTGGCTCCATCCCTTCATTATTTCTGGAGTATTTTCTCCATTGATCTCCAGTAGCATAATGGGCACCTACTGACCTGGGGAGATCATCTTTCAGTGTTCTATCCTTTTGCTTATCATACTGTTCTTGGGGTTCTCAGGGCAAGAATACTGAAATGGTTTGCCATTCCCTTTTCCAGTGGACCACATTCTGTCAGACCTCTCCACCATTACCCATCCATCTAGGGTGGCCCCACATGGCATTGCTTAGTTTCACTGAGTTAGACAAGGCTGTGGTCCGTGTGCCAGACTGGCTAGTTGTCTGTGTATGTGGTTTCAGTCTGTCTGCCCTCTGATGCCCTCTCTCAGGGTCTAGCATCTTACTTGGGCTTCTCTTACCTTGGATGTGAGATATCACTTCACTGCTCTCCAGCAAAGTGCAGCCGCTGCTCTTTACCTTGGATGTAGGGTAGCTGCTCTTGGTTGCTGCCCCTGATTTGGACGTGAGGTAGTTCTTTTCCGCCACACTTCTGCACTGCCATGGTAGCCATCATGCGTCTGCACTGCCATCGCAGCTGAGGCGAGCAAAAATTCATCAACTTATTGTTCCTTATATTGTTTCTGTTATTGTGACAGAATCGCATGTATGTTAACAGGTAAAAGCAAGATGATAATTAGAACTAATATTTTAAAGTAAGCCTTTCAGTGGCGAGGAAAAAAGGTTCACACATAACATAAAGATGTTTAATTCAAACCCTGCTGTCTTAAAACTTGAACTGAAAGCATAAGTTTGTATCAACTAATTATATTCCTTTTTATTTTAATTTTTAAGGAAAATGGGTACTTCCTCCTCCAACTTCTGTAAAGCCTAGAAGCAGTAACAACTTGATGACAGTGCCTATTCTGAGGTCTAACATGTAGCTTCTGAATATATTTCCCATCAGAAGATCTTAAAAAGATGGCTGATTTCAGGACTGGGTAGAGAAATGCACAAAATAATCTTGGGAATCATGAACGACCAGAAAACAGAGGGACTTCAAAGACCAGTGGGGACTGGGTAGAATGTTTAGGAATCCAATTAAAAGGCCAGACATCTATCAGTCTGTTGGGCAGAATGATGCTTCTGCTTCTCAACACACTGTTTATGTTTCTCATAGCTTTCTTGCCAAGAAACTAATGTCTTCTGATTTCATAGCTGCAGGCACCATCCACAGTGGTTTTAGAAGCTAAGATGAAGAAATCTGTCAGTGCTTCGACATTTTCTCCTTCTATGTGCCATGAAGGATGGGTTTTGATCCCATGAACTTAGTTTCTTAATATTGAATTTTAAGGTGACCGAATGTGTCCAAATGTTAATAGGAAACATCTAATTTGTCACTGTGATGGACTGCTAGGACACCAACTCACCATTCTGAGCACTGAGAAAGGAAAATAATCATTAATATTTAAGCTATTTTTGTTTCTATTAAGCATAGGTTATGTAACTACAAAAAGTTCCAGGAAAACAAGGTAGACTCCCCCTTCTGGGGGTGATGAGAAAGTGATGGGGAGCAGCTATAATACAGTTGAAGCCTCATTCACTGGCCTGCAGCTCACCTCCTTCTGTGGAGGTCTGGTTCCTAATAGACCAAGAACTGATACTGGTCCTGACCCACTGTGCTGGTATTGTGGACTCCTGCTCTAAAACCAACAGTGGGACATTCTGTAAGACAAACCACCGTCCTTCCACCCAGTTTGTGAACAAATGAATGGCATTAAAATTGGGAGAGGAACAGTTATTTACTCCTAAAGGAGAACAACCAGGTGCAACATATGACTACATTGTTTCAACAAACTGTGAAAAGACATCTGCTTTATGAGCATCAGGGAAATTTGCACATGGACTGGATATAAAAATGTTCATTTTGGGGGGGGAACAAAAGAGAATTTTTTTCATATCCTATCATTCTACCACAGATACTCATTATGTAGATGTGGTGAAACGTTCATCTTGTCCCTAAAATACTTCAGGGAAAATGAAAAGCATTAAAACAGAGAGAATGAAACAATGGTCTCTCTTGATTTAAAAAGAGATAGCTGTTATGCATAGCTGCTATGGATTGTATTGTGTTTACCCTTGACTGCCAATGTGATGGTATTAGGAAGTAGGGCCTTTGGGAGGTACCCAGGTTGACATGGAGTTTTGATGGTGGTCCCTCATGATGGGATTAGCCTTTCCTTCATTTTTTCTCTTATTCTCCCTCTTCTTCCTTCCCTACCACGACCACATGTGAGAACATAGCAAGAAGAGAAAGACTGATGCAAGGCAAGAATGTGCATAGTTCCAGTCTATGACAACCTGTGGGACTAAGAAGTGAATTTTGTAGTTATTGATGCCAAATGATGAAATATAGGGTTCGTGACACTCTTCTTTCTTATATTTGTTATGTTTGAATTTTTTTGCAGCAAGAGGTTTATTGAAAGTCCATTTTGAAGGTTCTGTCTTAGTGATACCCTGAGGAGTCCAAGAATACAGGTTTAGGCAAGTCCCAAATGAATAAGTGATTGGAGGACCACATGCTCCTCACTCCAACTTATCTCTTATCATCTGAAAACTGTCCCCCACAACTGACACCCTTACCACCCCCTTCCCCAATCTGCATCTCCATTCCTCTCCTAAGCTCAGTCATCCAGCTGAAGATGTTGATGACTCAGGAAAGGGTCTGGAAGCAGAAGGAATGAGGACATTTTTAGGAAGAATGAACTGGGAAGACCCATCTTGGTTTTCCCTCCTTTAGTGTGACCTGCAGGTAAGGGATTGGGCCTGTGTAGGGAGGGAGCCACAAGTGGAACTGCCTAGATATATACAATTGAAGGGCAGAAAAATTCAGAACCCAGTAACCAGGAGGTGGGCAGTGTGCACAGGACCGAGGAGGGAAGGAAGAAACACTGGGAAAAGAATAGTGCCTACAGGAGGGCCAGACCTTCTTGAGTCTTCCGGTTAAAATTTGAAGTCATGTCCTTCCTGCTGGAATTCCTGCTCCAGATGTGGAGGGGAGAGAGCTCTACTCAGTCCTAATGAGTCAAAGAGAGAGGGACAGCATTCCCCAGAAGCCCTTTGATTCCACTCTAACTGTGGGTATCATCCCAAGCCATAGACCAAATGGCAGGCCATCCAAAAGATGACCTACTTTAAAAAATATTTAAAATACTACAAAATTTGTCTAAGAGTTCTGGCATATCTAGTTCCCAGAGTTTTTTTGGAGAGATGATTCATCACCCAAATTTGGGTTTCTGCTAAGGAATCTACATGCTTCCCCATTGGTAACTCCTGAATTATAACTACCTGATCTCATCCCACAGAACCCAAATGATGGTAAGTTCCAGGGGGCAAGGCCTCTAAGGTCCTCGATGGCCTAGCAGCTGTGTACCAAGTGGTCTACACCTCTCAGTCCTGAGACCAGGACCCATGAACATCACCAGGCAGTTAAATCCCCCTGCCCACCAGAGGCAACCTCATCATCCTCAGCAACAGCCACCTCTGAGCCACTTGTCCACTGATTGGCATTGAGCCTCATTTTGGAACAAGTGTTCTGGAGCATGTCCAGACTCCCTCATCCAAAAAATGGGAAACTGAACCTTGGGGTGTATGACTCACCTTAGCTGTAGGTAGGTTAGTGAAGACATGGGACCCAGGAACTCCTGTTCCCAGGCTGGGAGACTTCCAGGAAGAGAAAGATGACAGAAAACTCCATTGCATTCACTGCTGGGTAGCTCTCAGATGTCTGCAGGCACCAGAGTGGAAGTTTCTTTCATGTTTCCCCTCAAGTCTGGTTCCGATTTTATTAGCAGACCTGCCTCCCTGTAGCAGCAGGAATGCAATATTCAGGGCTGTTTCATCTGGGTTCCAGGCACAGTGGGAGAGCCCTAGCTGTAGTGACCCTAGGAAGCCGTCATGCAGGTGGTGACTGACTCACTCCCAACTCAGAATCCCCAGAACTCCCAATCCTCATTCAGACAACACAGACCTTTGGGTGACTGGGTAACATGAACTTGCATTCACAACGAGAAGCATTCTCTTCTCAGCCTTCTGGCAACTTAGATATGTGCCTTATGTTTCCTCAGGGAACCACTGGCTGAGAGAGGTCAGGGTCTGAGACTAGTCTGGATGCAGGAGATGTGTTCCCACTTTGATGCTCCAAATAGATCTTGGAGATTCTAAGGCCTTGAGAGAATTACAATCACCGTTATATATTGTAGGGACTTTGTTTTATGAATCTGGTTGGAGACAAAGGGCAGAAACAGAGGACAAGGCTGGACATCTCTGGGTCCCAACTGACTGTGAGTTGAGTTCCAGCCACCAGGTTTCACAGTCACATGCTGATGTTATTCACAAGCCACCTTTGAAGAAGCAAAAGAGGAGAGAGTTTTGGGCAGAGAGCATTGTGGTCAAAGGGCCATGGGAATCCCACGGGGCAAGATGAAACAAGAGTCATTACTTGTTTCTTTGCTCTATCAGTTCCTTGGCTTTTCTACTCCTGAGAACAAGTACATGGAGATAGTCAGAACATTGGTGGTGCTTCTGACACCTGATGCTCCTGCTGATAACCAGTTTGTGGACAAGTCCCTCAGTCCAGAGCATATTCAGCCTCATGATAGCCCCAGGTTCTCCCTTCTTGGGAAGGCTGACATGGGTCATTGCTGCTAACTCAAAACTGAAGCATGGGATGAAGTCATGGTTGCTGGCCTGTGGGTCAATTCCAAGCATGGTAGGAAGATTGAGCGTGGAAGGGTAGCCATTTATTAAACTTGGTTACCTTAGTCCTTAGCAGGGCTTACTTCCTACATCTAGAATGTTTTTCTCCTAGATTTTTGCATGGCCAGGTCCTTCTCCACATTCAGCATCATCTCAAATGAGTCTCTCTCAGGCTTGCTTTTCCTGGCCACTCCACTCTCACAAGCACAGACCCTGCTACAAAAAGTGCCTATACACACTTCCCTCCATCAAAATAATAATTATAGTTACCAATGTGGAAAGGTGGCAGAGGGATAAATTGAGAGTTTAAGATTAATATATGTATACTGCTTTATTTAATAGACAATCAACTGTACAGCACAGGAATTCTGCTCAATAGTCTGAAATATCCTGTATGGGAAAAGAATCTAAGAAACAATGGATACATGTGTATGTATAAGGAAATTAATTTCCCATACAACTAAGATTAATGCAATCTTGCAAATCAACTACACTCCTATATAAATTAAAACCTGAATTAAAAAAAATGCTTACATGTAGAGACCCATGGAGTTCTGTAGACTCGCAGGAATACAGATATGATGTTGGAGATGGCAGAATGGGTGCAGAAATCTAGACATTATCTGAGTTTGCATTTTCCTGAGCTTTGGTGTCTTTTGCTTCTAGTGTCAACTTAGATTTGTCTTTGGACGATCTAACACAAGGTCTTGGAGACACCAGCTGGGTGTTAGTTGAAGGATGAGAGGGATACACTAGTGGGAGAGTGAAATCCCAGCTCCGTAGCCTTGGGTTGGGACTTGTTTGATGCACAACTTGTATTCCAAGTTCCCTGTGAAAACAGGCTGTAGCTACCCTCTCCATGACTTGCATGATATCAGACCCAGACTGGTTTCATCCTTTTTCATGTCCTACTTCTCCTGAGACCTCACTGGTTTCTCTGGGATAAACTTTTTTTTTTTTTTGCCAGCACTAGGTCTTCATTGCAGAGAAGGCAATGGCACCCACTCCAGTACTCTTGCCTGGAAAATCCCATGAGCAGAGGAGCCTGGAAGGCTGCAGTGCATGGGGTCACTGAGGATCAGGCACGAAGGAACGACTTCAGTTTCTCACACTGGAGAAGGAAATGGCAACCCACTCCACTGTTCTTGCCTGGAGAATCACAGGGACGGGGGAGCTTGGTGAGTTGCTGTCTATGGGGACTCACAGAGTCGGACACGACTGAAGTGACTTAGCAGCAGCAGCTGGCCTTCATTGCTGCTCAGGACTTCTATATTGTCAGCGAGCAGGGGCTACTCTGGAATTGCAGTGCACTGGTTTTTCAATCCTGTGCTTCTCTTGATGTAGATCATAGGCTCTAGGGCACTCAGGCTCAGTAGCTGTGGGTCACCAGCTTAGTTGCCCTGGAGCATTTGAAATATTCCCAAAGCAGGCCTCAAACGCATATTTTAAGCACTGGATCAAAAGGGAAAACACTCTGGAAGGAATTTGAAATAAATCACTTTTACATGAAACTTGGCACCATGGCCTATTTATGAGGAGACTGAGAGAGGATTGTCCCTGCTTCAAGCAACCTCCTGAGATCAGGACTGATTGAGGTTCCCCTCCCAAGGGTTCCTACAGGATCATGACTCTCTCCTTCCATGTGGCTTTGTTCTTGCTTCAGTTTTTGAATCCCACACTAGAGCAAAGCTTCCAGAGGGCAGGGCTGTCACTTGACTCACTTCTAAGTACACATCAGTAGATATTGTCTCATGTCAGACCCTCATGTCAAGACAAGGCTAACACAAACATCAGTTATTCTAATATGACTGTTAGGTTACAGGTTCAACGACTGTAATCAAAACCTAAATAATATTGTCTTACATACAATACAATTTCAATTCTCTGTCATATAATGTTAGTACAGGTCTCTCCACAGAGATGAGGGCCCACTTCTTTCTTGTCACATCTTACACCTATGCTGCTTACATTTGGTCTAACATGGCTACTTCAGTCCTGTCATTATATCTGCATCCCAGCTAGTGGGACAGAAAATAATACTTCCATTTGGAAGTGGCATATCAACTCTACTCGAATTCCACTGGCTGAAGTATCTTCCATGGTCATGGCAAACCTGGGGGTGGTGGGCACACAGAAGGGCAGGGAATCTGATCATCCTACTGAAGAACATTCATGATGAGTAACAAGGGCCACCATCCTTCATTCATGTCTCTGTAATTCATTCTTTTTTGGTTCTCCCCACACAGCTCTCAGTCTGTTTTAGCCTGCAGATATGGATATGGATGAGGTTCTAAGAGAGGAAATGGCCCAGGCTATACAAATATGGAGACAACAAGAATGGAAAGAAGATAAGAAAGTATAAAAATTAAAAATCCAAAGGAAAGTGCTTATAATGTGCTTATAATCATAATTTTGCATTTATACAACTTAGGTGTAATGGCTGGTGAATCTATTTATAAAATGAAAAATTACAGAAATGTAAAACATAAATATATTCACTAAACCCAACAAAATAATAAGGCTATATCATATTAAACACATAGTAGTATCAGGATTAAGTTTGGATGCACATTGCAAAATACTAAAACAACTGTAACTTTAGCAAGATAAACTTGATTTTTCTCTCCCTCTGAAACAAAGCGGGGGGTGGGCCAGCCAGTGCTTGGCTGGTATCCATCTCCAAAGTTCCATGATTGTGCAAAATAACTGCAGGAGTTCCAGCCATCACAAGGAAAATCCAGACATCAGTTAAGAAGAAAGTAAGGAAGGGAAGAGTCCCATCTTTCAGCTAAATCAGCTCCTTGAACGCAGTCTTCCAAGAAATCCCTCTTACAGATCTTCTTGCATCTCTAAGGTACCAGTCATGACTAAGGTACGGGTGTATAGGAAGGGCAGTCCTGTAGCTACTGGGCTCATGGCTATATAACAAACTATTTTCAGTTTTGAAAGAGAAGCAGAAAATTAATCAATTTGTAGGTAGCCTGCAGCACCTGCCTTAAAGAACAACAACAACAACAACAACAGTGAATGCAATAGGGTGAATGGCTGGCCACAGTGTTGGAGCCAAGAGAAAGGAGCAGCAATGAGAAACAGCTAGATAGATCTGAACTGTGCTCCAGAAAATAGAGGCAGACTGGTCTGTAGAAATCTTCTAAGGGATGAAGTGAAAATTACACATACCACATGACCCAAGTTGTTTTGAAAACTGCTTTTCCAACTCAGATCCCAAATCTCTCTCAATTCTTCAGCTTCTAAATATCTTGTCTTTGTTACCTCACATTCTGACCTACCTGTTTCACCTTCCTTACTTTTGTTCACATCACTTCTCCAATAGTCCACCAGCATTACAAGATCCAGTATTGAAAACTTAGCAACGCTTTCTTGAAGTGGGTAGAAACACAATGACTATTTCTACTTTAGTGTTTGTTTGTCCTGGTCAAGGCCTTTTGAAAAGACTGAAATGGCTAGAATTATGGAGATCTCACGTTTCCACTAAAATCCCAACCAAGAATGTGACTTCCTTGGACCTGGAGGGGATGCGTTCAGTTTTGGATCCACAGGTTTTAGCAGAACATTAAGTCCCCTGTATATGACCAAGTTACATTTGAAAGGGTGTTCAAAAATCCCAATTTCTTCATAAATCCAGCAAAGTTGCTTAGATAGCCAACTAAGACAAAAGGCTATATATTACTGTAGTTTAATAGCTTTATGATACTTTTCACACAAGTAATACATAAAAAACAACATAAACAATAAAAGAAACATTTTAAGTCTTGCCTACCTGGATAAGGCATGGCAACCCACTCCAATATTCTTGTCTGGAGAATCTCCATGGCAAGAGGAGCCTGGCATACCACAGCCCATATGTTGAAAATTCGGACACAGCTGAGCAACTAAGCACACCTTTAAAAATAGAATAATAGTAGCATCTCCATTGCCACTGCATTTATACTCCATTTGAGACAGTGTAGGCTTGAAAGAAAAGTCCTTCACTATCATACTCCATACAGTTTTGTACAGTAAAGTGCACAAATGCACACCAAATTTTCTTGGATGTGCCCACGAAAATGGGTGTCAGATCTGTGAATTAACTGATGTGATTGCACTTGAAAATGCACTTTTACATGTTTGAAAGTTTTCTACTTGAACGTTTGTATGTAATAAACTTGCTACACAGGTTTTCAGTGAATATACATCGTGAAAGAACAAGAGAGGAGAGTAAGGAGCTGCCTGTTCTTTCCCTTTTTGCGTGTATTATGGCCACTCTGAATAGGAATTTCTTTGGGTGTAATTGAGGCCCAGTGTATGGGAACATGGCTGCAAGTGACAGAGGACCAAGATCCCAGGAGGTAGGACAAGAACCGTGGTTGGTTGAAAAGAGCCAAGAGTGCGAATGAGGAGGAAACAAGTTTTCACCGCTTTATGTGAAAGACGCGGCAAATATCATCTGGCTTTGTGTGTAGTGATTGCGCTGACGTTTAGAGGAGCAGTCCCTGTTGCCCAGGATGAGCAAGAGAGGAGAAGAGAGAGGAGACTGTATCGTGAACATCAAACATGTATGTCTAGTATTGTCTATGTATGTCAAGTATGTCTAGTATTGAAGAGATATAAGTCCTGTCAATTTATCTGCGCCTTCCTGGGCAGAATTAGTGTTGTAAAAGTGGGAAGGTCTGAATTATGCTTACACCTTCTTCTTCTGTCCAGTGAACATTGATTTCTAATGCCAGTTCTTTATAAACAGAGGATATACTTTGTATGATTGAAGTCATCTAAATTACTGTACCTTATAAACTTTTGGTGCTGTTTTGTGCCCAGGCACATGGGGCCAATGTATGGAGATCTGTTATCATCTGGGGCCTGGGGTATATCTTCAGTCTGGGTTCACATGTGAGGGATTAACTCAAGTTGGTTTAACTCTATTATCTTGCTCTTTATCTTCAGTTTGTCCCATGTTCCTTCTTCCCATGTCTCTTTTTATCCCTGACTTCTCTGTGACTGAGTAGGTTTTCGGATTCCCTTTTATATCCTTTGTCACTTTATTCACTGTAACTGTTTTTTAAGTAGTTTTAAGATCCATGGTATGCATCTTTAACTTGCCAGTCTATCATTTTAATTATGATAATTATTAAATTATTTATTCATGTATCATCTCTTTGTCTTTACTGGGTCTTAGTGTGGCATGCAGGATTTTCCTTGTGGTAGGGACTCTCTATTTGAGGAGGGCATGCTTAGTACTTGCAGCGTGTAAACTCTATTTGAGACATGCAGGCATAGTTGCTCAGTGGCCTGAGGCATCTTAATTCTCTGGCAAAGGAACAAAACTTTGCCATTTGCAAATGCATTGCATTGCAAAGCAGATCCGTAACCACTGGACCACCAAGGAAGTCCCTATATTTACCTTTGAATACATATTACATGTTTATCATTTTGGGTACTGTTCATTCCTCCTGTAGATCCAGATTTTCACTTTGTTTAAATCCCTTCTGACTTGAGACCTGTTAAAAAAACATTGGTTAAATTACATTGTTAAATTACATTGGTCTGTTGGTGGCAATGCAGTCTTGTAGTTGTTGTCTGTCTGAGAAAGTATTCTATTTTGTTTGTGATATGTATTTTTCTTGGGTATAGAATTCTGAGTCAATTATGTTTCTCTCAGCAATTAAGATGTGGCACCAGTGTACCCTGGCTAACATTGTTTCATTTGCCTAATCAGCTGTCATCCCCATTTTTTGTTCTACTGTGTTTGTTTTTCCTCTGGTTACATTTCTTTGGTTGATTGTCTTAATCTATGAATTATGATGTGCCTTTATAGAGTTGTCATATTTTCTGTCCTAGAGTTAAATGAGTTTCTGTGTTAATGTCTTTAAAGCTTTCATCATACCTGGAAATTTTTCAGCCAGTAATTATGAAGTTCTTTGCTTTATTTTCCTGTCTTTCACTTCCTGTGTGATTTCATTTACATAAATTTTAGCATTCTTAAAGTTGCTTCAAAAGTCTCAGATGCATAATTAATTTTCCCCCCGAGTCTTTGTATTTCCATTTTACATGTCTCTATTTAACGTACTCAATATTCTTCAGCTTCATGAATATAAGAATTATTGATGTAGTAAGCACTTTGATGTCCTTCCCTGCTAATTATGTAACATATATCTTACTTGTGTTTTTACTAGTTGATTTTGCCCTCATAATGGATATTTTCTTGCTTCTTTATGCATCTGGATTTTTTTCTTTTTAAATTTATTTATTTATCTTAATCAGAGAATAATTACCTTACAATATTGAGATGAAACTAGGACAAATACGTTCACAATTTATATGGAAATTTTAAATTGGATTGTGGATGTGGTCACTTTACATTTGGATGCTGGATATTTTTTAAATTTTATAAATTATTCCTTTCACTGTTTGCAAACACTGTTAATTTCTTGGAAACAATTGCATTTTTTGAAGGTTTGCTGTAAATTTTTTAAGCTGAGATGAAACCAACCTTTAGACCAGGTTTACTATTCCCCACTAGCAAGGCAATATTGTCTTCAGGGCCCTATTGATCTCAGGGGAATTATGAGTAATTTTGGGGACAGTCCTAAGATGGTGGAGGAATAGGACAGAGAGAACACTTTCTCCTCAAAAGATTCATCAAAAGAACATTTGAACGCTGAGTAAATTCTACAAAACTACTTCTGAATGCAGGCAGAGGATATCAGGCACCCAGAAAAGCAGCCCATTGTCTTTGAAAGGAGGTAGGAAAAAATGTAACAGATAAAAAGAGAGGCAAAAGAGGTAGGGATGGAGATCCGTCCCTGAAAGGGAGTCTTAAAAAATAGAGAAGCTTCCAAACACCAGGAAACACTCTCACTTGCGAGTCTATGGCGAGCCTTGGAACCTCAGAGGGCAACATAAGTGGGAGGAAAAATAAATAAATAATTTAAACCCACAGATTACATGCCCAATGGTAACTTCCAGCAGAGAAGCAGTGCAGATGCCCGCATCTGCCACTAGCAAGCAGGGACTAGGCAGGGGTGTGCGGGCTGCATTGCTTAGAGTAAGGACTAGGCCTGAATGCCCCGAGGGCAATCTGAGGGAATTAACTTGAGATAGCAAGCCAGACACTGGAATAGCTACCCCGGTGAAAAGCCTTAAACTAAGACACCGCCCGGCCTGCTCACAGTCAAAGGAGTGAGCAGAGGTAGCCGGCTTGGACCAGCCCATACCCTGCCAGGGACAGGGAAGTGAGGGCAGCCAGAGCCAGAAGGCGGCAATCTGGCCCCAGAGAGTCATCATTTACCAAACTGCAAGCAGCTGCTGCTGCTGCTAACTCACTTCAGTCATGTCCGAGTCTGTGCAATTCCTTAGATGGCAGCCCACCAGACTTCTCTGTCTCCGGATTCTCCAGGCAAGAATACTGCAAGCAGGCTTCATTGCTAACCAAGTCTTCTTGGGATTCTGGATGGTCAATATCCTCCTGAGAATGTAGGCCGGTTGTACACGCAGAAAACTGAGCAGCAGGGATGGGAGAGGCAATAAGTAGGAGTGAGCACGCTCACCAAACACCTGGTCACAGTCACCTGAGTGGCTCGGACCTGGGAAGGGCACAAAATGCAGGCCCAACCGAGTCTGTGCTTTTGAGGAGTACCCAAGTGAATGAACCTGAGCAGCTTAGACCTGGGAAGTGCATGCAACCCAGGGCCTGCCTCAGACAGTTCTCAGCAGAGCAACCTAGAGCCTGAACAGTGTAGACTGGGAAAGCACACACGCCATGAGCAGGGACAAACCCAGTGTGCCTGAGACACTGGGAGCACTCCCCACACATGCCTGTGATATTTGTTTGCAGTGCTCCTCCCTCCCCACAGCACGAGTGAACAAGTGAGTCTAAAAAATTGTCCACCGCCAACCCCTTCTGTCAAGACAGAAATTAGACACTGAAGAGACCAGCAAACAGAAGAAGGTACAACACAGGGAACCACCCTGGAAGTGACAGGTGCAATAGATTAAAACCCTGCAGTTACCACTGACTACATAGGAAGGGGACTATAGATCTTGAGAAGTATAAGCTGGATCAAGGAACTATCTGAAAGTGAACTGACTCCACACTGTCCATAACAACACCAGATAAAGTCCTAGATATATTTTTACTATTTCCATTCTTTGAATTTAGTTTTTTTTTATTTTTAAGTCCTCTACTACTCCTTTAAATTTCATTTCTATAACCTACTCTTACTTTGAAAAAAAAAAAAGACCCTATTTCTTAAAGCAAACTTCATATATATATATATATATATTTTTTTTTGTGAATTGTTTTTTCTTTAATATCGTATTTTTCAGAATCCAACCTCTACTCTACATTTTAAATCTTTGCTTTTTAGTATTTGTTATCAATTTTGTACCTTTAAGAACCCAATCTTCAGTAACCATTTTTATTTGGGAGCAAGATCACCAGCCTGATTGCTCTCTCCCCCTTTGGATCTCCTTTTTCTCCACCAGGTCGCCTTTATCTCCTCCCTCATCCTTCTCTTTTCTACCCAAGTCTGTGAATCACTTTGTGTGTTCCGGATGGCTGAGAACACTTAGGGAACTGATTACTGGCTGGATCTGTCTTTCTCCTTTTGATTCCCCTCTTTATCCCCGCTGGCCACCTCTGTTTCCTTCCTCCCTCTTCTCTTCTTTGTGTAACTCTGTGAACATCTCTGAGGGATCCAGACTGCGGAGAGCACATAAGGAAGTGATTACTGGCTAGTTTGCTCTCTCCTCTTCTGATTCCACTTCTTCTATGCCTGGTCACCTCTACCTCCCTTCCTCCCTCTTCTCTTCTCCATGTAACTCTATGAACCTCTCTGGGTGTCTTCACTGTGGAGAAACTTTTCATCGTTAACCTATATGTTTTATCATTGGTGCTGTATAGATGGAGAAGTCTTGAGGCTACTCTAAGAATAAGACTGAAACCCAGAGGCAGGAGGCTTAAGTCCAAATCCTGACAACACCATAGAACTCCTGAATCCAGGGAACACTAATCGATAGGAACTCATCAAATACCTTCATACCTACACTGAAACCAAGCACCGCTCAAGGGCCAACAAGTTCCAGAGAAAGACATACCATGCTAATTCTCCAGCAACACAGGAACATATCCATGAGCTTCAAAATACAGGCTGCCCAAACTCACTCCAAATCCATGGACATCTCATAACTCATTACTGGACACTTCATTGCACTACAGAGGGAAGAAATCCAGCTCCACTCACAAGAACGCCGACACAAGCTTACCTAACCAGGAAACCTTGACAAGCCATCCATCCAAATCCACCCACAGTGAGGAAATTCCACAATAAGAAGAACTCCACAAACTGCCAGAATACAAAAAGGTGACCACAAACACTGCAAATAAACAAGAAGAAGAGGCAGAGAAATACTCAGCAGGTAAAGGAACAGAATAAATGTCCACCAAACCAAACAAAAGAGGAAGAGATAGGGAATATACCTGATAAAGAATTCGAAATAATGATAGTGAAAATGATCCAAAATCTTGAAAACAATAAGGAAATCCAGATAAATAGCCTGGAGACAAGGACTGAGAAGATGCAAGAAAGGTTTTACAAGGACATAGAAGAAATAAAAAAGAGTCAATATATAATAAATAATGCAATAAATGAGATCAAAAGCACTCTGGTGGAACCCAACAGTAGAATAACGGAGGTAGAAATAGAATGGCAGAAATCAATGAAACAGAGAGGAAAAAGAAAAAGAAATAGAAAGAAATGAGGACAATCTCAGAGACCTCTCAGACAATGTTAAACACCCCAACATAAGAATCATAGGAGTTCCCGAAGAAGAAGACAAAAAGAAAGACCTTGAGAAAATACTGGAGATAACAGTTGAAAACTTCCTTAAATTGGGGAAGGAAATAATCACGCAAGTCCTAGAAATCCAGAGAGTCCCGAACAGGATAAACCCAAGGCAAAATACCCCAAGACACATATTAATCAAATTAACAAAGATCAAACACAAAGAACAAATATTGAAAGCAGCAAGGGAAAAACAACAAACACCACACAAGCAGATTCCCTTAAGGAAAACAGCTTATCTTTCAGTAGAAACACTTCAGCCCAGGAGGGAATGGCAGGACATACTTAAAGTGATGAAAGAAAAAACCTACAGACCAGATGACTGTACCCAGAAAGGATTTCCTTCAAATATGAAGGAGAAATCAAAAGCTTTACAGACAAGCAAAAGCTGAAAGAATTCAGCACCACCAATCCATCTCTCCAACAAATGCTATGGGATCTTGTCTAGACAGGAAACACAGAAAGGGTGTAGAAACTCAAACCCAAAACAATAAAGTAAATGGCAATGGGATCATACTTATCAATAATTACCTTAAATGTAAATGGGTAGAATGCCCCAAACAAAAGATAAAGACTGGTTGAATGAATACAAAAACAAGACCCTTATGTATGTTGTCTAAAAGGGAGCCACTTTGAAACAAGGGACACATACAGACTGAAACTGAAGGGCTGGAAAAAGATATTCCATGCAAATAGAGACCAAAAGAAAGCAGGAGTAGCAATACTCATATCAGATAAACCAGACTTTAAAACAAAGGCTGTGAAAAGAGACAAAGAAGGACACTACATATTGATCAAAACATCAATCCAAGAAAAAAAGAAATAAAAGGAATCCAAATTGGAAAAGAAGTAAGACTCTCACTATTTGCAGAGGACATGATCCTCTACATAGAAAACCCTAAAGACTTCACCAGAAAATTACTTGAGCTAAACAATGAATATGGTAAAGTTGCAGGATATAAAATCAACACACAGAAATCCCTTGCATTCCTATATACTAATAATGAGAAAATAGAAAGAGAAATTCATGAAACAATTCCATTCACCATTGCAATGAATAATTAAAATGCTTAGGACTATATCTACCTAAAGAAACTAAACGCCTATATATAGAAAACTATAAAACATTGGTAAAAGAAATCAAAGAGGACACTAATAGATGGAGAAATATACCATGTTCATCATGGATGGGAAAAATCAATATAGTGAAAGTGAATATACTACCCAAAACAATCTATAGATCCAATAGAAACCCTAACAAGGGTATTTTTCACAGAGCTAGAACAAATAATTTCACAATTTGTATGGAAATACAAAAAACCTCGAATAGCCAAAGCAATCTTGAGAAAGAAGAATGGAACTGGAAGAATCAACCTGCTTGACTTCAGGCTCTACTACAAAGCCACAGTCATCAAGACAGTATGGTACTGGCACAGAGACAGCAATATAGATCAATGAAACGAAATAGAAAGCCCAGAGATAAATCCACACACCATTGGACACCTTATCTTTGACAAAGGAGGCAAGAATATCCAATGGAGAAAAGACAATCTGTTTAATAAGTGGTGCTGGGAAAACTGGCCAACCACCTGTAAAAAAATGAAACTAGAACACTTTCTAACACCATACACAAAAATAAACTCAAAATGGATTAAAGATCTAAACGTACAATCAGAAACTATAAAGCTCCTAGAGTAGAACATAGGTAAAACACTCTGTGACAAAANTATTTTTGTGTATGGTGTTAGAAAGTGTTCTAGTTTCATTCTTTTACAAGTGGTTGACCAGTTTTCCCAGCACCACTTGTTAAAGAGATTGTCTTTTCTCCATGGGATATTCTTGTCTCCTTTGTCAAAGATAAGGTACCGGGGTCCAGCCCCGGTTGGATCCAGGGTATCCAAAGTGTGATGGCATTGGCGACAGATTTATTTACAGATACAGAGAGAGATAAAGAAAGAATATTGACGTTCAGAAAACAGAGGAGAGAAAGAGGTTGATATTCCTTGATTTACACAGAAAGCCAATGAAGCCCCAGCACAGGCCTTGTTCTGTTCATGCAGGCCACAGGCACCCTCCCAAATAGCGGAGGGTGCCTCACCTTGGGAACCCTCTCGAGTGGGTCTTAGAAGACTGGGCAGAGAAGTGAACTCAGAGGGCCCCTGAGCTCCAGGGAGTCAGCCTGAAAAGGAAAGAAAGAATGACACAGGCTGACCAAGCTTCCATGAGCGAGGCCCACAACTTGTTAAAGAGATTGTCTTTTCTCCATTGTATATTCTTGTCTCCTTTGTCAAAGATAAGGTGACCATTGGTGCATGGATTTATCTCTGGGCTTTCTATTTTGTTCCATTGATCTATATTTCTGTCCTTGTGCCAGTACCATACTGTCTTGATGACTATCGGTTTGTAGTAGAGCCTGAAGTGAGGCAGGGTGATGCCTCCAGTTCCATTCTTCTTTCTCAAGATTGCTTTGGCTATTCGAGGTTTTTTTGTATTTCCATACAAAGTGTGAAATTATTTGTTCTAGCTCTGTGAAAAATACCATTGGTAGCTTGATAGGGATTGCATTGAATCTAACAAATACATGAAAATATGTTCAACATCACTCATTATCAGAGAAACGCAAATCAAAACCAAATGAGATACCATTTCACGCCAGTCAGAATAGCTGCTATCCAAAAGTTTACAAGCAATAAATGCTGGAGAGGGTGTAGAGGAAAGGGAAATCTCTTACACTGTTAGTGTGAATGCAAACTAGTACAGCCACTATGGAGAGCATTGTGGAGATTCCTTAAAAAACTGGAAATAGAACTGCCTTATGAGTCAGCAATCCCACTACTGGGCACACACACCAACGAAACCAGAATTGAAAGAGACATGTGTACCTCAATTCATCGCACCACTGTTTATAATAGCCAGGACATGGAAGCAACCTAGATGTCCATCAGCAGATGAATGGATAAGAAAGCTGTGGTACATATACACAATGGATATTACTCAGCCATTAAAAAAATACATTTGAATCCATTCTAATGAGCTGGATGAAACTGGAGCCTGTTATACAGAGTGAAGTAAGCCAGAAAGAAAAACACCTACACAGTATACTAACACATACATATGTAATTTAGAAGGATGATAACAATAACCCTGTATGCTGCTGCTTCTAAGTCACTTCAGTTGTGTCCGACTCTGTGAGACCCCATAGACGGCAGCCCACCAGGCTCCCCCTTCCTTGGGATTCTCCAGGTAAGAACACTGGAGTGGGTTGCCATTTCCTTCACCAATGCACAAAAGTGAAAAGTGAAAGTGAAGTCGCTCAGCCGTGTCCGAACCTCAGTGAGTCCATGGACTGCAGCCCACCAGGCTTCTTCATCCATGGGATTCTCCAGGCAAGAGTACTGGAGTGGGGTACCATTGCCTTCTCCAATAACCCTGTATGCAAGACAGCAAGAGATACAGATGTATAGAATAGTCTTTTGGACTCTGGAGAGGGTGAGGGTGGAATGATTTGGGAGAGTGGCATTGAAACCTGTATATTATCATATGTGAAACAAATCACAGGCCCAGGTTCGATGCATGACACAGGAAGCTTGGGGCAGGTGCACTGGAATGACCCAGAGGGATGGTATAGGGAGGGAGGTGGGAGGGGGGTTCAGGATGAGACACATATGTACACCAGTGGTGCATTCATGTCAATGTATGGCAAATCAATACAATATTGTAAAGTAATTAGCTTTCAAATTAAATAAATAAATTTATATTAAAATGAGTAATTTACATGCTGCTGAGTGGGGACACAATTAGATTTGGTTCTATTTGAGACTCAAGGATTGTTCCCTATAATTCAGACCAGTACTATCAACTCTCTGCAGAAAACTGGAAGGGTATCACCTGTACCTTCCTACAGTTTTCTGTATGTAGCTCTCTCCTGTGAACTCTAGTTATATAGAGTCATAAATCTCTCTTCTTGGGGAGACTGTCTCTGCCTATGTACACCTTCCATGTATGTGTTGGAAACTATTTCTAGAGTTGGGGAAATTGTAAAACTCTCCTTGCTTGCTCCCCATCTCATGAATCCATTCTCTGCTGATAGATGTTTGATGTAAGACAATGCTCTTTCATTTATCTTTCCTACTTAGGAGTTATTAGAGACAGGAGGATACATGTGTTTTTTAATCCTTTATATAGACTGAAATGGAGGTCCCCCTGCAATGAGAACTCACTGAATGCCTTATGAACGCTAGGCACTGACTTCTGTGCATGGGTGCAAACTTGATTGGGGATATATGTTGGGGCCATAGGGAGCCCCAGTCTTGCTGGAGAAACATGCCCATTACAAATAGTATTTGCTATGTGGTATGTTCAGTTCAGTTCAGTCTCTCAGTCATGTCTGACTCTTTGCAACCCTGTGGACTGCAGCACGCCAGGGCTCGCTGTTCTTCACCAAATCCTGGAGCCTGGTAAAATCATGTCCATCGAGTTGGTGATTCCATCCAACCATCTCATCCTCTGTCATCCTCTCTCCTCCTGCCTTCAATCTTGCCCAGTAACAGGGTCTTTTCTAATGAGTCAGTTCTTCACATCAGTTGGCCCAAAGTATTGGAGGCTGAATTTCAGCATCGATCCTTCCAATAAATATTCAGGATTGATTTCCTTTAGGATGACTGTGTGGATCTCCTTGCAGTCCAGGGACTCTCAAGAGTCTTATAAAAATGCCACAGTTCAAAACCATCAATTCTCCACTCACCATTCTTTATGGTGCAACTGTCACATCCATACATGACAACTGGGAAAATCATAGCTTTGATTATACTGAAATTTTTCAGCAATGTAATGTCTCTACTTTGAAAAAAAATTGTATAGTTGTGTCATAGTTTTCCTTCAAATGAGCAAGCATCTTTTAATTTCATGACTGCAGTCATCATCTGCAGTGATTTTGGAGCCCCTGAAAATAAAGTCTCTTACTGTTTCCATTGTTTCCCCATCTATTTGCCATGAAGTGATGGGACCAAATGCCATGATCTTCATTTTCTTAATGTGAAGTTTAAACCAGATATTTCACTCTCCTATTCCACTTTCATCAACAGGCTCTTTAGTTCCCCTTCAATTTCTGCCATGAGGGTGGTGTCTTCCGCATATCTGAAGTTCCTGATATTTCTCCCAGCAATCTTGATTCCAGCTTGTGCTTCATCCAGTGGGCATTTCACATGATGTACTCTGCATATAAGTTATATAAGCAAGGTGACAATATACAGCCTTTATGTACTCCTTTCCCAAATTGGAACCAGTTTATTGTTCCATGTTCAGTTCTAACTGTTGTTTCTTTACTTGCATACAGATTTCTCAGAAGGCAGATAAGGTGGTCTCGTATTCCCTTCTCTGTAAGTTTTCCACAGTTTGTTGTGATCTACATAGTCAAAGGCTTTTGCATGGTCAATAAAGCAGAAGTTGGTGTTTTTTGAGAATCCTCTTGCTTTTTCTATCATCCAACGAATGTTGGCAATTTGATCTTTGGTTCCTCTGTCTTTTCTAAATCCAGACAAACATACGGAATTTCACAGTTCATGTTGTTGAAGACTTATCTGGAGAAATTACTTTGGTAGCATGTGACATGAGTGCAACTGTGTGGTAGTTGAACATTCTTTAAAATCACCTTTTATGAGGATTCCAAGGAAAACGACCTTTCCAGTCCTGTGGCCACTGCTGAGTTTTCCACATTTGCTGGCATAGTGAGTGCAGCACTTTAATAGCATCATCTTTTAAGATCTGACATAGCTCTACTACGATGCCATCACACCCACTAGATTTGCTCTTAGTGATGCTTCTGAAGACCCATTTGACTTCGCATTTCAGGATTGTCTATCTTTAGGTGAGTGTTCACACCATCATGGTTATCGTGCTCATTAATATCTTTTTGTGCAGTTCTATTTATTCTTTCAACCTCTTCTTAATATATTCTGCTTCTGTTAGGTCTATCCCGTGTTTCTCTTTTATTGTGCCCATTTTTAAGTGAAACATTCCCTCCCTAACTCTAATTATCTTGAAGAGATCTCTGTTTTTTTTTTTTTTTATCATTTAACGTTTTCCTCTATTTCTTTCACTGATCACTTAGGAAGGCTTTTTAAAAATCTCTTCTTGCTATTCTTTGGAACTCTGCATTCAGATGGGTACATCTTCCTTTCCCCCTTTGCCTTTTGCTTCTCTTCTTTTCTAAGTTGTTTGTAAGGCCTCCTCAGGCAACCATTTTGCCTTTTTGCATTTATTTTTCTTTGGGATGGTCTTGATGTGGTATGTTCAGATCAAAAAATGAAGGTCATGACAACCAGTTTCATCACTTTGTGGCAAATACCTGGAAAAACAATGAAAACAGTGACAGGCTTTATTTTCCTGGGCTCCAAAATCACTGTAGATATGCCCACAGTTGTGAAAAAAAAGATGCTAGCTCCTTGGAAAAAAAGCTATGAAAAACCATACAGCACACTAAAAAGCAGAGATATTACTTTACCAGCAAATGTCTGTATAGTCAAAGCTATGGATTTACCAGAAATTGTGAGTGAATGTGAGAGTTGGACCATAAAGGAAGCTGAGTACCAAAGAATTGATGGTTTTAAAATGTGGTGTTGGATAAGACTCTTGAGAGTCCTGTGGACTGCAAGGATATTCAACCAGTCCATGCCAAAGGAAATAAGTCCTGAATATCCACTGGAAGGACAGATGCTGAAGCTGAACCTCCAATACATTGGCCAATTGATGGGAAGAACTGCCTGATTAGAAAAGACCCTGATGCAGGGAAAGATTAAAGGCAGAAGACAAAGGGGAAGGCAGAAGACAAAGGGAAAACAGAAGATGAAACTGTTGGGTTGCATCACCGACCTGATGAACATGAGTCTGAGCAAGCTCCGGACCTGGCATACTGCATCCCATGATATAGAAAAGAGTTGGACATGACTGAGAGACTGAACTCAACTAATGTACAGAAAACATCAGGGAGCAGGCAGAAGTCATTAGGGTCCAGTCAAGCCTGTTGCCCTGGTGAGAGTGGTGAAAGTTTTAGGTGGAAGTGGAGGCTTCCCATCCTCTGGTGCAGGTCCTTGAATCCAGGGCAAGGAGCACAAGATTTTAAATGTGTTACCAAATATTGTTTTCAAAACAAACAAACAAACAAAAAAACTGCTTTCTGCAGAAGTGAGAACTTTGACTGAGTCTGTTCTCTAGATTTTGCTGAGGGATGTGGAAGGAATCTGGAGTGGGCTGGGTCTGCAAAAATTAGGTAACCATCTGCTGGAAGGCCAGGCTTATGGTAGACATTCTGCATCAGGTGGAAAACATATCCAGAGAAAAAGTGTCCCTTCTGGGGTGCACATGCCAATGTATAACATTGTTTCAGTAGATCAGTTCAATGGTGTTTTGGGGCAAGCAAGAAATGCATGATGGGTGGTTTGCTTTTGTCAATTCCTGTGGGTAGTTAGATGACTAAATGCTTGGTTACTTAACTGCATAGTTGGAATTATGCTTGCGAAAGAAAACTACATCAGATCCACAGATATTTTGACATTAAACAGCAAGCATAGGAAGATTATTAAGGCAACTATAGGTGATTTAAACATGAGGGCCCAAATGGGGAAAGATTCATTTAACAGGCTGAGATTGGATTGTACAGGTTGCCATAGTTGTTGCTATGAAGAGTAGCCATAACAGCTACTTGTTACTACACTGGAGATGTGGGAAACTGACAAGAAAGCAAGAGCTTTTACAACTTTCCTTGCAGTGTGATTTCAGGGGAGAAGCAGTTGACAAGGAAAGTCTGACTGGTAAGGCTGAGGAAGGGAGTAATCTGAGACAGTAATCATTAGCTCTCATGTGAGCCCAGAAAAGAGAAGCATGGGCTCAGTCAGAGTTCTGGGTCAGGGTTCAGAAATAGATGTCATTTGGCTTGAATCAATGTTTAGCCTTGGGGATGGCAGCCATAACCTCTAAACAGAAGATTTCCTTCTCCCCAGGTGGCAGAATAATTCATATTGGTTCCAGATTCAGGAACCCCAAAAGCCCTCTCAGGTCCACTTGCTCTTTGCAGGCACACATGCAATCTAGAAGGTGGAATTACCATCATGGTGCCCATTTTCCAGATGAGAAAACTGAGGTTAAGTGACTTGATCAAGCTCACACAGCATGTGAAAAGATAAGCACAAACCCAGGGCAACAGTCCTCAAATTGTGTGTTTTTGCTCCACACCCACTGGGAGTGATGGGTGGTGATCTGGAAGCAATGCTTAGGCAGAAGCAAACATCATTCATGTTTAAATTGAAGAAAGTAAGGAAAACCACCGGAACATTCAGCTATGACCTAAATCAAATCCCTTATGATTATATAGAGGGGATGAGAAATAGATTCAAGGGATTAGATCTGTTAGCCTGAAGAATTATGGATGGAGGTTTGTAACATTGTGTCGGAGGTGGTCATCATAATCATCCTCAAAAAAAACAAATGTGAGAAGGCAAAGTGGTTGCCTGAGGAGGCCTTAAAAATAGCTGAGAAAATGAGAAGTGAAAGGCAAAGGAGAAAGGGAAAGATATACCCAATGGAATGCAGACTTTCAGAGAACAGCAAGGAGAGATAGGAAAGTCTTCATAAGTGAATAGTGCAAGAATTAGAGGAAAACAACAGAATTGTAAAGAGTATAGATCTCTTCAAGCAAAGTGGAGATACGAGAGGAACACCTCATGCAAAGATGGGCACAATAAAGGACAGAAAAATCAAAGACCTAACAGAAGCAGATGAGATGAGAAGAGGTGGCAAGAATGCACAGAAGAACTACAAAAAAATGGTCATAATGGTCGGGATAGGGATGTTGCTGGGTCACTCACATAAAGCCAGATACTGGAGTATGACATCAAGTGGGCTTTAGGAAGCATCACTACAAGAAATGCTAAGGAAGGTGATGAAATTCCAGCTGAGCTGTTTAAAGTTCCTAATAATGAGGCTGTAAATGTGCTGTATTCAATCAGTTAAGTTCAGTCACTCAGTCGTGTCCGACTCTGTGACCCATTGAATTGCAGCACGCCAGGCCTCGCTGTCCATCACCAACTCCCGGAGTTCACTCAGAGTCGCGTCCATAGAGTCAGTGATGCCATCCAGCCATCTCATCCTCATTTGTCCCCTTCTCCTCCTGCCCCCGATCTCTCCCATCATCAAAGTCTTTTCCAATGAGTCAACTCTATGCATGAGATGGCCAAAGTACTGGAGTTTCAGCTTTAGCATCATTCCTTCCAAAGAAATCCCAGGGCTGATCTCCTTCAGAATGGACTGGTTGGATCTCCTTGCAGTCCAAGGGACTCTCAGGAGTCTTCTCCAACACCACAGTTCAAACCCATCAATTCTTCGGCACTCAGCCTTCTTCACAGTCCAACTCTCACATCCATACGTGACCACAGGAAAAACCATAGCCTTGACTAGATGGACCTTAGTCGGCAAATTAATGTCTCTCCTTTTGAATATGTTATCTAGGTTGGTCATAACTTTCCTTCCAAGGAGTAAGCGTCTTTTAATTTCATGGCTGCAGTCACCATCTGCAGTGATTTTGGAGCCCAGAAAAATAAAGTCTGACATTGTTTCCCCATCTATTTCCCATGAAGTGATGGGACCAGATGCCATGATCTTCGTTTTCTGAATGTTGAGCTTTAAGCCAACTTTTTTCACTCTCCTCTTTCACTTTCATCAAGAGGCTTTTTAGTTCCTCTTCACTTTCTGCCATAAGGGTGGTGTCATCTGCATAGCTGAGGTTATTGATATTTCTCCTTGCAATCTTGATTCCAGCTTGTGTTTCTTCCAGTCCAGCGGTTCTCATGATGTACTCTGCGTATAAGTTAAATAAGCAGGGTGACAATATACAGACTTGACATACTCCTTTTCCTATTTGGAACCAGTCTGTTGTTCCATGTCCAGTTCTAACAGTTGCTTCGTGACCTGCATACAGATTTCTCAAGAGGCAGGTTAGATGGTCTGGTATTCCCATCTCTTTCAGAATTTTCCACAGTTTCTTGTGATCCACACAGTCAAAGGCTTTGGCATGGTCAATAAAGCAGAAGTAGAGTCAGCAAATTTGGAGGCTCATCAGCGACCACAGTGCTGGTAAAGGTCAGTTTTTATTCCAATCCAAAAGAAAGGCAATTCCAAAGAATGTTCAACCTATCATGCCATTGTGCTCATCTCACTTGCTAGCAAGGTAATGCTCAATATCCTTCTACCTAAGCTTCAACAGTACATGAACTGAGAACTTCTAGATATGCAAACTGGTTCAATCAAACAGAGATCAAATTACCAACATTTATTGGATCATAGAGAAAACAAGGGAATGCCAGAAAAAGCGTTTCCATCTGCTTCACTACTATGCTAAAGCCTTTCACTGTGTGGACCACAGGAAACTGTAGAAAATTCTTAAGGAAATGGGAGTGCCAGATCACCTTACCTTTCTCCTAACAAGTCTGTGTGTAGGTCAAAAAGCAGCAGTTAGAATCAGACATGGAACAACTGAAAGATTTAAAATTGGGAGAGGAACATGACAAGGTATACACTGTCACTCTGGTTATTTAACCTATATATAAGGTACATCATTCAATATGCTGTTCTGGATAAATCCCAAGCTGGAATCAAGATTGCTGGGAGAAGTATCAACATCCACAGATATGGAGATGACATTACCCTAATAGCAGAAAGCAAAGAAAACCTAAAGAGCCTTGTGATGATGAGACGAGATGAAAAAACTAGCTTAAACTCAACATTCAAAAAACTATTCACAAAAAGATAATCAACATTCATGGCATCCAGTCCCACCACTTCATGGCATATAGATGATGGAAAAGTGGAACAGTGGCAGATTTTATTTTCTTGGGCTTCAAAACTCTATGGACCTTGACTGCAGCTGCAAAATTAAAACACACTTGCTCCTTTAAAGGAAGAAAGGCTATGAAAAACCTGCACAGTGTAGTAAAATGTGGAGACACACTTTGCTACAGAGATCTGTAGAGTGAAAGCTATGGTTTTTCCAGTAATCAGGTACAGATATGCGATCTGGACCACAAGAAATGATGAATGCCAAAGAATTGAGCTTTTGAACTGTGGTGCTTGAGAAGATACTTGAGAGTCCCTTATACAACAAGATCAAACCACTCAATCTGAAAGAAATCAACTTGTGACCCCTGCTGACTCAGCTGAGGCATCTACAGAGGGCCTCCAGGTGGAAAGAACGGATGCTCCCACTGCAAAAGTGCCTAACCATGGCAGCTCCAAGCAAACAGTTTGTAGCCCTACCCATGGAGAAACTCAGAATGGCTGAAGGCTCTGTGTTCCCTGGGTCTCCTAATACATGCATTGCATTCTCCCCAGAAGAACTGGAGGCCAAGGAAGGGGCATTCTGGGCCCTGGAGGAGGGGGATGGCTCAGGGATCCACTGGGGCCATCACTTACCAAGTAGGACTGGAAAGGACAGAGCAGGCAGATGTGGCAGAGAGCTGGTGACTGGGTATGGGACAAAAGGGAACCAGCTCTCCATGAAGTACCTCACTCAAACTCCCCTGGAGGTGAAGCCCAGTGATAAGTTCATCAGAGATGGGATGAAGAGAGTCTATTTCATTACCCCTTATAATTCCTCTGAATGAGGATGTGGTGGAGTTGGTGTGTCATCACAAACTCTTCCATTGCTTAGACTATCTCCCAGTCACTTTCTTAGGGGCTGCCTATCCCCAGCTTCAGTCATGTAGTTCTGGAGGGAATTGACAATCATGCGTGCTGCTTGGTTAGGCCACAAGAGCATGTAAAGGCAGTCATAGGACCCCATGGCACTGCCAGGTTGGCTGATCTAGGACTGCACATGTGATCTCAGGTGAGTCATTCAGAGAACACCATTGAACTCTGATGTCTTCAAACTTTTAAAACCCTGGGGCAGGTAGCTTGGACTCCCTCACTAGGTGTAGAAGCTTTAGGAAGATAGTTGTCAGGCTAAGACCATCATAGAAGAGGGAATGAAAGAGTGAGAATGTGAATTAGAGGACTGAGGACTTCTGATTTCTTGGGTCCAGTCACTGAGATCTTTGTATTTGCTCTGAGTCTTGTGTCCTAGATTCCCAGAATCATTTCAGAGAGTCTCCCTTTTCCTCAAAGCCAGTTGGAGGTGGGCTCCTCTCCACTGTGATTCAGACTTTGTTCTAGATCCTTCCCAATCATTGTACACTACCCAGACACAAACGGAAGCACCTGTTTGTTTCAGCACCATTACAAGTGAAACCCTTTATTCTTTACTGAGAATAGGGTGTGCAGACCGACAAATACAGTTCACCAGCATCCTAGGCAGGAGTACCCTAAATGTGATTTAATGTTTGCTCAGAGTGTCCTTACTGATTCCTGAACCACACCAAGCATTTATACTGCCCATGCCCGGACAATCCTGTCATTTCCTCCATCAAAGCCTGAGAAATACAGCCTCAGGAAGACATCAAACAGGATCAAGCTCTCTCTAGATGTTCTCACTGTGTTCTCTTTAACGGTGGTATAGCAGTGGCCTCTATAACCTTGGGGGAGTCAGAGACACACACCAGTCAGCCTGAGCCCTTATATGAGACTCCCACAAATATCTAGACCTAGCACAATTCTTGATTTTATTTCCCTCTTTTGTTAAGTATCAAGGGAGTTTCTCCTTAGCAGGGGATATGAGACTTCATCCACAACCAAAAAGGGCCAAGACATGAGGTTGCCATGAGGAAGGGTGTAGGGGAGGGGAGGACTGGGAGCTGGGAATAAAGTGAAATGATAAACAACAAAGTCTTACTCTAGAGCATAAGGAAATATATTAACTATCCAGTCATAAACCACATGGAAAAGAATAAGAAAAAGAATATATATTTCCGTATGTGTATAACTGAGTCACATTGCTGTGCAGCAGAACTTAATGCAACACTGAAGATTAGCCATACTTCAATAAAATTTTTAGAAAAGAAAAAGTGTCCATAGTTCTCCTCTCTCCCTGTTTCTTTCCTTCTGACTCCTGCTCCTTGTTTTCTCTTCAGAGAATGCTGGTTCTCCTCCTGCATCCCCACAATCCATACTTTATAAACAATTTTATTTTGTATTGGTGGATATCTGATTAACAATATTCTGAGTTTCGGATGGACTGTAAATGGACTCAACCATATGTATCCATGTATCCTGGTCCTCAAAATACCCCTCCCATCCAGGTTGTCATATAATTAAGCAGAGTTCCCTGTGCTACACAGTAACACGTTGTTGGTTATCCATCTTATACAGAGCAGTGCCCACAACACGTTCTTGAAGACTTAAATTAGGAACTCTGGTTATCTTCTTCGGCCAGTAGTCACCCTCCTTGGCCACTTCAGGCTTGGGTGGGTAACGTATTCTGGTTCCCCATCCCCACTGGTCAGTCTATAGCCCTCATCACCCCAAGTAAGTCCCCAGTGGCCCAGTGCAGAGCACGATGGAATGCCATTTGCTTGGAATCCAGTGCCCCTTTGACTAGAACCAAGCAACCCTCCACATGGCTCCATGAGTTTACAGTTTTAGAATTCCTGAAATTCCCTCCCTTCCTCAAAGTCTTCTTTCAGCCCATCAGCCAGCTCTGAACTCCCCTAGGGAGCTGACATGAAACCTCCACCCTGTGCCAGGGCTGAGCAGTCACTGTGAACCGTTTATTCACATTAGCATCCATCCTCCTCACTGAGGGGTCGGGTAGCCTGACTCACAAAGGGGGCACCCGGCCAGAGCTATGGCAAGATGCATCTGAGAACTAGGGTGACCATGTAATTTATCATCCAGACCAGGAAAACTGCGGGTAGGGAAAGGAGACTGTTAATCCCTATGGTGGGACAGTACACTGGGACTGTCCCCAGCCATTCTCTTTGTCACATGACTTATTCAGGGACTGCTAGAGCTGACTTTCCCTGTTCATCCATCTGAGGGTTCAGATTAAACTGAAGTTCTTTGAACACTGAGGACCTGAGTGTTCCCCTCTCTTTGTGACTCCCACCATGCCAGCATGGTGTGGTGTCTCCACATTGATATCAGGATGATCAGTGTCCCAGACGGCCCTTTACTCTCAACTGGTTCATGTTGTGGGAGGCTCTGGCCCAGCCAAAGGGCTCAGCAGCATCTGCAATAGTGCGAGATGGCCTGCAGAGGGCGCCTTTCTCCCAGCAGCAGGCCAAGTGTTGTTTCAAGTTCCTGTTTGAGAACCAACCCTCAGGCTTCTCCCCTCACCTTGAGGATGTAGGCTTGAGCTGGGACTGGGTAGTTGATACCATTGATGGTGAGGATAATAGAGGACAGGGTATTGACTGCAAAACATGAGACATAGTGCTGTTAGAGAGAGAGATGAGAGAGGTTAGCCCTGGGCATCCTTTTTTGCGTGGAGACTGGAGGTGACCCTGCGGCATGATCCTTCACCACGGAACCCTGTGGTGTGGCGCCGGTGAGTTTCTGGAAGTTTTTGACCAATGTTCTTGTGCCAAGGATCGGTGATATCACAGTATCCACAAAGGCTTCACAGCCACCAGAAAGAGTAATAACCTTTCTTTTCTTGGAGATGCTGAGAGACAGTGTGACAAAGCATGGTCACAAAGCATCAAGGTCACCCTGAGTCTCCCCAGAGCTGCCCCATTCCCGACTGTCTCCTAAACAGCCCTTTGTCTCCTGCCTTCTTTTCCTTTGCTCCTGACACGGCACCTTCCTTGACGTTCTTGAATGCAATACTTGAATACACCAGGCTCTTTTGCACCTGGACACAAGCTAGTCTTCCTTCCTATAGAAGCCCCCTCCCCTTTGACTAGCAAATTTCCTCTCATCTTCCAGATTCCAGCTTAATTGTCATGGTTTTGGGGAAGTCTTTTCCCCCGGTGTTGATCAATCTCCTTCCTTGATAGTCTCTGTAGACACCTCTTTATGTCTGCTGCAGCTGCTGCTGCTAAGTCGCTTCAGTCATGTTGGACTCTGTGCGACCCCATAGACAGCAGCCCACCAGGCTCCGCATTTTAGTGGGTTGCCAGTGCCTTCTCTTCTTCATGTCTAGCAAGTACCAAAGTCAAAATTCACTATGTGGGCAAGTCACTTCATGTACATCTACCTTCTTAGATGTGAGGGTGAGTTTTATTCTCCTTGCCTCCTTCAAGTGCCTGGCACACAGTGGATGCCCAAAGCTTGTCTGTTCAATGAGTGAATGAAGACTGAGAAAACAATAAGAAACCTCCAGAGAGCTGTATCTGGTGGGGAACAAATAAAGTGTTGCACACAGAGTGAAGATAGAGATTCGCAGGGGCAGCAGATTCTCATAGTAGGGGGAAAGAGGGGCTCCTCTGGGAGAGGGTGTCTTCCAGCACTGCTCCTACAACCAGCTCAGACCCTGAGACCCTAGCCAGGAAATACATGACTAGGCCACACAAACTCCCAAGGAAAGGTCAGCTTTTGTCTGAGGGTATCCCACAGAATCCTATCGATTATGCCTCCTGTCCTCAGGTCACTCCTGGATCCCACCTTCCTGATTCTCTGTAATAGCCCCTGCCCCACTGTGTGCCCAAGAACTTGGGGTGTCTTTCTTTTAGTTGCTTTCACGTCTTAAGACTGCAGCCAACCTCTCTCCACTGCTGGGTAGCTGCTCCCTAAGAAGACAAATTTTCCCCATTTTCTCAAGACTTTCCCTGTTTTTTAACTGACATTTATCTGTACTGAGAATTTCCTATGTCCTAGGTAGCCCTGGACAGTCGGTCATCTTATCATAACTCTGTTCTGGCTGGAGATATTCTCCCTGATCCTCTGTTCACCACACTGTAGAGTTCTCTAACCATGCTCCCCATCTCAAAGGGCAGTGGGTGTAGCCATCTCTGAGCTACACAGACCTCTCTGGTGCCTTTTAGGACCGTGGAGACCTTTTAACCCATGGGGATTATGAATGCATGGGTTGTTTGTGTATCTATATGCTTGTTTGTTTGCCTGTATGTGTGTTTGCACGCGTCTCTGTGTGTGCTTGTGTGTCTCCGATCAGCTATGCATGTTTTTATGTGTTAATGTGTATGTTTATATGTGTCTGCTTGTGTGTTTCCACGTGTCTGTGTGTCTGCCTCTGTTGTTGAAGGTGGTGTATATGTCTGTGTGACTGTGTGTCTGAGAATGCATTTGTGTGTGTCTGCCTGTGTCTATGTACAGTAGTGGGACCATCGCTTGGGATGACCCTCAGAGAGAGAGGTTATCAGTCCATGTGTAAAATCTAGTCACCCTCTTGGATCAATGGTACCCAGCTGAGCTCTCCCTGGTAGTAGCGGTGGTCCACCCCACCAAACATCACCACACTGCCCTCCTGCTCGTCTCTGTAGAGAGAAGTGAGGGGGGTATCCTTGGAGGACAGTAACAACAGCACTGTCTGAGAGCTATGCTGGTCCACCCATCAAGGCCCTAATAAGATCTCCATATACAGATGCATAAATAGCGGCTAGGAGAGATAGAGATCTAGTCTGAGGTCTGTTACTGTCTCATGAGTGGCACAGAGGAGGTTAGAAGCTGAATCACTTGTCTGAGCTCCACCTACTAGGTCTTTGAAAGATGCCCTGGACCTCCAGTGACCTGAGTGCTCAGACACCCTCAGAGGACATGGTGCTGAAGTATTTTTTCCCCTTGTCCATCTTGTCATTTTTCAGGAAAATCAAGGCCTGGGAGTTCTAACGGTGTGGGTTCAGGTCACCCAGAGTTGGCTCCACTGGCCTGTGACTTCCACTGTCCAAAGGGCCCCACACTCAGAAGGGACCCTACCTCTGCTCTCCCTGTATTGAAATGCCTAATATTTCTTGAATAAGAGGTCCCACACTTTTGTGTCCGACACTTTCATTTTTCACTGGCTCCACAAATGGGATACCTGGTCCTGGGCTCTGTTTTAAATGCTAATGAAGAAGGAAAGATATCCACCATCCTTCTCCTTCCTTCCTTATCAATCTCATAGGCAAGTCGTATTGCTTTTTCATCCAAATTATTTCCTGTTGCCTTCCATTAGCCTCCCTCATGACTCACCCAAGTTACTGGTCTTGAGCCCAGGAGTAGGGTTGTGTACCAATAAAATTTTATTTATAAAAGCCAGAGGTGAAGCCAGGTAGGGCCCTGGGGCCATAGTTATCCTTGGTTATATTACTCTCAGGATACTTCTTTATCAAGTGTTCTATAATTTTTGTGCAACTGAAAATATCTTACAGTTAATTTGGATAAAGGAATTGTCCATCTCAGACTTTCTTGCTCAAGTAGAAGGCAAAAACAGGCACAGAAATGGCACCTTCATTTTTCAGCTTGTCAAATATGGATATGGCTCCAGAGAGGATATGTTGGGATGGTTCAAGCCCAAGACACCATCATATCTTCTGCTGTCAAACTCGTATTCGCCACGCTTAGACCGAATGGCTGGTCAGTACTTATAAGGTCTCCAATCTGTGGGAGAGAAGAGTGTTCCCACTTACAGATACATAAAGTGAGGCTAGGACTGGGCTGGGGTGCATTGCTATTAGATCCTCAGAGAAGAATTGAGGCTGGGCTCCGTCTTTGGTTGCCCACAGATGGTTAGAGCAAGGTGGAAGGGGAATTTGGGTTCCATTTGAGAGAGGCTGTGAATTTTAAAACATCTGCCCCTCTGAAAAACACCACCTGAGTGAGTCAGAAGGCCTCGTGGCTTCTGTCCAGGTGGGGCAACCAAGAGTCAGGCCAGGTCACATTGGTTCCACCTTATGGACAAAACAATCGAGAGCAAGATAGCCTTCTCTTTGGCATCACTGTGACTTAATGACTGGAATGGAGTGTATTCTCTGTAATGTACTGTGGATTCTGCATCTGTCCAAGAAGACAAAACAAAAACACAATCTTGCTTGCAGGGTTCTATGAAATTACTGCCTGGGGAATTCACTTTTGGGGATATGTGTATATTTCTGTGAGTGTGTATGAGAGAGAAAAAGAGAAAGCCGAAGTACTCAAGTATTTTGGGGGAGGCAGGCCATAGGATTATTAGACTCTGAGGGTCCTCTAGAGTGAGAACTCATTTATTAGGTCCCTTGACTTCTCAGGCCTCCAGTTTCCCACTCTGGATACCTGAAGCCCTTGACTGCCCCCAGGGTCCCCAGATCAGTTTTATCCTGTCCCCAAACATCCCACAGCAACTTCAGTCCTGAAAAGCCAGCCTAATTCCACCCTTTGCCACATATATGCTCTCAGCAAGGCCCTTGCTGTATGGACCTCAGTTTCCTCATATGTTTCATGAGCTAATCAGAGTAACTGCTTTGTGGGGTTGTTGAAGAATTAAACCAGTTATCACCTGAAAATGGCTGGAAGAGTCTGTGAATATAAAAGTGGATGCTTTTTTCCTGTCTTCTTGCTCCCAGCAAAATGAATCTTGAACTGCTCATGGGCAGAGGAGCTGCAAGTCCACACCTCAAGCCACTCTCTGAGTTAGCTAATCCATTTGCTCTTGTGTCACCACAGGCACTGCCTTCCCAGGGACAGGATCCTGTGGGTAAGATGGCCAATGTCTATGGGAGTTAGGCTAGCAAGGGTCCTGCCAAATGGTCCTGAATCTGTTTTGCAAGCAGGGATCACTCCATAGCCAGTCCTGATTCAGCTTCTCTTTACACGTTTCCCAAATGTTGTCATAAGCAAGAAATCAATTCATGCTCCCAGATCCATAGGTGATCCTGAAGGTCTTTTTGGTAGGCTGGAAGGTGGAAGATTTGTAATGTCTGAACCTAACTTTTGTAGCTGCAGACCCAAGAGATGAGTGTCATCAGGTGCCAAGGGTGGAAACAAGGCAACAGGGCAAGTGAAGGATGGTCCGGGTACGGGGTGTCTATACTCACAACAGGCTAGACGGTGGCAAGAGAGGGAGGGCACACACAAGTCAGATGAGCCTGTGTCAAAGAAAACCTGGAACTTATGTAGAGCATCTACATGGAGAATGAGGGAGTGGGTTAGTGCAGACCTGGCTACCTTCTGTTCCCACACTGATGTCTCCCTCTGGGTGTCATATATCTCTTGAGATCACTTTCCAACCACTGTGAAGCTCACAGCCTTTTTTGTAACAGAGGTGCTTGCATTTGATTTTTTTTTTCCTGTGCTACATTTAATGCAGGATATTGATTCTATGACCAGGCATTGAAATGGTACCTCTGGCATTGGAAGCACAGAGGCATAACCACTGGACCTCTAGGAACTTTGGACATCCAGGGAAGTCCTGGTGCCTTCATTTGAGAAATTCTGTAGTCTTTTCAAATGCAGCCTTAGCACCCCCTTCTGCAGGAGGTCCTTCTTGATCAACCCCAGGCACTAACTCTAATCTCAGACCACATTCGAGCAACACCACATAAGTGACCCTTTCATTTGACATGTATTTACTGTTTGCCTATCTCTCAGGCTGACATGGGCATTCTTGAAGACAAATAAGCCCTTTTTCTCATCTAAAAACAGTAAGCATTGTGTTAGATTCTTACGGCCTTACATTGAATATGGGTTCAGTAACTTTTTCCTGCTGTGGTTCTTGCATCTGTGGAAACTGAATTCCTCTGCCTGGTTATTTACAATTGCTTTGCAGTTGGTTCTACCTTCTGATCAGAGATGGTTCATTCTTCATCTGTAACTAGTTGACTCCCTTAGTTCAGAAGGAGCTGCTGCTGTTGCTAAGTCGCTTCAGTCGTGTCTGATTCTGTGCAACCCCATAAACAGCAACCCACCATGCTCCACCATCCCTGGAATTCTCCAGGGAAGAACACTTGAGTGGGTTGCCATTTGAGTGGTTCCTTCTCCAATTCAGGAAAGTGAAAAATGAAAGTGAAGTCACTCAGTCGTGTCGACTCTTACCAACCCCATGGACTGCAGCCTGCCAGGCCTCTCCAATTTGGGGGTTTTCCAGGCAAGAGTACTGTAGTGGGTCGTCATTGCCTTCTGCTCAGAAGGAACAATCTCCCTCAAACTAATGACACATCTTTGACACAGAAATGGAGGTTTACCTGCCACCTGGTAATTTCTGGGCCCAGTCACCAAAACCAACAGTTGAGGATGAGAGTGTCTTCTCCTCTGCATGGGGCCCCGTTTGCCCAGTGTTTCTGCCTCCTGCAGGAGTCCCAATCCCAACATCACACGTGACATCTCCAGATGAGCCCCAGTGCTAGGCTAGAGCGTCAGGTGGAGCTGTGGAGCACAATCCTCCCAAAACATTCACATCCATGATGTTCCTAGGGGGTGAATACCTTAGAGATACTCTTTCACCGAACTTTTGAGAAAGAAAACAAAAAAGATGCTACAATTAGCTGTCAGTGTTAAGGTATAATCGTCTTAGTAATGGCACTATATACTTTCCACTCATTTTTATGAATCACCTTTTATGCATATTCCAACACAACGACTTGAATATAGGTTTGAATAAAGATTCTGTTCTGTAATGTTGGATAAGCCATATGACCATGTGTGGTCTCAGTCTCCCCTTCAGTATAATGGTGGAATGTAATGATTCATATCCTTCAAATATGATATCTTGGGGATAAGTGATGTGATGAATATAAAGTGCCTGATAAATAGGAAGTCTCAACAGTGACAACCACTAGCATTGCTGTAGCCACCCCACTGTACCCTTCTCATAGAAGCTCAGGGAAGGAGGTAGAAGGGGGATTCCTATCTACAAGGGAGGAATTTGAAATGCAAGAGGCTTGTGAATTGGCTGTGGTCACACTGCTTGTCAGATATAAAACAGTGTATAAATAGCTCTCCCCATCTTTCTCCAAGTTGAAAGAGAAGGAGAGTTAAAAGAAGAATCCAGGAGATTGGGAACACGTTCAGGAAGTGTAGAAAATTAAAAGAAAATTTAACAGAAAACAACACAGAGAGAGATACACTCACAGAGACTTCCAAAGGGATGGAGAGATAAATGATAGTGATATAGACATGCAGACATAGAGATATACACACGGAAGTAGAGAGGGAACAAAGAACATGCTAAATAAAACCTAAAAAAGTTCTATTCCCCAGGATCACACCTACATCTGCATTGACTGTGCACTCAACAATTGCAAGGAGTTCCAATTTCAATAGGTCATGACAAGACTGGACCCCAGAGTTGTGCAACTATGCAAATCTACACCAAGAACCTTGGGTCCCACAGTTCCTATAGCAAGGTACTTATCAACATTTAAGGGTTGAACTTTAAGATTGTCAGGGAAATATTCCATGCCATTCTAAACCTGATGAGTAGAAGAATAATCAGTTGAAAAGAAAAATCACAGAAAGGAAGATGATGTGGCTTACAGTCTCCATACTTGTATGACTCTGCAATCTGAGAAGGCCAATAGGTCAAGGAGCACAAGCCACTTCATGCTTCTTTCCCGGCTCCAAGTACTCAGGGAAGTTCAGGTCCTTAGCATGTAGTGGTGACTGGAAGCCCCTAGTGATATATATGCTCTGACATGCCCTAGTTTAGTCCTTTAAGCCAATAATAGATCTGAAAAAAGCACAAAGTTCTCAATAAAATCTTTATCTTCATCAGTGTCCTTGGTGAGTGGATTTTGAAGCTTCACAGAATACAGAGAATTGAACTGTAATCTCTTCCTTGAAGGTTGGCTGGAAAATCATAGTGATCTGCATAGACATCTCAGAAAATGGAGAACCTTGCCTAGTTGGAGAAAATATTGCTAAGAACATCATAAAAATGGATATTAAGGGCCATGCTCAACATTCTTGGTTTCATGCCATCTTCCTAGCCACTTCATGAGATATGCATTGCTGTCTTCATTGGCGAGGAGATTGCTAGGAGGATAAGTTGTCAAATGGCAAAGTGAAGACTTCAGGCACAGCCCAGGGACATACAACTGGCTTTAGGTAATGGGTCTGATGGCAGACATCATGGGCGCCTATGATACCAGGCTGCATCAAAGATTTAGGGCAGACCAGTACTTCAATTGCATGGTTTCAATATTGGAAGAAATGTCAGATGCATCACAAAATATTTTCGATTTCAGGACTGTATAAAGAAATGCACCAAATAATCTTGGGAATCGTGAAGGACCAGAAAGCTAAGGCACTTCAAAGCCCAGTGGGGACTGGACAGAAAGTTTAAGAAATGAAAAGGCCAAACATCTACCAGTTTGTTGGGCAGAGTGATGTTTCTGCTTCTCAACACATTGTTTGTGTTTGTCATATCTTTCCTGCCAAGAAGCAAACGTCCTCTGATTTCATGGCCGCAGGCACCATCCACAGTGGTTTTGGAAGCTAAGATGAAGAAATATGTCACTGCTTCCACATTTTCTCCTTCTATTTACCATGAAGGATGAGGCTGGATCCCATGATCTTAATTTTTTAATATTGAATTTTAAGCAGGCCAAATGTGTCCAAATGTTAATAGGCAACATCTTATTACTCTGTGATAGATTGCTAGGGCACCAACTCACCATTCTGAGCGCTGATAAAGGAAAATAATCATCAATATTTATGCTATTTTTTTTCCTATTAAGCATAGGTTATGTAACTACAAACAGTTCCAGGAAAACAAGCTAGACTGTTGGTTAGGGAGTGATGAGAGAGTGATGGGGAGTGGCTATAATACAGAAGAAGCCTCACTCACTGGCCTGCAGCTCACCTCCTTCTGTGGAGGTCTGGTTCCTAATATATCAAGGACTGGTACTGGTCCTGAACCACTGTGCTGGTATTGTGGACTCCTCCTCTAAACCCAATAGTGGGACACTCTCTAAGACAATCCACCCTGCTACTGCCCAGTTTCTGAACAAATGAATGTCATTAAAATTGGGAAAGGAACAGTTATTTCATCCGAAAGGAGAACAACCAAGTGCAACATATGACCACATTCTTTCAATAAACTGTGAAAACTGCTTTTTGAGCATCAGGGAAATTTGTACATGGACTGGATATTAGATGTTAATTTTATTGAGAACAAAGTGCATTATTTAACATCCCATTATTTAACCCCAAATACTCATTTATGTACATTTTGTGAATTGTTCATCTCTTCCCTAAAATACTTCAGGAAAAATGAATAGGAAGTAAAACAGAGAATGAAATGAGTGTCTGTCTTGATTTAAAAACAGATCTGCATAGCTGCTATGGGTTGAATTGTGTCCACCCTTGACTCCCAAAGTGATGGTATTAGGAAGCAGGGCGTTTGGGAGGTACTCAAGTTGACCTAAGTTTTTGATGGTGGTCCCTCATGACGGGATTATCCTCTCCCTCTTTTTCTCTCTTATTCTCCCTCTTCCTCCTTCCCTTCAGCCACCACATGTGAGAAGATAGCGAGAAGAGAAAGACTGATGCAAGTCAAGAATGTCTTCACCGGGAACTCAGTTGGCCACCCCCTTGATGTTGCATAGTCTCCAGTCAATTACAACTGGTGGGACTAAGAGGTTAGTTTTGTACTTATTCATGCCAAATGATAAAATATAGCCTTTATGATATTCTTCTTTATTATATTTGTTATGTTTGAAATCTTTTTGTAGTAAGTTTATAGAAAGTCCATTTTGAAATTTCTGTCTTAGAGATACCCTGAGGAGTAAAAGATAGCAGATTCAGTAAGGTCCCCAGTGAATGAGTGGTTGGAAGACCACATGCTCCTTACTCCAACTCATCTCTTGTCATCTAAAAACCGTCCCCCACACCTGAGAACCTTACCACCATGACCACAACCATCACCACCCCCACCCCTACTTCCTAGTCATCTAGCTGGAGATGTTAGTGATTTAGAACAGGGTCTAGAAGCAGAAGGAATGAGGGCATTTTTAGAAAGAATGATCTGGGTAGACCTGTCCTTGGTTTTCCCTTCTGTAGTGCCATCTGCATGTGAGGGATTGGGCCTGGGTAGAGAGGAAGCCACAAGTGGGACTGCATGGATATTTGCAAGAGAAAGGAGGAGGAATTCAGAACCCAGGAACCAGGAGGTGGGCAGCTTGCACAGGACGCAGGAGGGAAGGAAGAAGCACTGGGGAAAGAATAGCGCTTACCTGAGGGCCAGACTTACCTGAATCTTCTGGTTAAACTTGGAGGTCACGTCATTCCTGCTGGAATTCTTGCTCCAGATGTGAAAGGGAGAGAGCTGTACTCACTCCTACTGAGTCACAGGGAGAGGGACCACCTCCCCCAGAGCCCTTTGATTCCACTGTAAATATGGGTATCATCCCAAGCCAGAGAGCAAATGGCAGGTCATCCAAAAGATGACCTACTTTAAGTAGTATCTAAAATACTACAAAACTTGTTGAAGAGTCCTGGCATATCTAGTTCCCCGAGTCTTTTAGCATAGATGATTCATCAGCCTAATTTGGGTTTCTGCTGAGGAATCTACAAACGTCCCCATGGGTAACTTCTGACTTTTAAGTACCTGATCTCATCCCACAGAACCTAAATGATGGTAAGTTCCATTGGGCAAGGCCTCTAAGGTCGTCGGTGTCACAGCAGCTGTGTGCCAACTGATCTACCAGTCCCAGTTCTGATCCCAGGACCCATGAACATCACGAGACAGTTACAGCCCCCTGCCCACCAGAGGCAGCCTCAGCATCCTCAGCAACAGGCACCTTTGATTCTTTTGTCCACTGATTGGCACTGAGCTTCAGCCTGGATCAAGTGTTCTGGAGCAAGTCCAGTCTCCCTCATCCACGAGATGGGAAACTGAACCCTGGGTTGTATGACTCACTCTAAAGCTGCAGGTACGTTAGTGAAGAATTGGGACCCAGAAACTCTGGTTCTGAGACTAGGAGACTTCCAAGAATGGAAAGATGAGAGAAAACTCCATTGCATTCACTGCTGGGCAGCTCTCAGATCTCAGCACCAGAATGGAAATTCCTTTCCTGTTGCCCCTCAAGTCTGGTTCTGAATTTATCAGCAGTACTACCTTCTTGTAGCAGCAGGAAAGCAATACTGCATGCTGTTTCTTTTGGGTTCCAGGCACAGTGGGGAGCCCCAGCTGTCATGACCCTAGGAGGCCGTCGTGCAGGTGGTCACTGACTCACTCCCAACTCAGAATCCCCAGAGCTCCCACTCCTCATTCAGACAACACAGACCTTTGGGTGACTGGAAAACATGAACCTCCATTCACAGTGAAGAGCATTTTCTTCTCAGCCTTCTGGCAACTTAAATAAGTGTCTTATATTTCCTCGGGGAACCCCTGGCTGAGGGAGGCTGAAGACAGAGATTAGCCTGCATGCAGTGGAATATGTTCTCTCTTTGATGCTCCAAGTAGACCTTGGAGATTCAAAGGCCTTGATAGAATTACCATCACCCTTATGTTTTTTAGGGACTTTGCTTTATGAATCTGGTTGGAGAACAGGACAGAAACTCAGGACAAGGCTGGGCATCACTGGGTCCCAGCTGATTGTGAGTTGCGTTCCAGCCACCAGGTTTCACAGTAGGGGCTGATGTTATTCACAAGCCACCTTTGAGGAAGCAAAAGAGGAAAGAGTTTTTTGGCAGAGAGCAGGGTGGTCAAAGAGGCATTGGAATCACTCAGGGCAAGATGAAACAAGAGGCATTATTAGTTTCTTTACTCTATCAGTTGTTTGGCCTTTCTACTTCTGAGAACAAGTACATGGAGATAGTCAGAGGCATTGGTGGTGCCCCTGGCACCTGATGCTCCTGGTGATAACCAGTTTGTGGACACATTCCTGAGTTCAGAGCATGTTCAGCCTCGTGATAACCCAGGTTATCCCTTCTTGGGAAGCTGGCATGGCTCATTGCTGCTAACTCACGACTGAAGCATGGGATGATGTCATGGTGGTTGACCTGTAGGCTTAGTTCCAAGGATGGAAGGAAGATTGACAATGGAATGGTAGCCATTCATTAAACTTGGTTACATTGGTCCTTAACAGGGGCTACTTCCCACATCTAGAATGTTTTTCTCCCAGCTTTTTGCATGGCCAGGTCCTTCTCAACATTTAGCATCATCTCAAATGAGTCTGTCTCAGGCTTGCTTTCCCTGGCCACTCCACTCTCACAAGCAGAGACCCTGAACCAAAAAGTGCCTAGACACTTCCCTCCATCAAAACAATAATTATAGTTACCAATGTGGAAAGGTGGAAGAGGGATAAATGAAGAGTTTGAGATTAATATATGTATACTATTTTATTTAATAGATAATCAACAAAGACCTACTGTACAGCACAGGAATTCTGCTGAATAGTCTGTAATATCCTATATGGGAAAAGAATCTAGGAAAGAATGGATACATGTCTATGTATAAAGGAATTAATTTCTCATACAACAAATATTAATATGCTGCAAATCAACTATACTAGTGTATAGATTAAAAGCCGATTAATTTCTCATACAACTAATATTAATATGATGCTGTAAATCCACTATACTATTATATAGATTAAAAGCTGATTTTTTTTTTTTTTATTGCTTACATATAGAGACCCTTGGATTTATTTAGACTCGCAGGATTTCAGATATGATGCTGAATATGTCAGAACGGGTGCAGAAATCTATACATTTTCTGAGGTTATATTTTCTTGAGCTTCGGTGTTTTGCTTCTAGTGTCACCTTTGATTTGTCTTTGGAGGATCTAATACAACGGCTTGGAGACACCAGCTGGGTGTTAGTTGAAGGATGAGAGGGAGGTGCTAATGGAGAGTGAAACCCGAGCTCCCTAGCCTTAGGTTGTGGCACTTTTGAGGCACAACTTACATACCAAGTTCCCTGTGAAAACAAGCTCTTGCTTCCCTCTCCATGACTTGCATGATATCTGACCCAGACTGGTTTCATCCTTTTTCATGCCTTGCTTCCCCTGAAACCTCACTGGTTTCTCTGTGAGAATTTTTTTTTAAATTTTGGCTTCACTAGGTCTTCATTGCTGCTCAGGACTTCTATTTGCAGCGAGCAGGGGCTACTCTGTAATTGCAGTGCACTGGCTTTTCAATTCTGTGCTTCTCCTGATGTAGATCAGTCTCTAGGGCACTCAGGCTCAGGAGTTTTGGCTCACCGGGTTAGTTGCCCTGGGGCATTTGCGATCTTCCCAAAGCAGGTCTCAAACGCATGTCTTAAGCACTGGCTCAGAAGGGAAAAGCCTCTGGAAGGAATCTGAAATAAATCACTTTAACATAAAACTTGGCACCATGGCCTATTTATGAGACTGAGAGAGGATTTTCCCTGCTTCAAGCCACCTCCTGAGATCAAGACTGATTGAGGTTCCCCTACCAAGGGTTCCTACAGGATCTTGAAGCTGTCCTGCCATGTGGCTTTGTTCTTGCTTCAGTTTCTGAATCCTACACTAGAGCACAGCTTCCAGAGGGCAGAGCTGTCACTTGACTTACTTCTAAGTATACATCAGTAGATACTGTCTCATTCAGACCCTAATGTCAAGACAAGGCTAATACAAAGATCAGTTATTCTATTATGAGTGTTAAGTTACAGGTTCAACGAGTGTAATCAAATCCTAATAACATTATCTTAAATACAATACCATTTCAACTCTCTTTCATATAATGTTAGTGCAGGTCTCTCCACAGAGATGAGGGTCCACTTCTTTCCTGTTATATCTTCCACCTGTGCTACTTACTTCTGGTCTAACATGGCTGCTCCAGGTGCTGTCATTACATCTGCATTCCAGCTAGTGGGACAGAAACAAATACTTCAATTTGGAAGTGACATATCACCTCTACTCAAATTCCACTGGCCAAAGTATCTTCCATGTTCATGGAAAACTTGGGGGTTGTGGGCACTCAGAAGGGCAGGGTAATGTGATCCTACTTCAGAACAGTCATGAGGAGTAACAAGGGCCACCACCCTTCATTCATGTCCCTGTATTCATTCTTGTTTGGTTCTCCCCACAGAGCTCTTGGTCTGTTTTGGCATGCAGATATGGAATTGGATGAGGTTAACAGAGAGCACATGATCCAGGCTGTACCCATACAGAGAAAACAAGAAAGGAAAGAAGATAAGAAAGTATAAAAATTCAAAGTCTAAAAGAGACCATGCTTATAAACATAAATTTGCATTTATACAATCTAGGTACAATGGCTGATGAATCAATTTATAAAATACAAAATAGAGAAATGTAAAATATAAATTTATTCACTAAACCCAACAAAATAATAAGGCTATATCGTATTAAACACATAGTAGTATTGGGATTAAATTTGGATGCACATTGCAAAAAACTAAAACAACTATAACTTTAGCAAGATAAACTTGATTTTTCTCTCCCACTGAAACAAAGCTGGAGGTGAGCCACCCAGAGCTTGGGTGGTATCCATCTCCTAGGTTACATGATTGTCCAGTACAACTGCAGGAGGTCCAGACATCACAACTAAAATCCAGACAACCGTTAGGAAAACAGTAGGGAAGGGAAGAGTCCCATCTCTCAGCTAAATCAGCTCCTTGAAAGAAGTCTTTAAAGAAATCCCTCTTAAACATCTGCTTGCATCTCAGTCACCAGTCATGACTAAGAGGCCGGCTGGGTAGGAAATGCAGTCCTGTAGTTACTGGGCTCATGGCTATATAACAAACTATTTTCAGTTTTGAAAGAAAAGCAGAGAATTGATCACTTTGTAGGTAGTCTGCATCGCCTGCCTAAAAGAACAAACCTTTTCTGAATGGATAAGGCTGAATGGCTGGGCACAGTGTGGAAGCCAGGAGAAAGGAACAGCAATGAGAAATAGCTAGATGGATCTGAACTGTGCTCCAGAAAAAAAGAGGCAGACTGGTCAGTAGAGATCTTCTAAGGACTGAAGTGAGGATTATACACACCACATGACCCAATTTGGTCCAACTGAGGTCCCAAATCTCTCCCAATCCTTCAGCTTCTAAATACCTTGTCTTTGTTACCTCACATTCTGACCTACCTGTCTCACCTACTTTATTTCTGTTCACATCCCTTCAACATCTAGTCCACCAGCATTGCAAGATCCAGAACTGAGGAGTTAGCAATACTTTCTTGAAGTGGGTAGAAACACAATGACTATTTCTACTTTAATATTTGCCCATATCAAGGTCTTTTGAAGGACTGAGATGGCTAGAATTATGGAGATCTCACGTTTGAGGCCTGGTAAAAAACATTTATTGTTCCAATGGTTGTTGGTGGTGATGCAGTCTCATAGTTGTACATCTGAGGAAATATTTTATCTTGTTTTTGATATGTATTTTTCTTAGGTATAGAATTCTGAGTCAATTATATTTCTCTCAGCATTTTAAGATGTGGTGCCAGTATCCTCTGGCTAACATTGTCTCATATGCCTAATCTGCTGTCTTTCCCATTTTTCTTCTATTGTGTCTGTTTTTCCTTCTGGTTATATTTCCTTGGTTGATTGTTTGAAACAATGAATTATCATGCACCTTTGAATAGTTGTCCTATTTCTTGTCCTTGAATTTATTGACCTTCTGTGTAAACGGGTTTAATGCTTTCATCATATCTGGAAAATTTTCAGCCAGGAATTATGAAGTTCTTTTCTCTATTCTCCTTCTTTCACTTCCTGTGGGATTCCATTTACATATATTTCAGTATTCTTAAACTTGTTTCGAATCTCTGTGATGCACAATTAATTTTTTCCCATAGTCTTTTCATTTCTATTTTCCATCTCTCTATTTAACATACTCAATGTTCTGTAGCTTCATGACTCTAAAGATTATTATTCTAGGAAGCATTTTAATGTTCTTCCCTGCTAATAATGTAATGTATATTTTAACAGTGTTTTTACTAATTGATTTTTCCCTCATTTTGGATATTTTCTTGCTTCTTTACACATTGGATTTTTTTTCTTCTTAAATTTATTTATTTATCTTAATTAGAGGATATAAATTTACAATATTTTGATTGACTGAGGACAAATATTTTCACAACTGATATGGAAATTTTAAGTTGGATATTGGATATGGCAACATTACCCTTTGGATGCTGGATATTCTTAATTTTAATAAATTATTCATGGCACTGTTAACAGACACTGTTAATTTCTTGAAAACCATTGTATTTATTGAAGGCTTGCTATTCAGGTTTTTTAGCTGATATAAGACCAGCCTTTAGACCAGGTTTACTATTCCCCACTAGTAAGGCAATATTGTCTTCAGGGCTATACTGATGTTATGGGAATTATGAATAATTTCCATGCTGGTGTGTGGGGACACCATTAGACTTGGTGCAATTTGAGACTCAAGGATTGTTTTCTTTAATCCTGGCCAGGACTATTAACTCTCTGCTGAAAACTGGAAGGGTATCACCTGTACACTCACACAGTTATCTGTGTGTAGCTCTCTCCAGTGAATTCTAATTATCTAGAGTTTCAAATCTTTCTTCTTGGGAGACCGTTTGTCTCTGCCTAGATAGCCCTTGCATGTATGTGTTAGAAACTATTTATAGAATTGTGGCATTGTAGAACTCACCTTGCTTGCTCCCCACCTCAGGAATCCATTCTCTGCTGCCTGACATTGGATGTTAAAAACTGCTCTTTCATTTATCTCTTCTATTTTCAAGTTGTTTGACACAGGAGAATAAATGCGTCCTTTGCTCCTCTATGTCTAGCAAAATGGAGGTCCCCCGGCAATCAGAACTCACTTGTGAATGCTAGGCAGTGACTTCTGTGCATGGGTGCAGATTAACTGTGGATATGGGGACTTGGGGAGCCCTGTCTTGCTGGAGAAACCTGACAGTTACAAATAGCATTTGCTAAGGGGTATGTTCAGTTCAGTTCAGTCACTCAGTCATGTTTGATTCTTTGCACCCCACAGAATGAAGCACGCCAGTCTTCTCTGTCCTTCACCAACTCCTAGATCTTGCTCAAACTCATGTCATTGAGTAGGTGATGCCATCCCACCATCTCATCCTCTGTCATCCTCTCCTCTTCCTGCCTTCAATCTTTCCCAGTAATAGGGTCTTTTCTAATGAGTACGTTCTTCACATCAGTTGGCCAAAGTATTGGAGTTTCAGCTTCAGCATCTGTCCTTCCAATGAATATTCAGGATTGATTTCCTTTAGTATGGACTTGCTGGATCTCCTTGTAGTCCAAGGGACTCTCAAGAGTCTTGTCCAACACCGCAGTTCAAAACCTTCAATTCTTCATTACTCACCATTCTTTATGCTCCAACTGTCACATCCATACATAACAACTGGAAAAATAGCTTTGATTGTACTGAACTTTTTCAGCAAATTAATGTCTTTGCTTTTAAAAATGCTGCTAGGCTTGTCATAACTTTTCTTCAAACAAGCAAGCATCTTTTAATTTCATGGCTGCAGTCATCATCTGCAGTGATTTTGGAGCCCCTAAAAATAAGTCTCTCACTGTTTCCATTGTTTCCCCATCTATTTGCCATGAAGTGATGAGATGAAATGTAATGATCTTCATTTTTTGAATGTGGAATTTAAGCCAGATGTTTCACTCTCCCCTTTCACTTTTATCAAGAGGCTCATTAGTTTCTCCTCACATTCTGCCATGAGAGTGGTCTCTTCTGCATATCTGAGGTTATTGATATTTCTCCCAGCAACCGTAATTCCAGCTTGTGCTTCATCCAGTTGGGCATTTCACATGATGTACTCAGCATATAATTTAAATAAGCAGGGTGACAATATACAGCCTTTACTTACTCCTTTCCTGATTTGGAACCAGTCTTCTGTTCCATGTTCAGTTCTGACTATTGCTTCTTGACCTGCATACAGATTTCTCAGAAGGCAGGCAAGATGGTCTGGTTTGTGAATCTCAGTAAATTTTCCACAGTTTGTTATGATCCACACTGTCAAAGGCTTTTATATGGCCAATAAAGCAGAAGTAGGTATATTTCTGGAATTCTCTTTATTTTTCTATGATCCAGTGGATGATGGTAATTTTATCTCTGGTTCTTCTGCCTTTTCTAAATCCAGCTTGAACATATGGGATTTCACAGTTCATGTACTGTTGAAGATTTGCTTGGAGAAATTACTTTGGTAGCATGTGAGATGAGTGTAAGTGTGTGGTAGTTGGACATTCCTTGAAATCACCTTTCTTTGGGATTGCAATGAAAACAACCTTTCCAATACTGTGCCACTGCTGAGTTTTCCAAATTTGCTAGCGTATTAAGTAAGCACTTTAATAGCATCATCCTTTAAGATTTGAAATAGTTCAACTATAATTCCATCACAACCACTAGCTTTACTCGTAGTGATGCTTCTTAAGGCCCTCTTGATGTCACATTTCAGGATGTCTAGCTCTAGGTGAGTGATCACACCATCGTGTTTATCTGGATTAATATCCTTTTTGTATAGTTCTTCTATATATTCTTTCAACCTCTACTTAATATATTCTGCTTCTCTTAGGTCCATGATATTTCTGTATTTTATTTGGCCCATCTTTACATGAAGCAATCCTTCCCTACCTCTAATTTTCTTGAGCAGATCTCTGGTCTTTCCCATTCTGTTGTTTTCCTTGATATCGATACACTGATCACTTAAGATGGCTTTTCTAAAATCTCTTCTTGCTATCTTTGGAACTCTGCATTCAAATTTGTATGTGTTTCTTTTCCCTCTTGCCTTTTGCTTGTCTTTTTTTCTAAGCTATTTCTAAAGCATCATCAGACAACCGTTTTGACTTTTTGCATTTCATTTTATTGGGGATGGTCTTGATTAGGTATGTACAGATCAAAAAAAGAAGATTAGTGCATCCAGTTCCATTATTTCATGGCAAATACATGGAGAAACAATGAACACAGTGACAGAGTTTATTTCCCTGGGCTCCAAAATAACTGCAGATAGTGACTGCAGCTGTGGGAAAACAAAACAAAACAACACTTGGTCCTTGGAAGAAAAGCTATGAAAAACCTTGACAGAATACTGAAAAGCATAGACATAACTTTACCAGCAAAATCTGTACAATCAAAGCTATGGTTTCTCCAGAAGTCCTGAGTGGATGTGAGAGTTGGACCATAAAGAAAGCTGAGCACTAAAGAATTGATGCTTTTGCACTGTGTGCTGCACAAGACTCTTGAGAGTCCCTTGGACTGCAAGAAGATCCAACCAGTCCATCTTAAAGAAATCAGTCCTGAATATTCATTGGAAGGACCAATGCTGAAGCTGAACCTCTATTATTTTGGACAATTGATGGGTAGAACTGGCTTATTATAAAAGACCCAGATGGTGGGAAAGATTAAAAGCAGCAGGCAAAGGGGAAGACAGAAGACAAAATTGTTGGGTGGCATCATCAACTTGATGAAGATGAGTTTGAGCAAGCTCTGGGAGTTGGTGATGGACAGGGAAGCCTGGTATGCTGCACCCCATGATATAGCAAAGAGTGGACATGACTGAGAGATTGAACCGAACTGATGTACAGAGGACAATCAGGGAGCAGGCAGAAGTTTTTAAGGAAGGAGGAAGGAACAAGCTCTGGATAGGTGACAATTTTGGGGCAGTAGGCCATTTCAAGGTGGAGAAGCTGTAGGGAAGCAATTCTATGCCAGGTGGAGAGAATGGTAAGAGAAAGGCAGGGTGGCAGGGCTGGGATTTCCCAGAGGACCAGATCCCACGTCTATTAAACTTTATCAATATTCCATATTGTTAGGTGATTGGAAATATGAGTTTTGTTTTGGAAGTGGTAGAGCAATATTCATTGGAAGGGCTGATGATGAAGATGAAGCCCCAACACTTAGGCCAATTATGTCAAGACCCAGCTCTTTGGAAGAGACCCTGATGCTGGGAGAGATAGTGGGCAAAAGGAGAGAGATGAGAGTATGAGATGGCATCACCTATTCAAAGGACATAAGTTTGAGGAAACTACATGAAACAGTGAAAGCCAGGGAGGCCTGTTTTGTTGCCGAAGATGTAATCACAAAAAGTCAGACATGCCTTAGCAACTGAATGATACCAATCAGGACACAGGGTCCAGTGAAGGCTCTGGTTCAGTTTGGAGTGGAAAAAATTCAGTTGGAAGGGGCGGTTTCCCATCCTCTGGTGCAGGTCCTTGAATCCAAGGCAAGGAGCACAAGATTTTAAATGTGTTACCAAAAATTGTTTTCTAAACAAACAAACAAACAAACAAACAAACAACTGTTTTCTGCAGGAGAAAGAGCTTTGACTGAGCTTGTTCTCTAGATTTTACTGAGGGATGTCGAAGGCATCTGGAGTGAGCTGAGTCTGCAAAAACCAGGTGACCAGCTGCTGGAGGGCGAGGCTTCTGCTAGACATCTGGCACTAGGTGCAAAACGGATCCAGAAAAAGTGTCCCTTCTGGAGTGTACATGCCAATGTATCACATTGTTTCAGCAGATCACTTCAAAGTTGTTTTGGGGCACGCAATAAATGGATGGGTGGTTTGCTTTTGTCAATTCCTGTGGGTAGTTAGATGACTAAATGTCTGGTTACTTCATTGTATGTCTGGAATCATACTTGGGAAAGAAAACTAGATCAAGTCCACACATATTTGGTCGTTAAACAGCAGGTATAGGAAGGTTTCTAAGGCAACCATAGGTAATTTAAACATGAGAGGCCTAATGGGGACAGTTACATTTAACAGGCTGAGATTGGACTGTATAGGTAGACATAGTTGTTTCTGTGACAAGTAGCCGTAACAGCAACTTCTTGCTATGCTGGAGATGTGGGAAACCGAAAAGAGACCAACAGCCTTACAACTCTCCTTGCAGTGTGATTTCAGGCTAGAAGTAGTTGACAAGGAAAGGCTGACTGGTAAGGCTGGGAAGGAAGCAATTTGAGCCAGTAATGATTAGCTCTTGTTGGGGCCCAGAAAACAGAAGCATTGGCTCAGTCAGAGTTCTGGGTCAGGTTCAGAGATAGATGTCATTCGGCTTGAATCAGTATTTATCCTTGGGGATGGCAGCCATAACCTCTAAACAGAAGGTTTCCACCTCCTCAGGTGGCAAAATAATTCATACTTTTTCCAGACTCAGGAACTCAGTAAGCCCTCTCAAGGCCACCTCTTTTTATCAGGCACACATGCCTCTAGAGGTGGAATTATCATCATCCTGCTCATTGACCAGATGAGCAAACTGAGGTTAAGGGACTTGATCAAGGTCATAAGCTAAGCACATGAAAAGCCAAGCACAAACCCAGGTAACAGTCCTCAAATTGTGTGGTTTTGCTCCACAACAACTGGGAGTGGTGGGTGGTCATCTGGCAACAATGCTTAGGCAGATGCGAGAAGTAGTCATGCTTTAATTGAGGTAAGTAAGGAAAACCAGTAGAACATTCAACTATGACTTAAATCAAAACCCTTATGATTTTATAGTGGAGATGAAAAATAGATTCAAAGGATTAGCTCTGGAAGCCTGAAGATCTATGGATGGAGGTTTGTAACATTGTACAGGAGGCAGTCACCAAAACCATCCCCAAGAAAAACAAATATGAGAAGGAAAGGGGGTTACCTAAGGAGGCCATAAAAACAGCTGAGAAAATAAGAGAAGTGAAAGGCAAAGCAGAAAGGGAAAGATATACTAAATGGAATGCAGATTTCCAGAGAATGGCAAGGGGATATGCCAGGAGCCTGCACGAGAGATCCCACCCATGACAAGCTCATGCAGAGAGACCTGACGGGTAAGGCAAGTCAGGTCTCAAGGGGTCCTCTACCTGAGCATCTACCCCCCAAAACCAGAGCCTGCCTGTCTTATTGTACTGTGTTTTCCATTCTTCTTACATAACAGCGGGCCATCCCTGATCACCTTCCTCTAAAAGGAATTAACTTAGGACTCCAGTTAACAGTCTTCTGCATATAAAAAGAATGTCTTGGTTTAAACCCCTTTGATGGCTTTCTAACTTACCTGACCATTCTGCCAGGACTTTTACAACTTGTGAATTGTTTACAGTCCCGCAACCATGAGAGACACGAAGCTTAAAACATCTTAAAGATAAAGAGCCTTTTTAGAGCTAAGAATTAGTTTGATGAAGGGATTCATTGGTTGAGTTAATGTTTGCCGCCAGGCCTCCATATCCTTTATCTTTTAGGCACCTGGGAGGATATTAATCAATGTAATCGGGATGCAGAAATAAGAAAATAGTAGTTTTGATGTCAGCAACACTAGAGTTTTGAGTTAATTACTTTTCTCTTTGTTATAAATCACTGTACTTCTTTCATTGTTATAAATTGTTGTGTCCTTGCTATGTAAGAACGTAACTTTATTTAGTGCTTTCTGAGAGTGGCACCAGACTTTGGAAGAAAAACACAAATCAGTTCTCTGGTTGACAGACCCTTATCAGAAAAGGGCCATAAAATGTTAATTGGCCTTCTGGCGAGAAAGTGATGTAAATCACCTAAGACGTGTATACAGCTAGGTATGCAGAGAGAAAGCCTGGTCTCAATAAAAGTCAGGGCTGCTGATGCTGCATAATTTTGTATTATCCATTGATCTCTATGTACAATCAAAGTATAAAAGGCCCTTGCAGACAATAGAGGATGGGCCAGTCACTGGAAAGACTGGTTCCCCCGTGTCTTTTCTTACTCTATTTTCTGGCTGAATTCCCATCTGGGGCATGGAGGCTTGCAAATTCTACTTACTTGCCCTGGCTTCTAAGGCCCACGAGAGAGGGAGCCTAAGGTGGGGCATCCTCGGCTATTCAAATGGGCGCTGGTGGCCTAACGTAGATGGTGCAAACCTCTTGCCCTGAGGTTTTATTAGTTTTCTCCATAAACCAAGTTATTCAGCATCTTTTCTCCACTAAATTTTCCTACTATACTATTTTTTCCTAATCTTATATTTCTAAATAAATAAGTTTTTCCTCACCTACTCCGTCTCCCCTTCAAGTCACCCTGAATCCACCAGAGCTGGACCCCGGCAGGGATATAAGAAAGTCTTCATAAGTGAATACTGCAAGAATTAGAGGAAAATAATAGAATTGTAGACTGTAGATCGCTTCAAGAAAATTGGAGCTACCAGAGGAACACTTCATGCAAGGATGGGCACAATAAAGGAAAGAAAAGTCAGAGACCTAACAGAAGCAGATGAGATTAAGAAGGGGTGGCAAGAATGCACAGAAGAACTGCACAAAAATGGTCACATGACCACGATAGGGATGATGTTTGTGTTACTCATGCAAAGCCAGATATACTGGAGTATTAAGTCAAATGGGCCTTAGGAAAAATCACTACAAACAATGATAGGGGAGGTGATGGAATTCCAGTAGAGCTATTTAAAAATCCTGAAGAATGAGGATTTAAAAGTGCTGCATTCAATATGTCACCAAATTTGGAAAACTCAGCAGAGGCCACAGTGCTGGAAAAGGTCAATTTCCATTCCAATGCACTGAAACATGTATACTATCGGGTAAGAAACGAATCGCCAGTCTATGTTCGATGCAGGATACAGGATGCTTGGAGCTGGTGCACAGGGATGATCCAGAGAGATGATATGGGGTGGGAGGTGGGAAGGGGGTTCGGGATTGGGAACTCATGTACACTGTGGTGGATTCATGTCAATGTATGGCAAAACTAATACAATATTGTAAAGTAAAATAAAGCAAAAATAAAAATTAAAAAATGAAATAAATAAATAAACAAAAGAAAGGCAATTCCAATGAATGTTCAACCTATCATGCAATTGCACTCATCTCACTTGCTAGCAAGGTAATGCTCAAAATCCTTCAAGGTAAGCTTCAACACTACATGAACTGAGAACTTCCAGATGTACAAACTAGTTTGAGGAACCAGAGATCAAATTGTCAACATCCATTGGATCATAGAGAAAGCAAGGGAATCCCAGAAAATATTTCCATCTGCTTCACTGATTATGCTAAAGCCTTTCACATTAAGGACCACAACAAACTGTGGAAAATTCCTAAGGAAATGGGAGTACCAGATCACCTTACCTGTCTCCTGAAAAGTCTGTATGTAGGTCAAAAAGTGGCAGTTAAAATCATATGCAGAACAACTAAAAGATTTAAAACTGGGAAAGAAGCATGACAAGGTGTACATTCTCACTCTAGTTATTTAACTTCTATGTAGGATACATCATTTGATATGTGGGACTGCATAAATCCCAAGCTGGAATAAAGATTGCTGGGAGAAATATCAACATCCACAGATATGAATATGACACTGCCCTAATGGCAGAAAGCAAAGAAAAACTAAAGTGCCTCTTGATGAGGAGAGGAGATGCAAAAACTGGCTTAAAACTCAACATTCAAAACACTTTTCACAAAAATATAGTCAACATTCATGGCATCCGGTCACATCACATCATGGCATACAGATGAGGGAAACGTGGAAACAATGGCAGATTTTATTTTCTTGGGCTACAAAACCACAATGGACCTTGACTCTAGCCCGAAATGAAAAGACAGTTGCTTCTTGGAAGGAAGAAAGGCTATGAAAAACCTGCACAGTGTATTAAAAAGCAGAGACTCACTTTGCTACAGAGGTCTGTAGTGTCAAAGCTATGATATTTCCAGTAATCATGTACAGATGAGCGATCTGGACCATAAGAAAGGGTGAATGCCAAAAAATTGAGCTTTTGAACTGTGGTGCTTGAGAAGATTCTTGAGAGTCCCTTATACAACAAGGAGATGAAACCAGTCAATCTGAAAGGAAATCAACCTGTGACACCAGCTGACTCAGCTGAGGCATCTACTGAGGGCCTGCAGGTGGAAATCATGGATTCTTCCATTGCAAAAGAGCCTAATCATGGCAGCTCCAAGCAAATACTTTGTAGCTCCACCGCTGGAGGAAGCTCAGAAAGGCTGAAGGCTCTGTGTACCTTGGGTTTCCTATTTCATGTATTGTATTCTCCCCAACAGCATTGGAGGCCAAGGAAGGGGCATTCTGGGCCCTGGAGGAGGAGGATGACTCAAGGATCCACTGGGACCACCACTTACCAGGTAGGACTGGAAAGGACAGAGCAGGCATATGTGGCAGAGAGCTAGTGCCTGGGGTGTGGGAAAAAGGGAGAATCAGCTCTGCATGAAGCACCTCACCCAACATCACCTGGAGGAGAAACCCAGTGATAAGTTCATCTGAGATGGGACAAAGAGAGTCTATTTCATTACCCCTTATAATTCCTCCGAATGAGGAGGTGGTGGAGTTTGTGTGTCATCACAAACTCTTTTTTGGCCTAGACCATCTGCCAGTTGCTGTCCTTGGGGCTGCTTCTCCCCAGCTTCAGTCATGTAGTTCTGGAGGAAATTAACAATCATGTGTGCTGCTGAGTCAGGGCCAAAGACCATGTGAAGCCAGTCGTAAGACCCCATGTCCCTGCCAGGATGACTGATCTGAGGCTGTACATGTGAACTGAGGTGGGTCATTCAGAGAACACCCTTGAACTCTGATGTCTGCAAACCTTTTTCCTTACTAGGAGATGCCTTCAGGATTTAAAACCCTAGGGTAGGTAGCTTGAACTCCCTCACTAGGTGTAGAAGCTTTAAGGGAAAAAGTTGCCAGGCTAAGACCATCAAAGCAGACCAAAGGGAAATAGCGAGGATGAAAGAGAATTGAAGACTTCTGAATTCTTGGTTCCAGTCACTGAGATCTTTGTATTTGCTCTGATTCTTGTATCCTGGATTCCCAGAATCATTTCAATGAGTCTCCCCTTTCCTTGAAGCCAGTTAGAGTAGGGCTCCTCTCAATTTTGATTCAGACTTGGTTCTAGATCCTTCACACCAGACACAAATAGCGGCAACATTTACTTCAACACCATTAAGAGTGAAACCCTTTATTCTTTACTGAAAATAGGGTGTACAAATCACCAAATACAGTTCACAAGCATCCTGGGCAGGACTGCCCAAAGTGTGAGTGAATGTGTTTTAGGAGCAACCTTACTGATTCCTGAACCACTCCAGGCATTTACACTGCCGGTGCCAGGCCAATCCTGTCATTTCCTCGATCAAAGACAGAGAAATACAGCCTCAGGAAGACGTCACCCAGGATCCAGGACTCTGTAGATGTCCTCACTCTTTTCTCTCTAAAGGCAGTATAGCAGTGGCCTCTGGAATCCTGGGGGAGTCAGAGACACACACCAGTCAGCATGAGCCCTTACCAGTGAGTCCCCCCAATATCCAGACCCAGCAAAATTATTTTATTTCCCGTTTTTATCAAGTATCAAGGGGTTTTCTCAGCAGCAGGGTATATGAGAGTTCATCCAAAACCAAAGAGGGCCAAGACATCAGGTTGCCATGAGGATGGGTGTGGTGAGTGGAGGACTGGGAGGTTGGGAAACAGAAGAATGTAAAACATCAAAGTCCTATTGTAGAGCGTCAGGAACTATATTCAGCATTCAGTGATAAACCACATGGAAAAGAATAAGAAAAATATAATTTTTATGTGTATAACTGAGTCATATTGTTGTTCAGGAGAACTTAATGCAGCGCTGAAGATATGCCACACTTCAACATAATTATTTAGAAAAGAACAAGTGTGTCCATAGTTCCCTTCACTCCCTGTATATTTCCTTCTGACTCCTGCCCCTTGTTTTCTCTGCAGAGACTGCTGGTTCTCCTCCTGAATCCCCATAATCTGTCCTTTATTTTTTAAAAAAGTTTTATTTTGCATTGGAATATAGCTGATTAACAATATTCTGAGTTTCAGGTGTACAGTAGAGGGACTCAACCGTATGTATCCGGGTATCCTGGCCCCAAAGACACCCCTCCCATTCAGGCTGTTATAACTGAGTGGAGTTCCTTGTGCTACAAAGTAACTCAATGTAGGTTATCCATCTGAAATAGAGCAATGCCCACAACATGTACTTAAACACTTAACTCAGGAACTCTGAGAAGCCTCCTTTGGCCCACACTCACCCTCTTTGGCCACTTCAGGCTTGGGTGGGTAAGGTACTCTGGTTCCCTATCCCCACCGGTCAGTCCATAGCCCTCATCAGCCCTAGTAAGTCCCCAGTGCCTTAGTGCAGACCACCTTGAGATGCCATTTGCATAAAATCCAGTGCACTTTTGCCTAGAACCAAGCAACCCTCCATATGGCTCAATGAGTTTGTCATTTTAGAATTCCTGAAATTCCCTCTCTTCCTCAAAGCCTTCTTTGAGCCCATCAGCCTGTTCTGAACTCTCACAGGGAGCTGACATGAAGTCTTCACCCTCTGCTGGGGCTGAGAAATCACTGTGCCCTCTTTATACACCTTATTTTACAACCTCCCCACTGAGGGGTCGGGTATCCCAACTGACAAAGGAGGCACCTATTCAGAGCAAGGGGAAGATGCAAGTGAGGACTAGGTTGACCATGTAATTTACCATTCAAACCAGAAAAATCTTGAGAAGGTAAGGCAGACTGTTAACTTATGCTGGGACTTCACACTTGGACTGTCCCCAGCCATTCTCCTTGTACTGTGGCCTATTTCAGGGACTGCTAGAGCTGAATTTCATGTTCATGCACCTAAGGGTTCAGCTTGAATTGAAGCTCTTTGAGGACTGAGGACCTTAGTGTTCCCCACTCCCTGACTCCCACCATGCCATATGGTGTGGTATCTCCACATTTATTTCAGAAAATCAGTGTCCCACACAGCCCTTACTCTCAAGTGATTGGTTTTGTGGCAGGCACTGGCCCAGCCAAAGGGCTCGGCAGCATCTGCAATGGTGTGACATGGCCTCCAGAGGGTGCCCTCCTCCCAGCAGCAGCCCAAGGGTTCCTGCAAGGTCCAGTTTGAGAACCAACCCTCAGTATTGTCCCCTCACCTTGAGGATGTAGGCTCGACCTGGCACTGGGTAGTTGATGCCATTGATGGTGAAGATAATAGCGGGCAGGGTATTGACCTCAGAACATGAAACATAGTGCTGTTAGAGAGAGAGAGAGTGAGAGGTTGAGTATGGAGATCGTTGTTGTGTGTGGAGACTGGGAGTGACCCTGGGTCATGACCCCTCACCTTGGAACCTTGTGGCTTGGCGCCAATGAGCTTTTGTATGTTATCGACCAGTCTTCCTGGGGCTTGGATATAAGATGACCCGGTGTCCACCATGGCCGTGCAGTTGTCAGAACAAACAATAAACCCTCTTTTCATGGTGATGCTGAGAGACAATGGAAGAAAGCGGGCATCAAGGTCATTCTGAGTCTCCCCAGAATTGCCCACTTCCCGACTGTCTCATCAACAGCCTTTCATCTCTTTCCCTCTTTTCCTTTGCTCTCGACACAGCAACTTTCCTGACATCCTCAAATGCAGGACTTGAATAAACCAGGATCTTTTGTACCTTGACACAAGCTGGTCTTCCTTCCTAGAAGACTCCACTCCCCTTTGACTAGTATAATTCTTCTCGTCTTCCAGATTCCATCTTAATTGAATTATTTTCGGGAAGTCTTTCTCCCGCTGTTTATCACTCTCCTGTCTTGGTCACTCTCTGTAGACCTTTCCTCATGTCTGCTGCTGCTGCTGCTGCTAACTCACTTCAGTCATGTCCGACTCTGTGCGACCTCATAGAGAGCAGCCCACCAGGCTCTGCTGTCCCTGGGATTTTCTAGGCAAAGTACTTTAGTGGGTTGCCATTGCCTTCTCCTCCTCATGTCTAGCATATACCAAAGTCACAATTCACTATGTGGGAGAGTCACTTCATGTACATATGTGCCTTCTTAGATGTGAGGGCGAGTTTTATTCTCCTTGCCTTCCTAAAGTGCCTGGCACACAGTGGAGGCTCATTGCTTGTCTGTTCAATGAGTGAATGAAGACGGAGAAAACAATAAGAAACCTCCAGAGAGCTGTATCTTGTGAGGAAGAAATAATGGGTCACACAAAGAGTGAAGATGGAGATTTGCAGGGGCAGCAGATTCTCATAGCAGGGGGAGAGAGTGGCTCCTCTGGGAGAGGGTGTCTGCCAGCACTGCTCCTACAACCAGCTCAGACCCTGAGACCCTGGCCAGGAGATACATGACTAGCCCACAGAAATGCCAAAGGATAGGTCAGCTTTTGTCTGAGGGTATCACACAGAATCCTATCAATTATGCCTCGTCCTCAGGTCACTCAAGGATCCCACCTTCCTGATTCTCTGTTATAGCCACTGCCCCATTGTGTGTCCATGAACATGGGGTGCCTTTTTTATTAGTTGCTTTCAGGTCTTAAGAGTGCAGGCAACCTCTCTCCACTGCTGGGTAGCTCCTCCCTAAGAAGACCAGTTTTCTCCATTTTCTCAGGACTGTCCCTGTTTTTTAACTCACATTTATCTGTACTGAGAACTTTCTATGTCCTAGGTAGCCCTGGACAGTTGGTCATCTTATCATAACTCTGTCCAGGCTGGTGAAATTCCCCATGATCCTCTGTTCACCACACTGTAGAGTCCTCTAACCATGCTCCCCACCTCAAAGGGCAGGGGACACAGCACTCTCCCAGCTACACAGACCTCTCTGGATCCTTTTAGGACCCTGGTCAGAGCCTTGCTCAGAAGCCCTGGGGATTATGAACCCATGGGTTGTTTGTGTATCTATGTGCTTGTGTGTTTGTTTGTGTGTTTGTATGTGTCTCTGTGTGTGCTTGTGTGTCTCTGACTAGCTATGCATGTTTTTATGTGTCTCTGTGTAGGTTTATATGTGTGTGCTTGTATGTTTCCAAGTGTCTGTGTGTCTGTCTGTGTCATTGTGGGTGGTGTATATGTCTGTGTGACTGTGTGTCTGAGAATGTATTTGTGTTGTCTGCCTGTGTCCATGTACAGTAGTGGGAGCATCACTTGGACTGACCCTCAGAGGGAGAGGCTTACCGGTCTACGTGTATAGTCCAGTCACCCGGTTGGACCAATGGTACCCAGTTGAGCTCTCCCCTGTAGTAGCGGTGGTCCACCCCACCAAACATCACCACACTGCCCTCCTGCTTGTCTCTGTAGAGAGAAGTGAGGGGGGAATCCTTGGAGGACAGTAACAACAGCACTGTCTGAGAGCTATGCTTGTCTAACCATCAACACCTTAATGAGGTCCCCATGTATGCAGAAATCGAGTCCAGGAGAGATAGAGATCCAGAGTGAGGTCTGTTACTGTCTCATGAGTGGCACAGAGGAGCTTAGAAGCTGAATCACTTGTCTGAGCTCCACCCACTATGTCTTCTGAAGACGCCCTGGACCTTCAGCAACCTGAGTGCTCAGACACACTCAGAGGACAGGGTGCTAAAGTGCTTTGACTTTCCCCGTGTCCACCTTGTCATTTTTCAGGAAAATCAAGGCCTGGGAGTTCTAAGGGTGTGGGTTCAGGTCACCCAGAGTTGGCTCCATTGGCCTGTGACCTCCACTGTCCAAAGGGTCCCACACTCAGAAGGGACCCCACCTCTGCTCTCCCTGTCTTGAAATGCCTAATATTTCTTAAACGAGGGGTCCCACAATTTTATATCCCATACTTTCATTTCTCAGTGGCTCCACAAATTGGGGATCTGGTCCTGGGTTCTTTTTAAAATGCTAATGAGGAAGGAAAGATATCCACCATCCTTCTCCTTCCTTCCTTATCAAATTCATAAGCAAATCAGAATGCTTTTTCCTCCAAATTGTTTCCTGTTGCCTTCCTTTTGCCTCCCTCATGACTTAACCCCTAGACCAAGTTACTGGTCTTGAGCCCAGGAGTAGGGTTGTGTTCCCATAAAATTTTATTTATAAAAGCCAGTTGTGAAGCCAGGGAGGGCCCTGGGGCCATACTTATCCTCGGTTATATTACTCTCTGTTGCTAAGTTGCTTCAGTCGTGTCCGACTCTGTGCGATCCCATACATGGCAGCCCACCAGGCTCCCCCGTTCCTGAGATTCTCCAGGCAAGAACACTGGAGTGGGTTGCCATTTCCTTCTCCAATGCATGAAAGTGAAAAGTGAAAGTGAAGTCTCTCAGTCGTGTCCGACTAGTAGCGTCCCCATGGACTGTAGCCCACCAGGCTCCTCTGTCCATGGGATTTTCCAGGCAAGAGTACTGGAGTGGGGTGCCATTGCTTTCTCATGGATACTTCTTTATTAAGTGTTCTATAAGTTTTGTGCAACTGAAAGCATCTTACAGCTAATTTGGAGAAAGAAATTGTCCATCTCAGACTTACTTGCTCAAGTAGAAGGCAAAAACTGGCTCAGAAATGGCACCTTCATTCTTCAGCTTGTCAAAGATGGGGAATGGTCTAGAGGAGGATTGTTTGGGGTAGTTCAAGCCCAAGATGCCATCAAATCTTCTGTCCTCAAACCCGTATTCTGCCATGCTTAGTCCAAAAGGCTGGTCAGTACTTACAAGGTTCCCGATCTGTGGGAGAAAAGAGTGTTCCCACTTACAGATACGTGAAGTGGGGGCTAGGACTGGGTTGGGGTGCATTGCCATTAGATCCTTAGAGAAGAATTGAGGCTGGGCTCTGTCTTTGGTTGCCCACAGATGCTTAGAGCAAGGTAGAAGGGGAATTTGGGTTCCATTTGAGACAGGGTGTGAATTTTAAAACATCTGCCCCTCTGAAAAGCACCACCTGAGTGAGTCAAATTTGCCTTGTGGCTTCTGTCCAGGTGGCGTAACCAAGAGTCAGACCAGGTCCCATTGGTGCCACCTTATTGACAAAACAGTGGAGAGCAAGATAGCCTTCTCTTTGGCATCACTGTGACCTAATGACAGGAATGGACTGAATTCTCTGTAAGTTATTGTGGATTCTGCATCTGTCCAGGAAGACAGAAGCCAAAAACACAATCTTGCTTGCAGGGTTCTATGAAATTACTGCCTGGGGAATTCACTTTTGGGAATATGTGTATATTTCTGTGAGTGTGTATCAGAGAGAAAGAGAGAAAGGGGAACTACTCAAGTATTTTGGGGGAGGCAAGCCATAGATTTATTACACTCTCAAGGGTCCTCTAGAGTGAGAACTCATTTATCAGGTCCCTTGACTTGTCAGGCTCCAGTTTCCCACTCTGGATAGCTGAAGCCCTTGACTGCCTCCAGGGTCCACAGATTAGTTTTATCCTGTCCCCAAACACCCCACAGCAACTTCAGTCCTGAAAAGCCAGCCTAACTCCACCTTTTATCACATGTGTGCTCTCAGCAAGGCCCTTGCTGTCTGGACCTCAGCTTCCTCATATGTCTCATGAGCTAATCAGAGTAACTGCTTTGTGGCGTTGTTGCAGAATTAAACCAGTTAATACCGGAAATGGCTGGAACAGTCTGTTAATATAAAGGTGGGTGCTTTTATCCCTTCTTGCTCTGAGTGAAATGAACCTTGAACTGCTCATGGGCAGAGGAGCTGCAAGTACACACCTCAAGCCACACTCTGAGTTAGCTAATCTGTTTGCTCATGTGTCACCATGGGCATTGCCTCCCCAGAGACATGATCCTGTGGATAAGATGGCCAATATCTATGGGAGTTAGGCTAGGAAGGGTCCTGCCAGATGGTCCTGCATCTGTTTCACAAGCAGTGGTCACCTCATATCCAGTCCTGACTCAGCATTTGTTACACTGTTACCCGAACTGTGTCATGAGCAACAACTCCTTTCATTCTCCCAGCTCCATAGGTGATCCAGAACGTCTTATTGGTAGGCCGGAAGGTGGAAGACTGATGATGCCTGAACCTAATGCGTGTAGCTGCAGACACAAGAGATGAGTGTCATCAGGCGCCAAGGGTGAAAACAGGGTGGCAGGGCAACTGAAAGATCATCTGGGTATGGGGTATCTGTACTCACAACAGGTTGAGCTGTAACACAAAACAGAAGGCACCCACGAAACAGATGATCCTGTGTCAAAGACAACCTGGAATTCCTGAGGGGGTGTTCCAATGGTGATGTTACCCACGTAGAATCTCTGCATGGAGAAGGAGCGAGTGGATTAGTGCAGGTTGGCTACCTCTATTCCCACACTGATGCCTCCCTCTGGGTGTCATATATCTCTTGAGACCATTTTCTAACCACCATTCAGTTCACAGACTTTGGTCACAGAGGTATCTGCATTTGATATATTTTTCCTGTGCTACATTGTATGCAAGATATTGACTCCATGAACAGGCGTTGAAGTGGTACCTCCTGCATGGGAAGCCTAGAGGCATCACCACTGGGCCTCTAGCACCACTGGATACCCAGGGAAGTCCTGGTGCCTTCATTTGAGAAGCTCTGTAGTCTCTTCAAACCAAGCCTCAGCACCCCCTTCTCCAGGAGGTCCCTCTTGATCAACTCCAGCCACTCCCTCTAAACTCAGACCACATCCAATCAACACCTCACAAATGATCCTTTCATTAGATATGTATTTACTCTTTGTCTATCTCTCAGGCTGGCATGGGCATTTTTGAAGACAAATTAAGCCCTTTTCTAATCGAAAAACAGTAAGCACTGTGTTAGATTCTTATGGCCATACACGGAGTACAGGTTCAGTAACTTTTTCCTGCTGTTGTTCTTGCATCTGTGGAAACCGAATTCCTCTGCCTGGGGATTCACAACTGCTTTGCATTTGGTTCTACCGTTTGATCAGTGATAGTTCACTCTTCATCTGTAACTGAGGCGCTCACTTAGTTCAGAAGGAACAATCACTCTCAAACTAATGACACATGTTTGACACAGAAATAGATATTTACCTGCCACCTGGTAATGGCCAGGCCCAGTCACAAAGACCAACAGTTGAGGATGAGAGTGCCTTCTCCTCTGGGTGGGGTCCCTGTTTTCCAGTGTCTCAGCCTCCTGCAGGAACCCCAACCCCAACATCCCACCTGGCACCTCAAGATGAGCCCCATGCTAAGCTAGAGCACCAGGGAGTGCTGTGGAGCTACATCCTCCCAAAATACTCACATTTCTGATGTTTCTCAGTGGGTGAATAATTAGATTTGAGCCACAAAAAGAAATCTGGGGCAGTCTGTAAGGATGCTCCTTCAAGACTTCATTCAGCATGTGTTTTCCACTGAGGGTGTTTCTCATGGTCTTCACTCTCCTTAGAGGTATTCTTTCACCGAGTATTTGACAAAGAAAACAAAGAAGATGCTACAATTAACTGTCAGTGTTAAGGTATAACTGTCATTGTAATGGCCCTGTGTGTTTTCTAATCATTTTTATGAGGCACACTATTATCAGAATTTTGTGCATATACCATGGCAAAGACATAGATTTGAATACAGGTTCTTTTCTGCCATCTTTGGTTAACCATATGACCATGTGGTGTCTCAGTGTCCCCTTCGGTAAAATGGTGAAATATAACAGTACAAACCCTTCAAATAGGATACTTTGGGGATAAGTGAAGTGATGGATATAAGGAACCTGATAAATAGGAAGTCTCAACAATGAAAGCCATTAGCATTGCTGTTGCCATCCCACTCATTCCTTCTCAAAGAACCTCAAGGAAGGAGGTAGAAGAGGGACTCTTATTCTATTTACAAGGGAGAAATTTGAAATGCAAAAGGTTTCTGAGTTGGCTGTGGTCACACTGCTTGTCAGATATAAGACAGTTTATCTTTCTCCAAGTTGAAAGAGAAGAGTTGAAAGAAGAATCCAAGATATAGGGAACAAGTAAGGGAAATTCAGAGGTTTGAGAAGGAAGGACGAATCAAATGAAAAAATTAAAAGCAAACAACACAAAGAGAAATAGACTCCCAGTGACTTCCAAAGAGATGGAGAGATAAATGACAGTGATACAGAGATGCAGACATAGGCATATACACACTGAAATAGGGAAAAAAAGAGGATATGTTGAACAAAATGTAGAAAAGTGCTATTCCACATGGCCACATCAACATCTGCGTAGACTGTGCACTGAACAGTTGCAAGGAGTTGCATTTTCAACAGGTCATGACATTACTGGACCCCAAGTGTTGTGGAACCCAAATCTGTACCGAAAATTTGGGATCCACAGTTCCTATAGCAAGTTACTTATCAATAAGTCAGAGTTGAACTTTAAGACTCTTACAGTAGTATTCCTTTCCCTTCTAAACCTGATGGGTGAAAGAATAATCAGATGAAAAGAAAAATCAGAGAAAGGAATATGATGTGACATACAGTCCCCATACTTACTTGACTATGCACTCTGTGAAGGCCGCCAGCCCGAGGAGCACAAGCCACTTCATGCTTCTTTTCCGGCTGCAAGTACTCAGGGAAGTTTAGGTTCTTAGCATGTGGTGGTGACCGGGAGCCCCTAGTTATATATGCTCTGACCTACCCGAGTTTTCCCCTTCTGGCCACTAAAAGACCTGAAAAAACAAAAGGTCTCGATAAAATCTTTACCTTCATCAGTGTCTTTGGTGAATGGACTTTGAAGCTTTTCAGAATACAGAGAATTGAGCTGTAATCTCTTCCTTGTATCTTGGCTGGAAAATCAAGCTGATCTGCATGGACATCTAAGAAGATGGAAAACCTTGCCTACTTGGAGAAAAAACTGCTAACAACATCATGAAAATGGATATTAGGGGCCATGCTTGACAGGTGTGGTTTCATGTCATCTTCCTGGCTACTTCGTGAAATACGCATTACTGACTTCGTGAGACTTCACATTACTGATTTCGCATTTCTCTTCATTGTCAAGGACATTGCTAGGATGATAAGCTGTCAAATGGCAAAGTGAAGACTTCAGGGACAGCCCAGGGACATACAACTGGGTTTAGGTAGTGGGTCTAATGGCAGACATCAGGGGCACCTATGATGCCCGGCTGCATCAAAGATTTAGGGCAGAGCAGTACTTCAGTTGCATGGTTTCTGTATTGGAAGAAATGTCAGATGCATCCGCAAGATATTTTATAGCATCCAACAACTGTACAAGGAAGAACTGTGTGCTAGGTTCTGGGTTAAAGGCTTCAAAGTCAAAGTTGACCAAGACAAAAGTAGTCTTTATCTTAAGAGAGGTAGAAATCTAGTTTTCACAAACTCATGGCCCCAGGAGGCAGGAAATATAATACTAGGACTAGGTGGCCATGTTGGAATCTGGGCAGCACTGGCCTTACTTCTGGGAGCAGCCTTTCCTCCACTTCACCCGTGCTGGAAAACAGGCCAGTTGGCCATGTTTTCAAGAAAATCAGTTTGGATATTTATGTACAATATACTGATTTTAATGTTAGCAACTAATTTTATTTTCCCCCCAAAAAAGGTGGGGAGGGGGACAAAATCTCCACAACAATGTGCTGGAATCAGCCTTCAGTCTCTGCAGTTTTTTGTTTCTGTCCTAGAGTTGGAAGTGCAGTGGGAACAGAGAGGAATTGAATTCATGTTGGTTGATTTTAAAAGAGACTGAATGCATACTAAACATGCTGACTCATTGGAAAAGACCCTGATATTAGGAAAGATTGAAGGCAAGAGGAGAAGCAAAAGACAGAGGATAAGATGGTTGGAAAGCATCACCAAGTCGATAGACATGAGCTTGAGAAAGCTCCGGGAGTTGGTGGTGGATAGGGAAGCCTGGCCCATTGCAGTCTATGGCGTTGCAAAGAGATGGACACAGCTGAAGGACTGATCTGAACTGAACGAATTGAGAACAAAGACTAATAAATCGAATTGCATGAAGTTGTTGACCAGCTACCTACAACAACACATTACTTAAGTGGCTTTAAAATTCAGACTTATGACTCTACATTCAGAGTGGAATATCTTCTCAGGAAAAACAAAACTCCTGCCCATCAAAACAAAACAAAAGAAAACCAAAAGGAAAAAAGGAAAGAAGTCTGACAATATATTCATCAACTTCAGTTCAGTTCAGTTCATTTGCTCAGTAGTGTTCAACTCTTTGTGAGTACGTGAATGGCAGCATACAAGGCCTCCTTGTCCATCACCAACCCGGAGTCCACACATATTCATGCCCCTTGAGTTGGTGATGCCATCCAACCATCTCATCCTCTGTCATCCCCTTCTCCTCCTGCCTTCAATCTTTCCCAACATCAGGGCCTTTTCAAATGAGTCAGCTCTTTGCATCAGGTGGCCAAGTATTGGAGTTTCAGCTTCAGCATCAGTCCTTCCAGTGAACATTCAGGACTAATTTCCTTTAGGATGGACTGGTTGCATCTCCTTGCAGTCCAAGGGACCCTCGAGATTCTTCCCCAACACCACCATTCAAAAGTCCAGTTCAAACTGCTGCTTCCTGACTTGCATACAAGTTTCTCAAGAGGCAATTCAGGTGGTCTTGTATTCCCATCTCTTTCAGAATTTTCCACATTTTATTGTGATCCACACAGTCAAAAGCTTTTGCATAGTCAGTAGAACAGAAGTAAGTTTTTCTGGACTTTCCTGCTTTTTGATAATCCATCCAATGTTGGCAATACGATCTGTGGTTCCTCTGCCTTTTCTACAACCAGCTTGATCATCTGGAAGTTCATGATTCATGTATTGCTGAAGTCTGGCTTGGAGAATTTTTAGCATGACTTTACTAGTGTGTGAGATGAGTGTAATTGTGTGGTAGTTTCCCGTTGTCACTGCCTTTCTTTGGGATTGCAATGAAAACTGACCTTGTCCAGTCCTGTGGCCACTGCTGAGTTTTCCAAATTTGCTAGCATATTGAGTGCAGCATTTTCACAGCATCATCTTTCAGGATTTGAAATAGCTCAACTGGAATTCCATCACCTCCACTAGCTTTGTTCATAGTGTTGCTTCCTAAGGCCCATTGACTTCACATTCTAGGATGTCTGGCTCTAAGTGAGTGATCACACCATCGTGATTATCTGTGTTGTGAAGATCTTTTCTGTACAGTTCTGTGTATTCTTGCCACTTCTTCTTAAAATCTGCTTCTGTTAGATCCATACCATTTCTGTCCTTTATTGAGCTCATCTTTGCATGACATATTCCCTTGGTATCTCTACTTTTCTTGAAGTGATCTATAGTCTTTCCCATTCTGTTGTTTTCCTCGATTTCTTTGCATTGATCACTGAGGAAGACTTTCTTACCTCTCCTTGCTATTCTTCAGAACTCTGCATTCAAATGGGTAAATCTTTGCTTTTCTCCTTTGGTTTTTGCTTCCCTTCTTTTCACAGCTATCAGTAAGGCCTCCTCAGACAGCCATTTGGCTTTTTTGGATTTCTTTTCCTTCAGGATAGTCTTGATTCCTGTCTCCTCTACAATGTCATGAACCTCTGTCCATAGTTCATCAGGCACCCTGTCTATCAGATCTAGTTCCTTAAATCTATTTCTCACTTCCTCTGTATAGTAATAAGGGATGTGATTTAGGTCATACCTGAATGGTCTAGTGCTTTTCTCCACTTTCTTCAATTTCAGTCAGAATTTGCCAATAAGGAGTTCATGATCTGAGCCACCATCAGCTCCCAGTCTTGTTTTTGCCGACTGTATAGAGCTTCTCCATCTTTGGCTGCAAGGAATATAATCAATCTGATTTTAGTGCCGACCATCTGGTGGTGTCCATGTGTAGAGTCTTCTCTTGTGTTGTTGGAAGAGAGTATTTGCTATGACCAGTGCATTTTCTTGGCAGAATGCCTTTGCCCTGTTTCATTCTGTACTCCAAGGCCAAATTTGCGTGTTACTCCTGGTGTTTCTTGACTGCTACTGTTACGTTCCAGTCCCCTATAATGAGAATGATACCTTTTTTGGCTGTTAGTTCTAGAAGGTCTTGTAGGTCTTCATAGAACTGTTCAGCTTCAGCTTCTTCAGCCTTACTGATGGTGGCCTAGACTTGGATTACCGTGGTATTGAATGGTTCACCTTGGAAATGCATAGAGATCATACTGTCATTTTTGAGACTGCATTTTAGACTCTTTTGTTGACTATGATGTCTACTCCATTACTTCTAAGGAATTCCTGCCCATAGTAGTAGATATAATGGTCATCTGAGTTAAATTCACCCATTCCAGTCCATCTTAGTTTGCTGATTCCTAGAATGTCTATGTTTACTCTTGTCATCTCTTGCTTGACCACTTCCAATTTGCCTTGATTCATGGACATAACAATCCAGGTTCCTTTGCAATATTGCTCTCTGCAGCATCGAATCTTGCTTCTATCACCAGGCCCACCCACAGATGGGTGCTGTCTTTGCTTTGGTTCCATCCTTTCTTTCTGGAGTAATTTCTCCACTGATCTCCAGTAGCACATTGGGCACCTACCAGCCTGGGGAGTTCATCTTTCAGTGTCCTATCTTTTTGCCTTATCATACTGTTCATGGGGTTCTCAAGGCAAGAATACTGAAGTGGTTTGCCACTCCCTTCTCCAGTGGACCACATTCTGTCAGACCTCTCCCCCATGACCCATCCGTCTAGGGTGGTCCCATACGGCATGGCTTAGTTACATTGAGTTAGACAAGGCTGTGGTCTGTGTGACAGTTTGACTAGTTGTCTGTGAATGTGGTTTCAGTCTGTCTGCCCTCTGATGCCCTGTCTCAGTCTCTACCATCTTACTTGGGTTTCTCTTACCTTGGACGTGGGGTATCACTTCACTGCTCTCTGGCAAAGCACTGCCACTGCTCCTTTCTTGGAAGTAGGGTAGCTCCTCTTGGTTGATGCCTCATTTGGACGTGAGGTAATTCCTCTCAGCCATGCTTCTACTCTGCCTTTGTAGCCGTCATGAACATGCACTGCCATCGCAGCTGAGGTGTGCAAAAATCAACAACTTATTGTTCCTTATATTGTTTCTGTTATTGTGACAGAATCGTATATATGTTATCAGGTAAAAGCAAGATGATAATTAAAACTAATGTTTTAAAGTAAGCCATCACACCATCGTGGTTATCCTGGTCATTAATATCTTTTTGTGCAGTTCTTCTATGTATTCTTTCAACCTCTTCTTAATATATTCTGCTTCTGTTAGGTCCATCTCATGTCTCTCTCTTATTGTGCCCATCTTTGCCTGAAACATTCCCTCCATATCTCTAATTTTCTTGAAGAGATCGCTGGTTTTTACCATTCTAATGTTTTCCTCTATTTCTTTTTACTGATCACTTAGGAAGGCTTTTTTAAATCTCTTCTGGCTATTCTTTGGAACTCTGCATTCAGATGAGTATGCCTTTCTTTTCTCCTTTGCCTTTTGCTTCTCTTCTTTTCTAAGTTATTTGTAAGGCCTCCTCAGGCAACCATTTTGCCTTTTTGCATTTATTTTTCTTTGGGATGGTCTTGATGTGGTATGTACAGATCAAAAAAAATGAAGATCATGGCATCCAGTTCCATCACTTCATGGCAAATACCTGGAAAAACAATGAAAACAGTGACAGGCTTTATTTTTCTGGGCTCCAAAATCACTGTAGACAGTGCCCACAGTTGTGGAAAAAAAAAGACGCTAGCTCCTTGGAAGAAGCCATGAAAAACCCAATAGCATACTAAAAAGCAGAGACATTACCAGCAAATGTCTGTTTAGTCAAAGCTATGGTTTTGCCAGAAATCATGAGTGGGTGTGAGAGTTGGACCATAAAGAAAGCTGAGTACCAAAGAATTGATGCTTTTAAACTGTAGTGTTGGATAAGTGCCGGGGTCCAGCCCCGGTGGATCCAGGGAATTCGAAGCGTGGACGGCGTCGGCGTGAGAGAGACTTATTTATTTATTAGTAAAGATTAGATTAGGAAATAACAGTGTAGTAGGAAGATTAAGTGGAGAAGAAAGAGGGCTGAATGGCGTGGGATACGCGGAAGACTAATAAAATTCCGGACAAGGAATTTGCACCATCTACGTTGGGCCACCGGCGCCCGCTTGAATATCTAAGGGTGCCTCGCCTTAGGCTCCCTTTCGCGCAGGTCTTAATAGCCAGGGCAAGTAAGTTCTGGAAGGACCAATGCTGAAGCTGAACCTCCAATATTTTGGCCACCTGATGGGAAGAACTGACTCATTAGAAAAGACCCTGATTCAGGGAAAGATTAAAGGCAACAGGCAAAGGGGAAGACAGAAGATGAAATTGTTTGATGGCATCACCGACCTGATGAACATGAGTCTGAGCAAGCTCCGTTAGTTGGTGATGGACAGGGAAACCTGGCATACTGCACCCCATGATATAGAAAACAGTTGGACATGACTGAGGGACTGAACTGAACTAATGTACAGAGGACATCAGGGAGCAGGCAGAATTCTTTGGGGTCCATTCAAGCCTGTGGCCCTGGTGGGAGTGGTGAAAGATTTAGGTGGAAGGGGAGGCTTCCCATCCTCTGGTGCAGGTGCTTGAATCCAAGGCAAGGAGCACAAGATTTTGAATGTGTTACCAAATATTGTTTTCTAAAAAAACCCAAAAAACTGCTTTCTGCAGGAGTGAGAACTTCGATTGAGTTTTTTCTTTAGATTTTACTGAGGCATGTGGAAGGAATCTGGAGTGGGCTGAGTCTGAAAAATTAGGTGACCACTTGCTGGAAGTCCAGGCTTATGGTAGACATTCTGCACTAGGTGGAAAACAAATCCAGAGAAAAAGTGTCCCTTCTGGAGCGTACATGCCAATGTATCACATTGTTTCAGTAGATCAGTTCAATGGTGTTTTGGGACAAGCAAGAAATGCATGATGGGTGGTTTGCTTTTGTCAATTCCTGTGGGTAGTTAGATGACTTAATGTTTGCTTACTTAATTGCATAATTGGAATTATGTTTGGGAAAGAAAACTCCATCAGGTCCACACACATTTCGCCATTAAACAGCAAGCATAGGATGATTACTAAGGCAACTATAGGTAATTTAAACATGAGGGCCCAAATGGGGAAAGATTCACTTAACAGGTTGAGATTGGACTGTACAGGTTGCCATAGTTGTTGCTATGAATAGTAGCCATAACAGCTACTTGTTGCTACGCTGGAGATTTGGGAAACTGACAAGAGAGCAAGAACTTTTACAAATTTCCTTGCAGTGTGATTTCAGGGGAGAAGCAGTTGACAAGGAAAAGCTGACTGGTAAGGCTGAGGAAGGGAGTTATCTGAGACAATAATCATCAGCTCTCATGTGAGCCCAGAAAACAGAAGCATAGGCTCAGTCAGAGTTCTGGGTCAGGGTTCAGAAACAGACCAATATTTAGCCTTGTAGATGGCAGCCATAACCTCTAAACAGAAGATTTCCTTCTCCCCAGGTGGCAGAATAATTTATATTTGTTCCAGACTCAGGAATCCAGAAAGCCCTCTCAGGGCCACTTGCTCTTTGCAGGTACACATGCAATCTAGAAGGTGGAATTATCATCATGGTGCCCATTCTCCAGAAGAGAAAACTGAGGTTAAGATACTTGATCAAGCTCACAGAACTAAGCATCTGAAAAGCCAAGCACAAACCCAGGGTAACAGTCCTCAAATTGTGTGTTTTGGCTCCACAACAACTGGGAGTGGTGGGTGGTGATCTGGAAGCAATGCTTAAGCAGAAGCAAACAATATTCACGTTTAAATTGAAAAAAGTAAGGAAAACCACTGGAACATATAGCTATGACCTAAATCAAATCCCTTATGATTATATAGTGGAGATGAAAAATAGATTCAAGGGATAAGGTGTGGTAGCCTGAAGAACGACAGATGGAGGTTTGTAACATTGTACAAGAGGTGGTCATAAAAACCATCCTCAAGAAAACAAATGTGAGAAGGCAAAGTGGTTTCCAGAGGAGGCCTTAAAAATAGCTGAGAAAATAAGAGAACTGAAAGGTAAAGGAGAAAGGGAAAGATATACCCAATGGAATACAGACTTTCAGAGAATAGCAAGGAGAGATAAGAAAGTTTTCATAAGTGAATAGTGCAAGAATTAGAGGAAAACAAGATAATTGTAAAGAGTATAGATTTTTCAAGAAAGTGAAGATATCAGAGGAACACTTCATGTAAAGATGGACACAATAAAGGACAGAAAAGTCAAAGACCTAACAGAAGGAGGTGAGATCAGAAGAGGTGGCAAGAATGCACAGAAGAACTACACAACAATGGTCATAATGACTGGGATAGGGATGTTGCTGGGTCACTCACATAAAGCCAGATACTGGAGTATGAAGTCAAGTGGGCTTTAGGAACCATCACTACAAGAAATGCTAGGGAAGGTGATGAAATTCCTGCTGAGTTGTTTAAAATTCCTAAAGAATGAGGCTGTAAATGTGCTGCACTCAATATGTCAGCAAATTTGGAAAGCTCATCAGTGACCACAGTGCTGGGATAGGTCAGTTTTCATTCCAGTCCAAAAGAAAGGCAATTCCAAAGAATGTTCAATCATGCAATTGCACTCATCTCATTTGCTAGCAAGGTAATGATCAATATCCTTCAAGCTAAGTTTCAACAGTACATGAAATGAGAAATTCTAGATATACAAACTGGTTTGAACACCCAGAGATCAAATTGCCAACATTCATTGGATCGTAGCAAAAGCAAGGGAATACCAGAAAAAAAACATTTCCATCTGCTTCACTGACTATGCTAAAGCCTTTCACTGTGTGGACCACAACAAACTGTGGAAAATTCTTAAGGAAATGGGAGTACCAGATCACTTTACCTTTCCCCTAACAAATCTGCATGTAGGTCAAAAAGCAGCAGTTAGAATCAGACACAGAACGACTGAAAGATTTAAAATTGGGACAGGAGCATGACAAGGTATACATTGTCACTCTGGTTATTTAACCTATATATAAGATACATTATTCAATATGCTGGTCTGGATAAATCCCAAGCTGGAATCAAGATTGCTGGGAGAAGTATCAACATCCACAGATATGAAGATGACACTACCCTAATAGCAGAAAGCAAAGAAAAACTAAAGAGCCTCGTGATGAGGAGAGGAGATGAAAAAACTAGCTTAAACTCAACATTCAAAAAACTATTCACAAAAAGATACTCAATATTCAAGGCATCGAGTCCCACCACTTCATGGCATATAGATGATGGAAAAGTGGAAACAGTGGCATATTTTATTTTCTTGGGCTCCAAAATCACTATGGACCTTGACTGCAGACACAAAATTAAAACATACGTGCTCTTTGGAAGGAAGAAAGGCTATGAAAAACCTGCCCAGTGTATTAAAAAGCAGAGACTCACTTTGCTACAGAGGGCTGTCGTATCAAAGCTATGGTTTTCCCAGTAATCATGTACAGATGTGCGATCTGGAGCATAAGAAAGGGGGAATGCTGAAGAATTGAGCTTTTGAACTTTGGTGCTTCAGAAGATAGTTGAGAGTCCCTTATACAGCAAGGAGATCAAACCAGTCAATCTGAAATGAAATCAACCTCTGACCCCTGCTGTCTCAGTTGAGACATCTACTGAGGGCCTCCAGGTGAAAAGAATGGATGCTTCCATTGCAAAAGTGCCTAACCATGGCAGCTCCAAGGAAACAGTTTATAGCCCCACCCATGGAGAAGCTCAGAAAGGCTGAAGGCTCTGTGTTCCCTGGGTCTCCCGATACATGCGTTGCATTATCCCCAGTAACATTGGAGGCCAAGGAAGGGGCATTCTGGGCCCTGGAGGAGGGGGATGGCTCAGGGATCCACTGGGGCCATCACTTACCAAATACAACTGGAAAGGACAGAGCAGACATATGTGGCAGAGAGCTGGTGACTGGGTATGGGACAAAAGGGAACCAGCTCTCCATGAAGTACCTCACTCAAACTCCCCTGGAGGTGAAGCCCAGTGATAAGTTCATCTGAGATGGGATGAAGAGAGTCTATTTCATTACCCCTTATAATTCCCTGTATGAGAAGGTGGTGGAGTTGGTGGGTCATCACAAACTCTTCCGTGGCCTAGACTATCTCCCAGTCACTTTTTTGGGGGCTGCCTCTCCCCAGCTTCAGTCATGTAGTTCTGGAGGAAATTGACAATCATGTGTGCTGCTGGGTCAGACCCCAAGAGCATGTAAAGCCAGTTATAGGACCCCATGGCCCTACCAGGATGGCTGCTCTAGGACTGCACATGTGATCTGAGGTGGGTCATTCAGAGAACACCCTTGAACTCTGATGTCTCTAAACTTTTCTTTCCTTATTGGGGATGCCTTCAGGATATCAATGCCTAGGGCAGGTAGCCTGGACCCCCTCACTAGGTGTAGAAGCCTAAGGAAGAAATTTGTCAGGCTCAGACCATCAAAGAAGAGGGAATGAAAGAGTGAGTGTGTGAAACAGCGAACTGATAACTTCTGATTTCTTGGGTCCAGTCACAGAGATCTTTGTATTTCCTCTGAGTCATGTGTCCTGGATTCCCAGAATCATTTCAGAGAGTCTCCCCTTTCGTTTAAGCTAGTTGGAGGTGGGCTCCTCTCAACTGTGATTCAGACTTTGTTCTAGATCTTTCCCAATCACTTTACACTTCCCAGACACAAACAGAGGCGCCTGTTTGTTTCAGCACCATTATGAGTGAAACACTTTATTCTTTACTGAGAATAGGGTGTGCAGACCAACAAATACAGTTCACCAGCATCTTGGGCAGGAGTACCCTAAGTGTGATTTAGTGTTTATTCGGAGCGGCCTTGCTGATTCCTGAACCACACCAAGCATTTATACTGCCTGTGCCAGGCCAATCCTATCCTTTTCTCAATCAAAGACTGAGAAATACAGCCTCAGGCAGATTCACTCAGGATCCAGGTCTCTCTAGGTGTCCTCACTGTGTTCTCTTTTGTGTGTGTGTTCTCATTTTTATTTATTTAGTTTTTATTTTATTTTACTTTACAATACTGTATTGGTTTTGCCATACATCAACATGAATCCACCACGGGTGTACATGATTTCCCAATCCTGAACCCCCCTCCCACCTCCCTCCTCATACCATCTCTCTGGGTCATCCCAGTGGACCAGCCCCAAGCAGCCTGTATCCTGCATTGAACCTAGACTGGCGATTTGTTTCTAACATAATATTATTCATGTTTCAATGCCATTCTCCCAAATCATCCCACCCTCTCCCTCTCCCAGAGTCCAAAAGTCTGTTCTATACATCTGTGTCTCTTTTGCTGTCTTGCATACAGGGTTATTATTACCATCTTTCTAAATTCCATATATATGTGTTAGTATACTGTATTGGTGTTTTTCTTTCTGGCTTATTTCACTCTGTATAATTGGCTTCAGTTTCATCCACCTCATTAGAACTGATTCAAATGTATTCTTTTTAATGGCTGAGTAATACTCACTGTGTTCTCTTTAAAGGTGGTATAGAGGTGGCCTCTAGAATCTTGGGGGTGTCAGAGACACACAACAGTCAGCCTGAGCCCTTATATGCGACTCCCACAAATATCTAGACCTAGCACAATTCTTGATTTTATTTCCCTCTTTTGGTAAGTATCAAGGGAGTTTCTCCTTCGCAGGGGATGAGAGTTCATCCACAACCAAAATGGGCCAAGACATGAGGTTGCCATGAGGAAGGGTGTGGGGGAGGGAAGGACTGGGAGTTGGGGATACAGAGGAATGATAAACAACAAAATCCTACTGTAGAGCATAAGGAAATATATTAACTATCCAGTCATAAACCACATGAAAAAGAATACATATTTCTGTATGCGTATAACTGAGTCACATTGCTGTGCAGCAGAACTGAAGATTAACGCAACACTGAAGATTAGCCACACTTCAATAAAAGTTTTAGAAAAGAAAAAGAGTGTCCATAGTTCTCCTCTCTCCCTGTTTCTTTCCTTCTGACTCCTGCTTCTTGTTTTCTATTCAGAGAATGCTGGTTCTCCTCCTGCATCTGCACAATCCATACCTTATTAAACATTTTTATTTTGTATTGGAGTATAGATGATTAACAATATTCTGATTTTCGGGTGGACAGTAAACGGACTCAACCATATGTATCCATGTATCCTGGTCCCAAAAATACCCCTCCCATCCAGGTTGTCATATAATTAAGCAGAGTTCCCTGTGCTACACAGTAACTCGTTGTTGGTTATCCATCTTATATAGAGCAGTGCCCACAACACGTTCTTGAAGATTTAAATTAGGAACTCTGGGAATCCTCCTTTGATCCGCTCTCACCCTCTTTGGTTACTCCAGACTTGGGTGGGTAATGTGTTCTGGTTCCCCATCCCCACAGGTCAGTCTATAGCCCTCATCACCCCAAGTAAGTCCCCAGTGCCCCAGTGCAGAGCACCTTGGGATGCCATTTGCATGGAATCCAGTGCAGTTTTGCCTAGAACCAAGCAACCCTCCATATGACTCCATGAGTTTACAGTTTTAGAATTCCTGATATTCCCTCCCTTCCTCAAAGCCTTCTTTGAGCCCATCAGCCAGCTCTGAACGCCCCTAGGTAGGTGACATGAGGCCTCCACCCTGTGCCGGGGCTGAGCAGTCACTGTGCACCCTTTATTCACATTAGCATCCAGACTCCCCACAGAGGGGTCGGATATCCTGACTCACAAAGGTGGCACCCGGCCATAGCTATGGGAAGATGCATCTGAGAACTAGGGTTACCAAGTAATTTATCATCCAAACCAGGAAAACTGCGGGTAGGGAAGGGAGACTGCTAATCCCTATGGTGGGACAGCACACTAGGCTGTCCCCAGCCATTCTCCTTGTCACATGACTTATTCAGGGACTGCTAGAGCTGACTTTCCATGTTCATGCATCTGAGGGTTCAGATTGAACTGAAGCTCTTTGAACATTGAGGACCTGAGTGTTCCCCTCTCCTTGTGACTCCTACCATGCCAGCATGGCGTGGTGTCTCCACATTTATTTCAGGATGATCAGTGTCCCAGACGGCCCTTTACTCTCAAGTGGTTCATGTTGTGGGAGGCTCTGGCCCAGCCCCAGGGCTCAGCAGCATCTGAAATAATGCGGAATGGCCTGCAGAGGGCGCCCTTCTCCCAGCAGAAGTCCAAAAGTTATTTCAAGTTCCTATTTGAGAACCACCCCTCAGGTTTCTCCCCTCACCTTGAGGATGTAGGCTTGAGCTGGGACTGGGTAGTTGATACTATTGATGGTGAGGATAATAGAGGCCAGGGTATTGACTGGAAAACATGAAATGTAGTGCTGTTAGAGAGAGAGGGAGAGAGGTTGGCCCTTTTTGCACGTGGAGACTGGGAGTGACCCTGTGGCATGACCCTGCACCACGGAACCTCCTGGTGTGGCACCGATGAGCTTCTATTTGTTTTTGACCAGTCTTCTTGGGCCAAGGATCAGTGATATCACAGTATCTACAACCACTTCACAGCCGCCAGAATGAGCAATAACCTTTCTTTCCATGGAGATGCTGAGAGACAGTGTGACAAAGCAGGGATCAAGGTCATCCTGAGTCTCCCCAGAGCTGCCCCCTTCCCGACTGTCTCCTAAACAGCCCTTTGTCTCTTGCCCTCTTTTCCTTCACTCTCTCAACAGCACCTTCCTTGACATTCTTGAATGCAGTACTTGAATACCCAGGCTCTTTTACACCTTGACACAAGCTCGTCTTCCTTCCTAGAGGAGCCTCCTCCCTTTTGACTAGCAAATTTCTTCTCATCTTCCAGATTCCAGCTTAATTGTCATGGTTTCAGGGAAGTCTTTCCCCTTGTGTTGATCAGTCTCCTTCCTTGACAGTCTCTGTAGACACTTCCTCATGTCTAGCATATACAAAACTCACAATTAATTATGTGTGTGTCTCATTTCCTGTGCATCTGCCTTCTTAGAGGTGAGGGCGAGTTTCATTCTCATTGCCTCCCTAAAGTGCCTGGCACACAGTGGATGCCCAAGGCTTGTCTGTTTGTTGAGTGAATGAAGACTTGAAAATAACAAATGAGAAATACCCAGAGAGCTGTATCTGGTGGGGAACAAATAATGAGTCAATTGCAGGATGAAGATGGAGATTCGCGAGGGCAGTAGACACTCATAGTGGTGGGAGAGAGGGGCTCCGCTGGGAGAGGGTGTCTGCCACCACTTCTCCTACAACCAGCTCAGACCCTCAGTCCCTGGCCAGAAAATATATGACAAGCCCCCAGACACTCCAAGGAATGGGTCAGCTTTTGTCTGAGGGTATCACACAGAATCTTATCAATTATGCCTCTTCTCCTCAGGTCACTCCTGGATCCCACCTTCCTGATTCTCTGTTATAGACCCTGCCCCACTGTGTGCCCATGAACGTGGGGTGTCTTTTTTATTAGTTGCTTTCACATCTTAAGACTTCAGCAAATCTCTCTAACCTGCTCAGTAGTTGCTCCCTTAGGAAACCAGTCTCCCCATTTGCTCAGGACTTTCCCTGTTTTTAAACTGACATTTATCTGTACTGAGAACTTCCTATGTCCCAGGTAGCCCTGGACAGTTGGTCGTCTTATACCTCTGTTCACCATAATGTAGAGTCCTCTAACCATACTCCATGCCTCATGGGGCAGAGGGTGCAATCCTCTCCCAGCTGCACAGACCTTTCCAGACCCTTTTAGTACCCTGGTCAGAACCCTGGTCAGAAGGCCTGGGGATTATGAACCCATGGGTTGTTTTGCATATCTATCTGCTTGTGTGTTTGTTTGTATGTGTGTTTGTTTGTGTCTCTGTGAGTGCTAGTGTGTCTCTGACTAGCTATGCATGTTTATGTGAGTCTCTGTGCATGTTTATATGTGTCTGCTTGTGTGTTTGCATGTGTCTGTGTGTCTGTCTGTGTCATTGTGGGTGGTGTATGTCTGTGTGACTTTGTGTCTGATAATGTATTTGTGTGTGTTTGCCTGTGTCCATGTACAGTAGTGGGAGCATCACTTGGGCTGACCCTCCGAGGGAGAGGCTTACTGGTGCATGTGTACACTCCAGTCACCCGTGTGGATCAATAGTACCCAGTTGAGCACTCCCTGGTAGTAGGATTTATCCACCCCATGAAACATCACCACACTGCGTTTCATCCTGCGTGTGTAGAGAGAAGAGAGGAGGGGATCCTTGGAGGACAGTAACAATAGCACTGTCTGAGAGCTGTGCTAGTCCATCCATCAAGGCCCTAATAAGGTCCCCATATACAGATGCAGAAATTGAGGCTAGGAGCAACTGAGATTCCGACTGAGGTCAGTTACTGACTAATGAGTGGCACAGAGTGGGTTAGAAGCTGAGTCACCTGGTTGGGATCCACCCACTATATCTTCTGAAGATGCCCAACCTCCTGTGACCTGAATGCTCAGACACATTCAGAGGACATGGTGCTGAAGCATATTGGCTTTCTCCTTGACCACTTTGTCATTTTTCAGGAAAACAAAGCCTTCAAGTTCTAAGGGTGTGGGTTCAGGTCACCCAGAATTGGCTCCACTGGCCTGTGACCTCTACTGTCCAAAGGGCCCCACACTTAGAAGGAAACCCACATCTGCTTTCCCTGTCTTGAATGCCTAATATTTCTTTAACAAGGGGTCCCACACTTTCATTTTTCACTGGCTCCTACAAATTGGGTAGCTGGACCTGGGCTCCAAGTGAAATGATAATGAAGAAGGAAAGATATCAACCATCCTACTCCTTCCTTCCTTATCAAATTCATAAGCAAATCCTAGTGCCTTGTCCTTCAACTTGTTTCCTGTTGCCTTCCACTAGCCTTCCTCATCACTCATCCCCCTAGACCAAGTTACTGGTCTTGAGCCCAGGATCTGGGTTGTGTTCCAATAAAATTTTATTTATAAAAGCCAGGGGGTGATGTCAGGTAGGGCCCTGGGGCCATAGTTTTTGTGGGTTAGATTATCTCTCAGGATACTTCTTTATCAAGTTGTCTATAATTTTCTTGCAACTGAAAGCATCTTATAGCTAATTTGGAGACAGAGATTGTCCATCTCAGACTTACTTGCTCAAGTAGAAGGCAAAAACAGGCTCAGAAATGGCACCTTGATTCTTCAGCTTGTCAAAGATGGGGATGGCTCCAGTGAAGGATATGTTGGGTTAGTTCAAGCCCAAGATGCCATCAAAAGGCGTCTCAAACCAGGATTCCATGAAAGTTAGACGGAACAGCTGGTAAGTACTTACAAGGTCTGCAATGTGTCAGAGAGAAGAGTTTCCCACTTATAGATACGTGAAGTGTGGTTAGGCCTGGGCTGGGGTGCACTGCCTTAAGATCCTCAAAGAAGAATTGAGGCTGGGCTCTGTCTTCAGTGGCCCACAGATGGTTAGACCAACCTGAGAGGGGAATTTGGGTTCCATTTGAGAGAGGCTGTGAATTTTAAAACATCTGCCCCTCTGAAAAATTCTCCTTCTATTTGTCATGAAGGATGGGGCTGGATCCCATGATCTTAGTTTTTTAATATGTAATTTTAAGCTGGTTCAATGCATCTAAATGTTAATAGGCAACTTCTAATTTGTCACTGTGATAGACTGCTAGGGCACCAACACACCATTCTGAGCACTGAGAAAGGAAAATAATCATCAATATTTATACTATTTTTGTTTCTATTATGCATAGGTTATGTAACTACAAACAGTTCCTGGAAAACAAGCTAGACTGTCCCTTCTGGGGATGAGGAGAGAGTGATGGAGAACAGCTATAATACAGATGAAGCCTCACTCACTGGCCTGCAGCTCATCTCCTGTTGTGAAGGTCAGGTTCCTAATAGACCAAGGACTGGTACTGGTCCTGACCCACTGTGCTTGTATTCTGGACTCCTTCTCTAAATCCAATAGTGGGACATTCTGTAAGACAAACCACTGTGCCTTTGCCCAGTTTCTGTACAAATAAATGGCGTTAAAATTTGAAGAGGAGCAGTCATTTAGTCTTAAGGAAGAACAACCAAGTGCAACATATGACTACATTCTCTCAATAAAATGTGAAAAGACATCTGCTTTTTGAGAATCAGGGAAATTTGCATATGGACTGGATATTAGATGCTATTTTTATTGGGAACAAAAGAGCATTTTTTTCACATCCTATCATTTTACCCCAAATACTCATTATGTATATTTTGTGAAATGTTCATCTCATCCATAAAACACATCAGGAATAATGAATAAGGAGTAAAAGATAGAATGAAATGAGGGTCTGTCTTGATTTCAAAACAGATCTGCATAGCTGCTATGGATTGAATTGTGTCCACCCTTGACTCCCAATGTGATGGTATTAAGAAGTAGGGCCTTTGGGAGGTATACAAGTTGACATGGGGTTTTGATGGTGGTCCCTCATAATGGGATTATCCTCTCCCTCTTTTTCTCTCTTATTCTCCCTTTTCCTACTTCCCTTCCCTCACCACAAATGAGAACATAGCAAGAAGAAAAAGACCTGATGCAAGTCAAGACCTGATGCAACTCAAATTTACACCACCTTGATGTTGCATAGTCTCTGGTCTATGACAACCTGTGGGACTAAGAGGTTAGTTTTGTAGTTGTTGATGCTAAATGATGAAATATAAGGTTCATGACCCTCTTCTTCCTTATATTAGTTATGTTTGAAATTGTTTTGCTCTAAGAAGTTTATGAAATGAAGTTTCTGTCTTAGTGATACCCTGAGGGCCCAAGATAGCAGATTCAGGCAGTTCCCCGATGAGTGAATGGTTGAAGGATCACATGCTCCTTCCTCCAACTCTTCTCTTGTCATCTGAAAACCATCCCCCCCATACCTGACAACCTTACCTCCAACACTATCTGTGTTGCCACTCCCCTGCTAAGCTACTGGGTCATCTAGTTGGAGATTCTGATGATTCAGGACAGGGTCTGAATGGAGAAAGAATGCATACATTTTTAGAAAGAATGATCTGGGCAGATCCCAGCTTGGTTTTCTCTTCTTTATTGCCATATGCAGGTGAGGGATAGGGCCTGGCTAAAGAGGAAGCCACAAGTGAGACTGCATGGATATTTGCAAGAGAAGGGAGGAGGAATTCACAACCCAATAACCAGGAGGTGGGCAGCTTGCACAGGACCCAGGAGGGAAGGAAGAAGCACTGGGAAAGAATAGTTCCTACCTGAGGGACAGACCTGCATGAGTCTTCCTGTTAAACTTTGGAGGTCCCATCCTTCCTGCTTTAATTTCTGCTCCAGATATGGAGGGGATAGAGCTGTACTCACTGCAAATGAGTCACGGGGAGAGGGACAGCCTCCCCCAGGAGCCCTTGGATTCCACTCTTAGGACCCAGGAGGGAAGGAAGAAGCACTGGGAAAGAATAGTTCCTACCTGAGGGACAGACCTGCATGAGTCTTCCTGTTAAACTTTGGAGGTCCCATCCTTCCTGCTTTAATTTCTGCTCCAGATATGGAGGGGATAGAGCTGTACTCACTGCAAATGAGTCACGGGGAGAGGGACAGCCTCCCCCAGGAGCCCTTGGATTCCACTCTAACTGTGGGTATCATCCCAAGGCAGGGAGCAAATGGCAGGTCATCCAAAAGATGACCTACTTTAAATAGTATTTAAAATACTACAAAATTTGTCCAGGAGTCCTGGCATATCTTGTTCCCAGAGTTTTTTAGGAGAGATGATTTGTTGGCCTAATTTGGGTTCTGCTGTGGATTCTACAAGCTTCCCCATTGGTATCTTTTGACTTATAAATACCTGATCTCATCACACAGAACGTAAATGATGGTAAGCTCCAGGGGGCAAGGCCTCTAAGGTCCTCAGTGTCACAGCAGCTGTGTGCGAAGTGGTCTACCACTCGCAGTCCTAAGCCCAGGACCCATGAATATCACCAGACAGTTACAGCCCCCTGCCCACCAGAGGCAGCCTCAGTCGTGTCCGACTCTTTGCGACCCCATGAACTGCAGCATGCCAGGCCTCCCTGTCCATCACCAACTCCCGGAGTTTGAGTTTTCCAAATTTGCTGGCATATTGAATGCAGCACTTTCACAGCATCATCTTTCAGGATTTGAAATAGCTCAAGTGAAATTCCATGTCTGGCTCTACCTGAGTGATCATACCATCTTGATTATATTGGTCATGAAGATCTTTTTTTGTATAGTTCTTCTGTGTATTTCTGCCACGTCTTTTCAATATCTCCTTCTGTTAGGTCTATACCATTTTTGTTCTTTATCAAGCCTATCTTTCCATGAAATGTTACCTTGGTGTCTCTAATTTTCTTGAAGAGACCTCTAATCTTTCCCATTCTGTTGTTTTCCTCTATTTCTTTGCATTGATCGCTGAGGAAGGCTTTCTTATCTCTTCTTACTATTCTTTGGAACTCTGCATTCAGATGCTTGTATCTTTCCTTTTTTCCTTTGCTTTTCACTTCTCTTCTTTTCACAGCTATTTGTAAGGCCTCCTCAGACAGCCAGTTTGCTTTCTTGCATTTCTTTTCCATGGGTATGGTCTTGATTCCTGTCTCCTGTACAATGTCACGAACCTCCGTCCATAGTTCATCAGGCACTCTATCTATCAGATCTAGTCCCTTAAATCTATTTCTCACTTCCACTGTATATCATAAGGGATTTGATTTAGATCATACCTGAATGGTCTAGTGGTTTTCCCTATTTTCTTCAATTTGAGTCTGAATTTGGTAATAAGGAGTTCATGATCTGAGCCACAGTCAGCTCCTGGTCTTGTTTTTGTTGATTGTACAGAGCTTCTCCAACTTCGGCTGCAAAGAATATAATCAATCTGATTTCGGTGTTGACCATCTGGTGATGTCCATGTGTAGAGTCTTGTATTGTTGAAAGAGTGTGTTTGCTATGACCAGTGCATATTCTTGGCAAAACTCTATTAGTTTTTGCCCTACTTCATTCAGTATTCCAAGGCCAAATTTGCCTGATACTCCAGGTGTTTCTTGACTTCCTACTTTTGCATTCCAGTCCTCTATAATGAAAAAGACTTCTTTTTTGGGTGTTAGTTCTAAAAGGTCTTGTAGATCTTCATAGAACCGTTCAACTTCAGCTTCTTCAGCATTATTGATTGGGACATAGACTTGGATTACCGTGATATTGAACGGTTTGCCTTGAAAACGAACAGAGATCATTCTGTCGTTTTTGAGATTGCACCCAAGTACTGCATTTCAGACTCTTTTGTTGACCATGATGGCTATTCCGTTTCTTTTGCGGGGTTCCTGCCTGCAGTAGTAGATATAATGATCATCTGAGTTAAAATAATTCCATTCCAGTCCATTTTAGTTCACTGATTCCTTTTACTGGTTGGGGCATAGACTTGGATTACTGTGATATTGAATGGTTTGCCTTGGAAACGAACAGAGATCATTCTGTCGTTTTTGAGATTGCATCCAAGTACTGCATTTCAGACTCTTTTGTTGACCATGATGGCTATTCCGTTTCTTTTGCGGGGTTCCTGCCTGCAGTAGTAGATATAATGATCATCTGAGTTAAAATAATTCCATTCCAGTCCATTTTAGTTCACTGATTCCTAGAATGTCTGTGTTCACTCTTGCCATCTCCTGTTTGACCACTTCCAATTTGCCTTGATTCATGGACCTGACATTCCAGGTTCCTATGCGATATCGCTCTTTACAGCATTGGACCTTGCTTCTATCACCAGTCACATTCACAGCTGAGTATTGTTTTTCCTTTGGCTCAATCCCTTCATTCTTTCTGGAGTTATTTGTCCACTGATCTCCAGTAGCATATTGGGCACCTACTGACCTGGGGAGTTCCTCTTTCAGTATGCCATCATTTTGCCTTTCATACTGTTTATAGGGTTCTCAAGGCAAGAATACTGAAGTGGTTTGTCATTCTGTTCTCCAGTGGACCACACTGATTCTTTAGGTAGATATATGACTATGTATTTTATTTTTTTCACTGCAATGGTGAATGGAATTGTTTTCTTAATTTCTTTTCTATTTTCTCATTATTAGTGTATAGGAACGCAAGGGATTTCTGTGTGTTGATTTATATCCTCCAACTTTACTATATGCATTAATTAGCTCTAGTAATTTTCTGGTGGAGTCTTTAGGGTTTTCTATGTAGAGGATCATGTCATCTGCAAACAGTGAGAGTTTTACTTCTTCTTTTCCAGCCTGGATTCCTTTTATTTGTTTTTCAGCTCTGATTTCTGTAGCCAAAACTTCCAAAACTATGTTGAATAGTAATGATGAGAGTGGGCACCCTTATTTCTAATTTTAGTGGAAATGCTTTCAATATTTCACCATTGAGGATAATGTTTGCTATGGGTTTGTCATATATAGCTTTTATTATGTTGACGTATGTTCCTTTTATTCTTGCTTTCTGGAGGGTTTTATCATAAACGGATGTTGAATTTTTTAAAAGACTTTCTCTGCATCTTTTGAGATAATCATATGGTTCTTATTTTTCAATTTATTAATGTGATGTCTTATGTTGATTGATTTGCGGATATTGAAGACTCCCTGCATCCCTGGGATAAAGGCCACTTGGTCATGATGTATGATCTTTTTAATATGTTGTTGGATTCTCTTTGCTAGAATTTTCTTAAGGTTTTTGCATCTATGTTTATCAGTGATATTGGCGTATCGGTGGCATCTTTGTCTGGTTTTGGTATTAGGGTGATGTTGACCACATAGAATGAGTTTGGCAGTTTGTTTTCTTATGCAATTTTCTGGAAGAGTTTGAGTAGGATAGCTGTTACATCTTCTCTAAATTTTTGGTAGAATTCAGCTGTGAAGCCGTCTGGTCCTGGGCTTTTGTTTCCTGGAAGATTTCTGATCACAGTTTCAATTTCCGAGCTTGTGATGGGTCTGTTAAGATTTTCTATTTCTTCCTGGTTCAATTTTGGAAAGTTTATTTTTCTAAGAATTTGTCCATTTCTTCCATATTGTCCATTTTATTGGCATATAGTTGCTGATAGTGTTCTCTTGGAGAAGGAAATGGCAACCCACTCCAGTGTTCTTGCCTGGAGAATCCCAGGGACGGGGGAGCCTGGTGGGCTCCCGTCTATGGGGTCGCACAGAGTTGGACACGACTGAAGCGACATAGTAGTAGTAGTAGTAGTAGTGTTCTCTTACGATTCTTTGTATTTCTCTGTTATCTGTTGTGATCTTTCCATTTTCATTTCTAATTCTGTTGATTTGATTCTTCTCCTTTTGTTTCTTGATGAGTCTGGCTAATGGTTTTTCAATTTTATTTATTCTCTCAAAGAACCAGCTTTTCCCTTTGTTGATTTTTCTTATCATCTCCTTTAGTTCTTTTGCATTTATTTATGCCCTAATTTTTAAGTTTTATTTCCTTCTACTAACCCTGGGGTTCTTCATTTCTTCCTTTTTTTGTTGAGTTATGTGTGAAGTTATGTTATTTATTTGACTTTTTTCTTGTTTCTTGAGGTAAGCCTGTATTGCTATGAACCTTCCCCTTAACACTGCTTTTACAGTGTCCCATAGTTTTGGGGTTGTAGTGTTTTCATTTTTATTTGTTTCTGGTGTTCTTTGAAAGGAATGATGCTAAAGCGGAAACTCCAGTACTTTGGCCACCTCATGTGAAGAGTTGACTCTGCTGCTGGAAGGCACTGGGGGCAGGAGGAAAAGGAGACTGCAGAGGATGAGATGGCTGGATGGCATCACCAAATCAATGGTTGTGAATTTGATTGAACTCCAGGAGATAGTGATGGACAGGGAGGCTTGGCGTGCTGTGATTCATGAGGTCACAAAAAGTCAGACACAGCTGAGCGACTGAACTGAACTGAATGCATATTTTGGTTTCCTTTTTTATTTCTTCTGTGAATTGTTGGATATTCAGCAGCGTGTTGTTTAGCCTCCATTTGTTGGAATTTTAATAGGTTTTCTCCTGTAATTGACATTTAACCTTACTGCATTGTGGCCAGAAAAGATGTGTGGAATTATTTCAATTATTTTGAATTTGCCAAGGCTAGATTTATGGCCCAGGATGTGCTCTATTTAGGAAAAGGTTCTATATGCACCTCTGAAAAAAGTGAAATTCATTGTTTTGTTGTGAAATGGCCTATAGATATCACTTAGGTCTAACCGGTCTAAGGTATCATTTAAAGTATGTGTTTCATTGTTATTTCTCTATTTAGTTGACCTATCCATAGGTGTGAGTGGGATATTAAAGTCTCCCACAATTCTTGGGTTATAGTTAATTTCCCCATATTTATTTGGAAAATAGTTTGGCTGAACTAGGTCTTCAATGCTGCTCAGGACTTCTCTATTTGCAGACAGCTGTGGCTACTCTGTGATTGCAGTACACTGGCTTTTCAAGCCTGTGTTTCTCTTGATGCAGATCACGGATGGGTAGGAAATGCAGTCCTATAGCTACTGGACTCAAGGCTATATAACAAACTATTTTCAGTTTTGAAAGAGAAGCAGAGACTAGATCATTTTGTAGGCAGCCAGCAGTGTCTGCCTTAAAGAACAAACCTTTTCTGAATATATCAGGCTGAACATCTGGGCACAGTGTGGGAGCCAGGAAGAAGGAGCAGCAATGAGAGACAGCTGAATGGATCTGAACTGTGCTCCAGAAAAAAAAAAAAAAAAAAAAAAAAAGACAGTCTGATCAGTAGAGATTTTCTAAGGACTGAAGTGAGGATTATACATACCACAGGACCCAATTTGGTTTGAAAACTGCTTTTTCAACTCAGGTCCCAAATCTCTCTCAATTCTTCAGCTTCTAAATACCTTGTTTTTGTTACCTCATATTCTGACCTTCCTGTATCACCTTCCTTATTTCTGTTCACATCACTTCACCATCCAGTCAGCAGCATTACAAGACCCAGTACTGAGGAGTTGGCAACACTTTCTAGAGGTGTGTAGAAACACAATGACTATTTCTACTTTAATATTAGTTTCTCATGATCAAGGTCTATTGAAGGACTGATATGCCTAGAATTATGGAGACCTCATGTTTCCTCTAAATTCCCAACCAAGAATGTGACTTCCCTGGGCCTGGAGGGGATGAGCTTACTTTTGGATCCACAGGTCTTAGCAGGACAGTAAGTCCCCTGTGTATGAACAAGTTACATTTCAAAAGGGTGTTCAAATATCCCAATTTCTTTGTAGGTCCAGCAAAGTTACTTAGACAGCCAACTAAGACAAATGGCTATATGTTACTGCAGTTTAATAGCTTTATGATAGTTTTCACACAAATAACACATAAAAAACAAACACAAACAATAAAAGAAACATATTTAATCTTTCAGTACTTGGATAGGGCATGGCAACCCACTCCAGTATTCTTGTCTGGAAAAACCCCATGGCAAGAAGAGCCTGGCTGGCTACAGTCCATATGTTGCCAAAGTTGAACACAGCTGAGCAACTAAGTACACTTTTAAAAATAGAATAGTAGTATCATCTAGATTACCACTGCATTTTTGCTTCCTTTCAGACATCGTAAGCTTGAAATAAAAATACTGCAGTATTGTACTCCATCAGCTTCCCTTGTAGCTCAGTCGGTAAAGGATCTGCCTGCAGTGCAGGAGACTCATGGTCCATCCCTTGGTTGCAAAGATCCCCTGGAGACGGAAATGGCAATGCACTCCAGTATCCTTTTTGGAAAAATCTCATGGAGAGTGGAGCCTGGTGGGCTGCAGTCCATGGGGTCGCAAAGAGTCAGGCCCGACTGAGCGACTAACACTTGTTGTACTCCATACAGTTCTATACAGTAAAGTACACAAAAGCACACCCACTTGTCTCGGATGTGCCCATGACAATGTGTGTCAGATCTGTGAACTAACTGGCATCATTGCACATGCAAATGCACTTTTGCATGTTTAAGTTTTCAATTTGAAGGTTTTTTTGTAACAGACTTGCTACACAGGTGTTCAGTGATTGTATGTAGTGAATGAATAAGAGAGGAGAGTAAGAGCTGCCTATTGTTTCCATTTTTGCATGTAGTATGGCCACTCTGAATAGGAATTCCATTGAGCATAATTGAGGCCTGATATATGGGAGCATCGTTGCAAGTGACCGAGGACCAGGATTCCAGGACATGGCAAAAGAGCCATGATTGATTGAAAGAGACAGAAGTGCAAATTAGGAGGAAACAAGTTTTCACTGGTTTATGTGAAAGACTCAGTAAATATCATCTGGATTTGTTTGTAGTGATTGAGCTGTGATTTAGAGGAGCAGTCTCTGTTGATCATATGAACAAAGAGAGGAGAATGAACCATGAAAATTGAACATGTGTCCCAGGTCAAGTATATCTAATATTAGAGAGATGTAAGTCCTGTCAATTTATCTGCTCCTTCCTGGAAAGAATTAGAGTAGTAAAGGAGGGAAAGTCCACACTATGCTAGTACCTTTTTTCTTCTTCTGTCCAGTGAATATTGATTTCTAATACCATTTCTTTATAAACAGAGGATTACTTCATATGATTGAAGGCTTCTAATTTACTGTTCCGTATAAACTTTTGGTGCTGTCCTGTGCCCAGGCACATGGGGCCCTGGAGCCTGGCAGGCTCTGTTTCAGCTGCAGAGTGCTGTGTATGGGGATCTGCTGTCGTCTGGGGCCTGGGGTATATCTTCACTCTGGGTTCACATCTGAGGGGTTAACCCTAGTTGGGTTTAATTCGATCATGTTGCTCTTTATCTTCAGTTTGTCCCATGTTCTTTCTTCCCATGTCTCTTTTTATCCCTGACTTCTTTGTGACTGAGTAGGTTGTACAATTCCCTTTTATAGACTTTGTCACTTTATTAACTGTAACTTTTTAAAAGTAATTTTAAGATCCATGGTATGCATCATTAACTTTCCAGTCTATCATTATTAATTATGATAATATTAATAATTATTAAATTATATATTTATCATTTCTTTTGCTGTGTTGGGTCTTAGTGTGGCATGCAAGATCTTCCTTGTGATAGGGACTCTTTATTTGAGGAGGGCAAGCTCAGTACTTGCAACGTGTAAACTCTATTTGAGACATGCAGGCCTAGTTGCTCAGTGGCATGTGGGATTTTAGTTCTCTGGCAAAGAAACAGACCAGCATCCCTTGCATTGCAAAACAGATTCTTAACCACTGGAACACTGGGAAAGTCATTATAATTACCTTTTAATATATATTACATGTTGACCTTTTGGCTACTGTTCCTTCATTCTGTATGTCCAGATTCCCCCTTCCTTTTAAATTCCTTCTGACTTTAGACCTTTTATAAAACATTTATTACATTGGTCTGTTGGTGCTGATGCAGTCTTGTAGTTGTTGTACATCTGAGAAAGTATTTCATCTTGTTTTTGATATGTATTTTTCTTGGGTATAGACTTCAGAGTCAATTCTATTTCTCTCAGCACTCTAAGCTGTGGTGCCAGTGTCCTCTGGCTAACATTGTTTCCTATGCCTAATCTGCTGTCATTCCTATTTTTTGTTCTGCTGTGTCTGTTTTTCCTTATGGTTACATTTCTTTGGTTTATTGTTTCAAGCAATGAATTATGATGTGCCTTTGTCACACTTCTTGTCATACTTGTCATACTTCTTGTCCTTGAGTTACTTGAGCTTCTGTGTTTGTGGGTTTAAAGCTTTCATCATACCTGGAGATTTTTCAGACAGTAATTATGAAGATTTTTTCTCTATTCTCCTGTCTCTAACTTCCTGTTGGATTCCATCTACATATACTGTAGTATTCTTAAAGTTGTTTCAAAGTTCTGTGATGGACAATTAATTTCCCCCCACAGTATTTCCATTACGATTTTCCATGTTTCTATTTAACATACTCAATACTCTTCAGCTTCATGAATATAAGAATTTTGCTGTAGGAAGCATTTTAATGTCCTTCCTTGCTAATTATGTAATGTATATTTTTACCTGTGCTTTTACTAATTGATTTTTCCATCATTATGGATATTTTCTTGCTTCTTTGCATATCTGGAAATATTTCTTTATAAATTTATTTATCTTAATTTGAGGATAACTACAATATACTGACGGAACAAGGACATCACTGCAAGTGACAGAGAACCAAGATTCCAGGACGTGGCACAAGAGCCATGGTTGGTTGAAACAAGCCAGAAGTGTAAAAGTGGAGGGAACAATTTTTCACTGGTGTATGTGAAAGACTTGGCAAATATCATGCAGATTTGTTTATAGTGATTGAGCGTGTTTTTACCTATTGATTTCCCCCTCATTTTGGATATTTTCTTGCTTCTTTTGACATCTGGAATTTTTTTCTTTTTAAATTTATATATCTTAATTAGAGGATAATTATTTTACAATATTGTGAAGGAACTAGGACAAATACTTTCACAGTTTGTATGGAAATTTTAAATTAGATGTTGAATGTGGTCATTTTTACCCTTTGGATGCTGGATGTTTTTTAATTATTATAAATTATTCCTGGCACTGTTTACAAACACTGTTAATTTCTTGGAAACAGTTGTACTTTCTGAAGGCTTGCTGTTCAGTTTTTTACGCTGAGATGAAACTAGACTTTAGACCAGGTTTATTATTCCCACTAGCAAGGCAATATTGTCTTCAAGGCCCTACAGATGTCATGGGCATTATGAATGATTTCCACTGTGGTGGATGAGGACACAATTAGACTTGGCTCAATTTGAGGCTCAAGGGTTGTTCCCCATAATTCTGACCAGTAATATCAACTCTCTACTGCAAATTGTAGGGGTATCATCTATACATTCCCACAGTTCTATCTGTGTAGCTTTCTCCTGTGAACTCTTAACTATCTAGAGTCTCGTATCTCTATTCCTGGGGAGACTGTTTGTCTCTGCCTAGGAACCCCCTCCATGTATGTGTTGGAAACTATATCTAGAGTTGGGGCAATTGTAGAACTCACCTTGCTTGCTCCCCACTCCCTGCCCCCCAGGAATCTATTCTCTGCTGCCAGATGTTTGATGTAAAAAACTACTCTTTCATTTATCTTGTCTATTTTGGAGTTGTTTGAAACAAGAGGATAAATGTGTCCTTTGCTCCTCTATGTCTACAAAATTGGAGATCCCCCTGCAATCAGAACTCACTGAATGCCTTGTGAATGCTAGGCACTGACTTCTGTGCATGGGTTCAGACTTGACTGGGGATAAGTGTTTGGGCCTTAGGAAGCTGCAGTCTTGTTGGAGAAATGCCAATTACAAATAGTATTTGCTATGGGGTCTGTTCAATTCAGTTCAGTTGCTTAGTCATGTCCGACTCTTTGCAACCCTATGGACTCCAGCACGCCAGGCCTCCCTGTCCTTCACCAACTCCAGAAGCTTGCTGAAACTCATGTCCATCAAGTCAGTGATGCCATCCAACCATCTCATCCTCTGTCATCCTCTTCTCCTCCTGCCTTCAATCTTTCCAAGCAACAGGGTCTTTCCTAATGAGTCTGTTCTTTGCAACAGTTGGCCAAAGTATTGGAGCTTCAGGTTCAGATTAAGTCCTTCCAATGAATATTCAGGATTGATTTCCTTTAACATTGACTGTTTGTATCTCCTTGAAATCCAAGGGTCTTTCAAGAGTCTTGTCCAACACCACAGTTCAAAAGCATCAATTCTTCATCGCTCACCACTCCTTATGCTGCAACTGTCACATCCATACATGACAACAGGAAAAATCAGAGCTTTGATTATACTGGACTCTTTTAGCAAAGTAATGCTGTCTAGGTTTCTCATAGCTTTTTTCAAGCAAGCATCTTTTAATTTCATGGCTGTAGTCATCATCTACAGTGATTTTGGAGCCCTCCAAAATAAAGTCTCTCACTGTTTCCATTTGTTTCCCCATCTGTTTGCCATGACGTGATGGGAACAAATGCCATGATCTTCATTTTCTGAATGTTGAGCTTTAAGCCAACTTAAGTCTTCTTGGGCCAAGGATCAGTGATGTCTTAGTGTCCACAAGGGCCTTGCAGCCACCAGAACAAGCAATAACCTTTCTTTTCATGGAAATGCTGAGAGACAGTGTGACAAAGCGGGCTCCTCTGGAAGACGGTGTCTGCCAGCACTGCTCCTACAACCAGCTCAGACCCTCAGTCCCTGGCCAGGAAATACATGACTAACCCACAGAAACTCCAAAGAAATGGTCAGCTTTTGTCTGAGGGTATCACACAGAATCTTATCAATTATGCCTCTTGTCCTCAGGTCACTCCTGGATCCCACTTTCCTGATTCTCTGTTATAGCCCCTGCCCTCTGTGTGCCCTAGAACTTGGGGTGTCTTTTTTATTAGTTGCTTTCAAGTCTTAAGACTGCAGCCAACCTCTCTCCACTGCCAGTAGCTGCTCCCTAAGAAGACCAGTTTTCCCCATTTGCTCAGGATTTTCCCTGTTTTAAAATTAACATTTATCTTTACTGAGAATTTCCTTAGTCTCAGGTAGCCCTGGACAGTTGGTCATCTTATAACTCTGTTCAGGCTGGTGTAATCCTCCCTGATCCTCTATTCAGCACACTGTAGAGTCTTCTAACCATGCTCCATGCCTCATAGGGCAGGGGGTGCAGCCCTCTTCCAGCTGCAGAGATCTCTCTGGACCCTTTTAGGAACCTGGTCAGACCCCTGGTCAGAAGGCCTGGGGATTATGAACCCATGGGTTGTTTGCATATCTATGTGTTTGTGTGTTTGTTTGTATATGTGTTTGTATGTGTCTCTAATTGTGCTTTTGTGTCTCTGACTAGCTATGCATGTTTATATGTGTCTCTGTTTATATGTGTCTGTTTGTGTGTTTCCATGTGTCTGTGTGTCTGTCTGTGTCTTTGTGGGTGGTATATATGTCTGTGTCACTATGTGTCTGAGAATCCATTTGTGTGTGTCTGCCTGTGTCTGTGTTCAGATGTGGAGCATCACTTGGGCTGACCCTCAGAGGGAGAGGCTTACTTATCCGTGTGTACACGCAACTCTCCCACTGGGATCAATCGTACCCAGTTGAGTGCTCCCAGGTAGTAGGCTTTGCCCACCCCACCAAACATCACCACACTGCCCTTCCCTTGCATCTGTAGAGAGAAAAGAGGGGGAGATCTTTGGAGGACAGTTACAACAACATTGTTTGAAAGCTCGTGTTTGTGCTTGTCTACCTATCAAGGCCGTAATAAGGTCTCCATTTACCGATGCAGAAATCGAGGCTAGGAGCGATTGAGACTCAGACTGAGGTCAGTTACTGGCTAATGAGCAGCACAGAAGAGGTTAGAAGCTGAGTCACATGGCTGGGCTCCACCCACTATGTCTTCTGAAGAGGCACAAGACCTCCTGCTTCCTGTGTGCTCAGAAACACTCTGATGACAGTGGGCTGAAGAGTTTTTACTTTCCCCTTGTCCATCTTGTCATTTTTCAGGAAAATCAAAGCCTGGGAGTGCTAAGGATGTGGGTTCAGGTCACCCAGAGTTGGCTCCACTGGCCTGTGACCTCTACTGTACAAAGGGCCCCACAGTCAGAAGGAACCCCACCTCTGATCTCCCTGTCTTAAAATGACTAATATTTCTTGAACAAGGGGTCCCACACATTTGTTCTGTGTCCCACACTTTCATTTTCACTGGCTCCTGCAAATTAGGGTGCTGGTCCGGGGCTCCCAGTGGAATTCTAATGAGGAAGGAAAGATATCCACCATCCTTCTCCTTCCTTCCTTATCAAATTCATACATATTGCTTTTTCCTCCAACTTGTTCACTGTTGCCTTCCATTATTCTTCCTCCTAACTCACCCCTCTAGACCAAGTTACTGGTCTTGAGTCCAGGAGTAGGGTTGTGTTCCAATAAAATTTTATTTATAAAGCCAGTGGTGAAGCCAGGTAGGGCCCTGGGGCCATAGTTATCCTTGGTTATATTACTCTCAGGATACTTCTTTATCAAGGGTTCTATAATTTTTGTGCAACTGAAAGCATCTTACAGCTAATTTGGAGAAAGGAATTGTCCATCTCAGACTTATTTTCTCAAATAGAAGGCAAAAACAGGCTCAGAAATGGCACCTTGATTCTTCAGCTTGTCAAAGATGGGGATGGCTCCAGAGATGGATAGGTTGTGGTAGTTCAAGCCCAAGATGCCATCAAATCTTCTGCCCTCAAACCCATATTCCTCCATGCTTAGACTGAACTGCTGGTCAGTACTTACAATGTCCCCAATCTGTGGGAGAGAAGAGTGTTCCCACTTACAGATATGTGAGGTGGGGCTAGGACTGGGCTGGGGTGCATTGCTGTTAGATCCTCAGAGAAGAATTAAGGATGGGCTGAGTCTTTGGTGGACCTCAGATTTTTCGACCAAGCTGGGAGGGGAATTTGGGTTCCATCTGAGAGAGGCTGTGAATTTTAAAACATCTGCCCCTCTGAAAAACACCACCTGAGTGAGTCAAATTGGCCTTGTGGCTTCTGTCCATGTGGGGCAACCAAGAGTCAGGCCAGGACCCATTGGTGCCACCTTATGGACAAAACAATCTAGAGCAAGATAGCCTTCTCTTTGGCATGACCCAGTGACAGGAATTGACTGCATTCTCTGTAAGGTACTGTGGATTCTGCAACTGTCCAGGAAGACAGAAGCTGTAAACACAATCTTGTTTGCAGGGTTCTATGAAATTACTGCCTGGAAAATTGACCTTTGGGGATATGTGTGTATTTCTGTGAGTATGTATGAAAGAGAAAGAGGTGGGGGGGAACTACTCAAGTACTTTGCGGAGGCAGGACATAGGTTTTATTAGACTCTCAAAGGTCCGCTAGAGTGAGAACTCATTTATCAGGCCCCCTGACATATCTGGCTTCCAGTTTCCCACTCTGAATACTTGAAGCCCTTTACTGCCCCCAGGGTCCTCATATCAGTTTTATCCTGTCCCAAACACCCCACAGAAACTGCAGGCCTGAAAAGTCAGCCCAGCTCCACCACTTACCACATGTGTGACCTCAGCAAGGCCCTTGCTGTCTGTACCTCAGTTTTCTCATAAATCTCATGAGCTAATCAGACCACCTGCTTGTGGGGTTGTTGCAGGATTAAATCAGTTATTACCTGAAAGTGCCTGGAACAGCCTGTGAATATATGTGGGTGCTTTTATCCCCTCTTCTCCTTCCCAGCAAAGTGAACCTTGAACTGTTCATGGGCAGAGGTGCTGCAAGTCCGCACCTCAAGTCACTCTCTGGGTTAGCTAATCTGTTTGCTCGTGTGTCACCATGGGCACTGCCTCCCCAGAGACATGATCCTGTGGGTAAGATAGCCAATATCTATGGGAGGTAGGGTAGGAAGGGTCCTGCCAGATGGTCCTGAATCTGTTTTGCAAGCAGGTATCACTCCGTAGCAAGTCCTAACTTAGCTTCTCTTTACATGTTACCCAAATGGTGTCATAAGCAAGAAATCCCTTCATGCTCCCAGATCCATAGGCGATACTGAAGGTCTTTTGGGTAGGCCAGAAGGTGGAAGACTTGTAATGTCTGAACCTATTTTGTGTAGTTGCAGACACAAGAGATGAGTGTCATCAGGTGCCAAGGGTGGAAACAAGGAGGCAGGGCAAGTGAAGGATGGTCCAGGTAGGGGGTGTCTGTACTCACAACAGGCTGGACTAAGGCAAAAGAGGGAGGGCACCCACAAGTCAAATGAACCTGTGTCAAAGATAACCTGGAATTCCTGAGGAGGTGTTTCAATGGTGATGTTACCCAGGTAGAATATCTACAGGGAGAAGGAGGGAGTGGGTTAGTGCAGAACTGGCTACCCTATATTCACACACTGCTGCCTCCCTCTGGGTGTTACATATCTCTTGAAATCAATTTCTAACCACTGTGCAGCTCACAGCCTTTGATCACAGAGGTACTTGCATTTGATATTTTTTCCTGTGCTACATTGTATGCAGGATATCAATTCTATGACCAGGCGTTGAAATGCTACCGCCTGCATGAGAAGCCCAGGGGCATAACCACTGGGCCTTCAGGACCACTAGACACCCAGGGAAGTACTGGTGTCTTCACTTGAGAAGCTCCCTAATCTCTTTAAACCCAGCCTTATCATCCCTTCTCCAGGAGGTCCTTCTTGATCAACTCCAGCCACTCCCTCTATACTCAGATCACATCCAATCAACACCACACAGGTGACCCTTTCATTTGACATGTATTTCCTGTTTGCCTATCTCTCAGGCTGGCATAGGCATTCTTGACAAAATAAGCCCTTTTCTAATCTAAAAACTGTAAGCACTGTGTTAGATTCTTATGGCCTTACACAGAATATGGGTTCAGTAACTTTCTATTGCTGTGGTTCTTGCATCTGTGGAAACTGAATTCCTCTACTTGGGGATTCACAATTGCTTTGCAGTTGGTTCTATCTTTTGATCAGTGATGGTTCACTCTTCAACTGTAACTGAGGTGCTCACTTAGTTCAGAAGGATCTGCTGCTGCTGCTGCTAAGTTGCTTCAATCATGTCTGATTCTGTGCAACCCCATAGACAGGAGCCCACCAGGCTCCCCCATCCCTGGGATTCTCCATGCAAGAACACTGGAGTGGCTTGACATTTACTTCTCCAACTCAGGAAATTGAAAAGTGAAAGTGAAATCGTTCAGTCATGTCCGACTCATAGCGACCCCCATGGACTACAGCCTACCAGGCCTCTCCATCCTTGGGTTTTTCCAGGCAAGAGGACTGAAGTGGGTCACCATTGCCTTCTCCTCAGAAGGAACAATTTCCCTCAAACTAATGACACATCTTTGACATAGAAATTAATGTTTACCTGCTACCTGGTAATTTCTGGGCCCAGTCACCAAGACAAAGACTGGAGGATGGTAGTGCCTTCTCCTGGGTGGGGCCTCTGTTGCCCAGGGATTCTGCCTCCTGCAGGAGCCCCAGCCCCAGCATCCCACCTGGCATCTCCAGATGAGCCCCAGTGTTAAGCTAGAGCACCAGGAGGCGCTGTGGTGCACCATCCTCCCAAAACACTCACATCCATGATGTTCCTCAGGGGGTGAATAGTTATATTTGAGCCACGAGAAGAAATCTGGGACAGTCTGTAAGCACGTTCCTTCAGGAAATTGTTCAGCATGTTTTTTTTCACTGAGGCTTTTTCTCATGGTCTTAACTTTTGTTAGAGGTATTCTTTCATTGAGCATTTGACAAAGAAAACAAAGAGGCTACAATTAGCTGTCAGTGTTAAGGTATAACTGTCATTGCAATGGCACTGTGTATTTTCCAATCATTTTTATGAGTCACCTTATTATAAGAATTTTATGTATATTCCATGGCAAACATAGGTTTGAATAAAGATTCTGTTCTGTAATGTTGGGTAGGCCATATGACCATGTGGTGTCTCAGTGTTCCCTCAGTAAAATGGTGGAATGTAATGATTCAAACCCTCCAAATAGAATATTTTGGGGATAGTGAAGTGATGGATATAAGGTGCCTGACAAATAGGAAATCTCAACAATGACAGCCATTAGCATTGCTGTTGCCATCCCACTTTATCCTTCTCATAGAAGCTCAGAGAAGGAGGTAGAAGGGGGATTCTTACCCTCTTTTACAAGGGAGGAATTTGAAATGCAAGAGGCTTGTGAATTGGCTGTGGTTACACTGTTTATCAGATATAAAACAGTGTATAAGTAGCTCTCCAAATCTTTTTCCAAGTTGAAAGAGAAGAGATAGTTGAAAAAAGAATCCAGGAGATAGGGAACAAGTTAAGGAGATGTAGAGGCTCAAGAAGGAAGGATGAGTCAAATGTAAAATTAAAAGAAAAGAACACAGAGAGAAATACACTCAGAGCCTTCCAAAAAGACGGAGAGATAAATGACAGTGATACAGAGATGCAAACAGAGACATATACACACTGAAGTAGAGAGAGAACAAAGAGAACATGCTAAATAAAACGTAGAAAAGTGCTATTTCACAGGACCACACCTACATCTGCATTGACTGTGCACAGAAATGAATATGATGTGGCTTACAGTCTCCATACTTACATGACTCTGCAATCAGAGAAGGCCACCAGGTCGAGGACCACAAGCCACTTCATGCTCTTTCCTGGCTCCAAGTACTTAGGGAAGTTCAGGTTCTTAGCATGTAGTGGTGACCAGGAGCCCCTAGTTATATATGCTCTGACATGCCCTAGTGTAGCCCTTTAGGTCACTAATAGGTCTGAAAAAAACACAAAGGTCTCAATACAATCTTTACCTTCATCAGCGTCCTTGGCGAGTGAACTTTGAAGCTTCTCAGAATACAGAGAATTGAACTGTAATCTCTTCCTTGAAGCTTGGTTGGAAAATCAAACTGATATGTATGGATATCTAAGAAGATGGAGAACCTTGCATACTTCTAGAAAAAAACTGCTAAGAACATTATGAAAATGGATACTAAGAGCCATGCTCGACATTCTTGGTGTCATGTCATCTTCCTAGCCTCTTCATGAGATATGCATTGCTGTCTTCATTGGAGAGGAGTTTGCTAGAAGGATAAGTTGTCAAATGGCAAAGTGAAGACTTCAGGGACAGCCCATGGACATACAACTAACTTTAGGTAGTGGGTCTAATGGCAGACATCAGGGGCACCTATGATGCCAGTCTGCATCAAAGATTTAGGGCAGAGCAGTACTTCAATTGCATGGTTTCAGTATTGGAAGAAATGTCATATGCATCCACAAGATATTTTATATCATCCAACTATACAAGGAAGAAGTGTGTTCTAGATTCTGGGTTAAAGGCTTCAAAGTCAAAGTTGATCAAAGCAAAATAGTCTTTATTTAAGAGAGCTAGCAGTCTTGTTCCTACAAACACATGGCCCCAGGAGGCAAGAGAAATGATACTAGGACTAGGTTGCTGTGTCAGACTCTGGGCAGCCCAGGCCTTACCACAGGCATCAGCCTTTCCTACACTTGAACCATGCTGGAAAGCAGGCCAGTTGGACATGTTTTCAAGAGAAATCAGTGCCGGAGTCCAGCTCCAACAACCAGGGATTCAATCTGAAGAGATGAACGGTGTCAGCAAGTAATGAGATAGCCTCTCAGTTTTCTTGGACTACCTATTTATTTCAAATGTAAGATTTTCTTTTATCCTTTTACAAAAGCATTAGGTCAGAAGTTTGACATTTTAAGTTCCCCCTCACCCAAATTTATTATGTCCATAAATCATTGTTGCTCTTCAGAGTTCCTGCTTCAATGATTCTCTCAGAATCAGCCTTACCATCTATTATCTACTTCCTCTAATGTGTCCTATAGTTATCTTGTGTATTTCTGTTTACTACTTATCTTCCTATATCCTGTTTGCCCCTAACATCCTGAACTTACTATTTCTTAAAAAGGCTTCTAGCTATAGTGTCTCTAAAAATTCCTAACTTCTATAAGCTATAGTAAAATATGCTAACTTTACAACATTCCTTAAATCTTTACTTTTAACTATTTTAATTATTTCTAAGCCCTAAATTCAGTAAACTCTTTTGCCATAAACATTTTCCTCATATATAGGCTTCAGATAGCAAGCCCTTGCATGGCCTCAAGCTACGGCCTATGTGCTCATCCTCGAACACTCTTTTGTAAAAGTCCTTGAACAAATGTCATTGACTAACTTTATGAATTATTTTTTGAGCACAGCTGCATAAGGCTTTGTGCCTTCTCATGTTCCTCTCAAGAACAATAAACACCTTAATATTCCTTTTCAGTCAACTCAGCCGAGGAGAGGAAAAAACAAGTCAGAATTACAAGGCCTAACTCCTTCATCCTGGGTGCATGCCTGCGGAATGAGGGGAGGGGGCTTGGGCCGTGCCTCCATTTTGTCAGTAATGCCTAACGTGACTTCCGACAAATCAGAAGTTTGGATATTTATGTACAACCTACTGATTTTAATGTTAGAAACTAATTCTCCCCCTCCCAAAACAAAACAAAACAATACAAAACAAAACAAAAAAAACAGTGGGAATGAAATCTCCACCACCATGTGCTGGAATCAGCCTTCAGTCTCTGCAGGTTTTTATTTCTCTCCTAGAGTTGGGAGTGCAGTGGGGACAGAGAGGAATTTAATTCATGTTGGTTGATTTACAAAGAGACTGAATGCATACTGAACATGTGTGTTTCCTTTTTATTTATAAAGAAATATCACCGGCGACATACAAACCAACGAATTTAACTGCTGAAGATAAATGGATATATTTCTGATATAATTTCCTCCTAGGGTCTATGCCATGAAAAATTTTGTCTGCCAAACCAAACATACCAAAAAAAAAAAGTGAAATGTCTTCCCAATCAAAGAAGACAAAACAACTGGGGCAGCCAAGTAAAGACAATCATGTTTAATTACTCATCTAACACTCCCAGGGCCTATTCCTGCATGAGATCTATCCATGACTATCCCTTGAATACAACAGGAGCCTCTCGTATTCACCAGATGTGTGTAGATGGGACACTGTGTCTTAACACTCATTTTTGAACACTGTTTACATTCATTTCTGGTGGTTAAATCCCAACAGGGGAAATATGACGTCACTGACAAATGAAACACATATATGCCCTTTGAACTATGGTGTTGGGAAGACTCTTGAGAGTCCCTTGAACTGCAAGGAGATCAAACCAGTCCATCCTAAAAATATATCAGTCCTGAATATTCACTGGAAAAAGTGATGCTGAAGTTGAAGCTCCAAATATTTTCCCACCTGATGGGAAGAACTGACTCATTGGGAAAGACCCTGATATTAGGAAAGATTGAAGGTAGGAAGAGAAGGGGAAGACAGGATGAGATGGTTGGATGGCATCACCAAGTCTATGGACATGAGCTTGAGTAAGCTCCAGGAGTTGATGATAGACAGGGAAGCCTGGCATGCTGCAGTCCATGGCATTGCAAAGACACGGACATGACTGAAGGACTGAATTGAACTGAACAAATTGAGAACAAAGGTTGATAAATCTAATTGCATCAAGTTGGTGACTAGCTGCCCAAAACAACACATTATGTAAGTGGCTTTAAAATTCAGAATTATGAATACATTCAGAGTAGAATATCTTCTAAGGAAAAACAAAATTACTGCCCATCAAAAACAAAACCAAAGAAAATCAAAAGAAAAACAGGAAAGAAATCTGAAACTATATTCAACAACTTATTGTTCCTCATATTGCTTCTGTTACAGTGACAGAATCATATATATGTTAACGGGTAAAAGCAACACAATAATTAAAACTAATGTTTTGAAGTAAGTCTTTCAGTGGCTAGAAAAAATGATTCACTCATAACATAAAGAACTTTAATTAAAACCCTGCTGTCTTAAATCTTGAACTGAAATCATAGGTTTGTACCAACTAATTATATTCCTTTTAATTTTATTTTTTAAGGAAAATGTGTCCTTCATACTCTGACCCATGTAAGCCTACAAGCCAATGACAACTTGATAACAGTGACTATTCTGTGGTCTAACATGTAGCTTCTAAATACATTTCCCATCAGACAATGCATGGATTCTTAAAGAGATGGCTGATTTCAGAGTAAAGAAATGCACAAAATAATCTTGGGAGTAGTGAAGGACCAGAAAGCTAAGGCACTTCAAAGCCCAATAGGGACTGGAAAAAAAGTTTAGGAATCCAAATGAAAAAGCCAAACATCTACCAGTTTGTTGGGCAGAATGATGTTTCTGCTTCTCAACACACTGTTTGTGTTTCTCATAGCTTTCCTGCCAAGAAGCAAACATTCTCTGATTTCATGCTGCAGTCACCATCCACAGTGGTGTTTCTTCCACGTTTTCTCCTTCTATTTGCCATGAAGGATGGGGCTGGATGCCATGATCTTAGTTTTTTAATATTTAAATTTAAGCTGGCTGAATGCGTCCAAAGGTTAACAGGCAACATCTTATTTGTCACTGTGATAGATTGCTAGGGCACCAACTCACAATTCTGAGCACTGAGAAAGGAAAAGAATCATCAATATTTAAGCTATTTTTGTTTCTATTAAGCATAGGTTACATAACTAAAAACAGTTCCAGGAAAACAAGCTAAATTTTATCTTCTGGGGATGATGAGAGAGTGTGGGGGAGCAAGTATAATACAGATGAAGCCTCACTCACTGGCCTGCAGCTCAGCTACTGCTGTGGAAGTATGGTTCTAATAGAACAAGGACTGGTATTGGTCCTGACCCACTGTGCTGATATTGTGGACTTCTGCTCTAAAATCAATAGTGGGACATTTTGTAAGACAAACCACCCTGCTTCCACCCAGTTTTCGAACAAATAAATGACATTAAAATTGGAAGAGGAACAGTTATTTAGTCTTAAAGGAGAACAACCAAGTGCAATATATGACTACATTTTTTCTATAAACTGAAAACACATCTGCTTTTTGAGAATCAGGGAAATTTGCACATGGACTGTATATTAAATGTTAATTTTATTGGGAACAAAGAGCATTTTTTAAACATCTCATTATTTTACCCCAAATACTCATTATGTACATTTTGTGAATTGTTCATCTAGTCCCTAAAATACTTTAGGAAAAGTGAATAAGAAGTAAAAGAGAGAATTAAACGAGTGTCTGTCTTTATTTAAAAACAGATCTGCATAGCTGGTACAGATTGAATTATGTCTACCCTTGGCTTGCAATGTGATGGTATTACGAAGTAGGGCCTTTGGGATATACCCAGGTTGACATGGGGTCTTCATGGTGGTCCCTCATGATGGGATTAGCCTCTTCCTATTTTTCTCTCTTATTCTCCCTCTTCCTCCTTCTCTTCAACCACCACATGTGAAAAGATAGCAAGAAGAGAAAGACTGATGCAAGTCAACAAGGTCTTCACTGGTAACTCAAATGGCCCTAAACTTGATGTTGCATAGTCTCCAGTCTATGACAAATTGTGGGACTAAGAGGTTAGTTTTGTAGTTATTGATGCCAAATGATAAAATATAGGATTTATGACACTCTTCTTTATTATATTTGTTATGTTTGAAATCATTTTGTACTAAGAAGTTTATAAAAAAGTCCATTTTGGAGTTTCTGTCTTAGAGATACCCTGAGGAGCCCAAGATAGCAGATTCAGGCAGGTCCCCAATGGATGAGTGATTGGAGGACCACATGCTCCTTACTCCAACTCATCTCTTGTCATCTGAAAACCGTCCCCCACACCTGACAACCTTAATGCTCCCCACCCCGCCACCACACCATCTGCATCTCCATTACCCTGCTAAGCTGAGTCATCTAGCTGGAAATGTTAATGATTCAGGGCAGGGTCTGGAAACAGAAGAAATGTGGACATTTTTAGAAAGAATGAACTGGGCAGACTCGCCCTTGGTTTTTCCTTCTTTAGTGCCATCTGCATGTGAGGGATTGGGTCTGGGTAGAGAGGAAGCCACAAGTGGGACTGCATGGATATTTGCAAGAGGAGGGAGGAGGAATTCAGAACCCAGGAACCAGGAGGTGGGCAGCTTGCACAGGACGCAGGAGGGAAGGAAGAAGCACTGGGAAAATAAATAATAGTGCCTACCTGAGGGCCAGATCTACCTGAGTATTCTGGTTAAACTTGAAGATCACGTCATTCCTGCTGGAATTTCTGCTCCAGATGTGGAGGGGAGACAGCTGTACTCACTCCTACTGAGTCACAGGGAGAGGAACAGCCTCCCCCAGAGCCCTTTGATTCCACTCTACCTGTGGGTATCATCCCAAGCTAGAGAGCAAATGGCAGGTCATCCAAAAAATGACCTACTTTAAATAGTATTTAAAATACTACAAAATTTGTCTAAGAGTCCTGGCATATCAAGTTTCTTGAGTTTTTTTAGCAGAGATGATTCATCAGCCTAATTTGGGTTTCTGCTGAGGAATCTACAAACGTCCTCATGGGTAATTCTGACTTTAAATACCTGATCTCAACCCACAGAACCCAAATGATGATAAGTTCCATTGGGCAAGGCCTCTAAGGTCCTTGGTGTCACAGCAGCTGTGTGCCAACTGGTCTACCACTTCCAGTTCTGATCACAGGACCTGTGAACATCACCAGAAAGTTACAGGCACTTGTCCACCACAGGCAGCCTCAGCATCCTCAGAAACATGCACCTCTGAGCCCTTTGTCCACTGAATGGCACTAAGCTTCAGTCTGGAACAAGTGTTTTGGAACAAATCCAGTCTCCATCATCCAAGAGGTGGGAAACTGAACCCTGGGTTGTATGACTCACTCTAAAGCCGCAGGCAAGTTAGTGAAGACTTGGGACCCAGGAACTCTGATTCTCAGACCAAGAGACTTCCAGGAAGGGAAAGATGAGAGAAAACTCAATTGCATCCACTGCTGGGCAGCTCACAGATATCTGCAGGCACCAGAGTGGAAATTCCTTTCCCGTTGCCCCTCAAGTCTGGTTCTGATTTTATCAGCAGACCTGCCTTCTTGTAGCCACAGGAAAGCAATACTTCAGGCTGTTTCTTCTGGGTTCCAGACACAGTGGGGAGCCCCAGCTCTAGTGACATCAGGAGGCAGTCCTGCAGGTGGTGACTAACTCACTCCCAACTCAGAATACCCAGAGCTCCCGCTCCTCACTGAGACAACACAGACCTTTGTGTGACTGGATAACATGAAACTGCATTCACAGTGAGAACATTCTCTTCTCAGCCTTCTGGCAACTTAGATAAGGGTCTTATGTTTCCTCAGGGAACCCCTGGCTGAGGGAAGCTGAGGTCTGTGACTATCCTGGATGCAGGGGAATTTGTTCCCTCTTTGATGCTCCAAATAGTCCTTGGAGATTCAAAGGCCTTGAGAGAATTACAATCACCCATTTGTTTTTTAGGGACTTTGCTTTATGAATCTGGTTGGAGAAAAAGGACAGAAACTCAGGACAAAGCTGGATATCTCTGGGTCCCAGCTGATTGTGAGTTGATTCCAGCCACCAGGCTTCACAGTCAGGTGCTGATGTTATTCACAACTCACCTTTGAGGAAGCAAAAGAGGAAAGAGTTTTCAGGCACAGAGTAATGTGGTAAAAGGGCCATGGGAATCACACAAGGAAAGATGAAACAAGAGGCATTATTTGTTTCTTTGCTCTATCAGTTCCTTGACATTTCTACTCCTGAGAACAAGTACATGGAGATAGCCAAGACATGGGTGGTGCCCCTGGCACCTGATGCTCCTGGTGATAACCAGTTCATGGAAACATCCCTGAGTCCAGAGCATATTCAGTCTCGTGATAGCCCCAGGTTCTCCCTCCCTGGGAAGGCTGACATGGCTCATTGCTGCTAACTCACAGCTGAAGCATGGGATGAGGTCATGGTGGTTGACCTGTAGGCCAAGTTCCAAGTAATGAAGGAAGATTGGCAGTGGAAGAGTAGCCATTCATTTAACTTGGTTACCTTGGTCCTTAGCAGGGGATACTTCCTACATCTACAGTGTTTTTCTCCAAGCTTTTTGCATGGCCAGGTCCTTCCCAACATTTAACATCATCTCAAATGAGTCACTCAGGCTTGCTTTCCCTGGCCACTCCACTCTCACAAGCACAGGCCCTCATCCAAAAAGTGCCTAGACACTTCCCTCCTTCAAAACAATAATTATAGTTACCAATGTGGAAAGGTGGGAATGGGATAAATTGAGAGTTTGAGATTAATATATGTATACTACTTTATTTAATAGACAATCAACAAAACGTACTATATAGCACAGAAATTCTGCTCAATAGTATGTAATATCCTGTATGGCAAAAGTATCTAGGAAAGAATGGATACATATCTATGTATAAGGGAATTAATTTCTCATACAACTCAGGAAGCAACAGGTAGAACTAGATATGGAACAATAGACTGGTTCCAAATAGGAAAAGGAGTACGCCAAGGCTGTATATTGTCACGCTGCTTATTTAACTTATATGCAGAGTACATCATGAGAAATGCTGGGCTGGAAGAAGCACAAGCTGGAATCAAGATTGAAGAGAGAAATATCAATAACCTCAGACATGCAGATGACACCACCCTTATGGCAGGAAGTGAAGAGGAACTAAAGAGCCTCTTGATGAAAGTGAAATAGGAGAGTGAAAAAGTTGGCTTAAATTTCAACATTCAGAAAACAAAGATCTTGGCATCTGGCCCCATCACTTCAGGGGAAATAGATGGGGAAACAGTGTCAGACTTTATCTTTTTGAACTCAAAAATCACTGCAGAAGGTGACTGCAGCCAAGAAATTAAAAGACACTTACTCCTTGGAAGAAAAGTTTTGACCAACCTAGGTAGCATATTCAAAAGCAGAGACATTGCTTTGCCAACAAAGGTCTGTTTAGTCAAGGCTATGGTTTTTCCAGTGGTCATGTATGGATGTGGGAGTTGGACTGTGAAGAAGGCTGAGTGTTGGAGAATTGATGCTTTTGAACTGTGGTGTTGGAGAAGACTCCTGAGAGTCCCTTGGACTGCAAGGACATCCAACCAGTCCATTCTGAAGATCAGCCATGGCTGCTCTTTCGAAGGAATGATGCTAAAGCTGAAACTCCAGTATTTTGGCCTCCTCATGCGAAGAGTTGACTCATTGGAAAAGACTCTGATGCTGGGAGGGGTTGGGGGCAGGAGGAGAAGGGGACGACAGAGGGTGAGATGGCTGGATGGCATCCCTGACTCAATGGACGTGAGTCTGAGTGAACTCCGGGACATGGTGATGAACAGGGAGGCCTGGCGTGCTGCGATTCATGGGGTCGCAAAGAGTCGGACACGACTGAGTGACTGCACTGAACTGAACTGAATTGGACAAGTAATATTAATATTAATACAATGCTGTAAATCAACTATACTCCTATATGAATTAAAATCTGAATTAAAAAAAAAATGCTTACATGTAGAGACCCTTGAAGTTGTTTAGACTTTCAGGATTTCAGATATGATGCTGGATATGGCAGAACAGGTGCAGAAATCTAGACATTTTCTGAGGTTATATTTTCCTGAGCTTTGGTGTCTTTTGCTTCTAGTGGCACCTTTGTTTTGTCCTTGGAGGACCTAATACAAGGGCTTGGAGACACCAGCTGGGTGTTAGTTGAAGGATAAGAGGGAGGCACTAGTGGAAGAGTGAAATCCCAGCTCCTTAGCCTTGGGTTGGGGCATGTTTGAGGCACAACTTATACCCCAAGTTTCCTGTGAAAACAGGATGTAGCTTCCGTCTCCATGACTTGCATGAAGTCAGATCCAGACTGATTTCATCCTTTTTCATGTCCTGCTTCCTCTGAGACCTCACTAGTTTCTCTGGGAGAATTTTTTTCAAAAAGTTTTGGCTGCATTATATTTTCACTGCTGCTCAGGACTTCTCTATTTTCAGTGAGCAGGGGCTACTCTGTAATGGCAGTGCACTGGCTTTTCAATCCTGTACTTCTCTTGATGTAGATCACAGGCTCTATGTCACTCAGGCTAAGTAGTTTCGGCCCACTGGCTTAGTTGCCCTGGGGCATTTGCAATCTTAACCAGGACTCAAACGCATATCTTAAGCACTGGATCAAAAGGGAAAACACTCTGGAAGGAATTTGAAATAAATCACTTTTACATGAAACTTGGCACCGTGGCCTATTTATCAGGAGACTGATAGAGGATTGTCCCCGCTTCAAGTAACCTCCTGAGATCAGGGCTGATTGAGGTCCCCCTCCCAAGGGTTCCTACAGGATCTTGAATCTCTCCTGCCATGTCGCTTTGTTCTTGCTTCAGTTTCTGAATCCCACACTAGAGCACAGCTTCCAGAGGCAGGGTTGTCACTTGACACACTTGTAAGTATATGTAAGTAGATATTGTCTCATTCAGACCCTAATGTCAGGACAAGGCTAACACAAAGATCAGTTATTCTATTATGAGTGTTAGGTTACAGGTTCAACGACTGTAATCAAACCCTAAATAACATTGTTTTAAATACAACACAATTTCAAATCTCTTTCATATAATATTAGTGCAGGTCTCTCCACAGAGATGAGGGCACACTTCTTTCTTGTCACATCTTCCACCTGTGCTACTTACCTCTGGTCTAACATGGCTGCTCCAGCTCCTGTCATTATATCTGCATTCTAGCTAATGGGACAGAAAATAATACTTCAGTATGGAAGTGACATATCACCTCTACTCAAATTCCACTGGCCGAAGTATCTTCCATGGTCATGGCAAACCTGGGGTGGTGGGCACACAGAAGGGCAGGGGAATGTGATCCTACTGAAGAACATTCATGATGAGTAACAAGGGCCACCACCCTTCATTATGTCTCTGTAATTCACTCTTCTTTGGTTCTCCCCACACAGCTCTCAGTCTTATCACATCCCAGTAATAAGATCATCTGAGATGGAATTAAGAGAGTTTATTTATTTAATTACCTCTTATAATTCCTCTGAATGAGGAGGTGGTGGAGTTGGTGGGTCATCACAAACTCTTCCTTGGCCTAGACCATCTCCCAGTTGCTTTCCTTGGGGCTGCATCTCCTCAGCTTCAGTCATGTAGTTCTGGAGGAAATTGATAATCATGTGTGCTGCTGGGTCAGGGCCAAAGACTATGTAAAGCCAGTCATAAGATCCCATGTCCCTGTCAGGATGGCTGATCTAGGACTGTACATGTGCTCTGAGATGGACAATTTAGAGAACACCCTTGAACTCTGATGTCTGCAATCTTCTTTCCTTACTTGGTGATACCTTCGGGATTTAAAACCCTAGAGCAGGTAGCCTGGACTCCCTCACTAGGTGTAGAAGCCTTAAGAAAGAAAGTTGTCAGGCTAAGACCATCAGAGAAGAGCGAAGAGAAAGATTAAGGGTGATAAGAAAGAATTGATGACTTCTAATTTCTTGGGTCCAGTCACTGAGATCTTTTTATTTGCTCTGATTCTTGTGTCATGCATTCCCAGAATCATTTCAATGAGTCTCCCTGTTCCTTGAAGCCAGTTGGAGTAGGGCTCCTCTCAATTTTGAATCAGACTTGGTTCTAGATCCTTCACTCCCAGACACAAACAGAGGCAACCATTTGTTTCAGCACCATTAAGAGCGAAACCCTTTATTCTTTATTGAGAATAGGGTATGCAGACCACCAAATACAGTTCATCAGCATCCTGGGCAGCAGTGCCCAAAGTGTGAGTGAGTGTGTGTTAGGAGTGACCTTACTGATTCCTGAACCACTCCAAGCATTTATGCTGCCGGTGCCAGACCAATCCTGTCATTTCCTCGATCAAAGACTGAGAAATATAGCCTCAGGAAGACGTCACCCAGCATCCAGGTCTCTCTAGATATCCTCCCTATGTTCTCTTCAAAGGTGGTATAGCAGTGGCTTGTAGAATCCTGGGGGAGTCAGAGACACACACCAGTTAGCATGAGCCCTTAACGGTGACTCCCCCCAATATCCAGACCCAGCACAATTTTTATTTCCCACTTTTGGGAAGTATCAAGGGATTTTCTCAGTAGCAGAGGATATGACAGTTCATCCACAACCAAAAAGGGCCAAGACATGAGGTTGCCACAAGGAAGGGTGTAGGGGAGGGGAGGTCTGGGATTTGGGGAAACAGAAGAATGAAAAACAACAAAGTCCTACTGTATAGCATAAGGAAATATATTAAATATCCAATCATAAGCCACATGAAAAAGAATAAGAAAAATATATATTTTTAATGTGTATGACTGAATCACATTGCTATGCAGCAGAACTTAAAGCACCACTGAAGATTAGCCACAGTTCAAAATAATTTTTTCAGGAAAGAACAAGTTGTCCATAGTTCTCACTCCCTCTTTCTTTCCTTCTGGCTCCTAACACTTGTTTTCTCTGCAGAGAATGCTGGTTCTCGTCATGCTTCCCCACAATCCGTACTTTATTAAAAAAAACTTTATTTTGTATTGGAGTATAGCTTATTAACAACATTCTGAGTTTCAGGTGGACAGTAAAGGGACTTAACCATATGTATCCGTGTATCCTGGATGTCCCATGACATCCAGGCTGTCGTATAACTGAGCAGATTTCCCTGTGCTAAACAGCAACTCGTTGTTGGTTATCCATCTTTAAAAGAACAGTGCCCACAACACGTTCCTGAAGACTTACCTCAGGAACTCTGAGAAGCCTTCTTCTGCCCGCACTCACCCTCTTTGGCCACTCCAGGCCTGGTTGGGTAACTTACTCTGGTTCCCCATCCCCACCGGTCAGTCCATAGCCCTCATCACCCCAAGTAAGTCCCCAGTGCCCCGGTGCAGAGCACCTTGGAATGCCATTTGCATGGAATCCAGTGCAGTTTTGCCTAGAATCAAGCAACCTTCCATATGCCTCAGTGAGTTTCTGGTTTTAGAATTCCTGAAATTCCTTCTCTTCCTCAAAGCATTCTATGAGCCCACCATCCTGCTCTGAACTCCCGCAGAGAGCAGACATGAAGCCTCCACACTGTGCCAGGGCTGAGCAGTCACTATGCACATTCGCGTTAGCATTCAACTTCCCACAGAGGGATCGGGTACCCCAACTCACAAAAGAGGCACCTGGCCAGAGGATGGGGAAGTTGCAGCCCAGACCTAGACTGTTTGTGTAATTTATTATCCAAACCAGGAAAACTTTGAGGAGGGAAGGGAGACTGTTAACTTATGCTGCGATATCACACTGGGACTGTCCCCCACCATTGTCCTTGTAACATGGCCTATTACAGGGACTGCTAGAGCTGAATTTCATGTTCATGCACCTAAGGGTTCAGCTTGAACTGAAGCACTTTGAGGACTGAGGACCTTAGTGTTCCCCTCTCCCTGGCTCCCAACATGCCATATGGTGTGGCCTCTCCACATTTATTTCAGGAATATCAGTGTCCCACATGGCCCTTTACTCTCAAGTGGTTGGTTTTGTGGGAGGCACTGGCCCAGCCACAGGGCTCAGCAGCATCTGCAATGGTGTGACATGGCCTCCAGAGGGCACCCTCCTCCCAGCAGCAGCCCAAATGTTCCTGCAAGCTCCAGTTTGAGAACCAACCCTCAGTATTGTCCCCTCACCTTGAGGATGTAAGCTCGAGCTGGCACTGGGTAGTTGATGCCGTTGATGGTGAAGATAATAGAGGGCAGGGTATTGACCGCAGAACAAAAAACGTAGTGCCGTTACAGAGAGAAGGTGAGAGGTTGGCCCTGGTGATCCTTGTGTGTGGAGAATGGGAATGACCCTGGGGCATGACCCTTCACCTTGGAACCCTGTGGCGTGGTGCCGATGAGCTTCTGTATTTTATTGACCAGTGTTCTTGGCCCTTGGATCAATCATATCCTGGTGTCAACAACGGCCTTGCAGCCGTCAGAACAAGCAATAACCTTTCTTTTCATGGAAATGCTGAGAGACAAAGGGAGAAAGCGGGCATCAAGGTCAATCTTAGTCTCGCCAGAGTTGTCCCCTTCCCGACTGTCTCCTAAACAACCCTTCATCTCTCGCTCTCTTTTCCTTTGCTCTTGACACAGCACCTTTCTTGACATCCTCGAATGCAGGACTTGAATACACCAGGATCTTTTGTACCTTGACACAAACTGGTCTTCCTTCCTAGCGAACTCCACTCCCCTGTGACTAGCAAATTTCTTCTCATCTGCCAGATTCCAGCTTAATTGTCATTGATTCAGGGAGGTCTTTCCCCTGGTGGTTATCAGTCTCCTGTATTAGCCACTCTCTGTAGACCCTTCCTCATATCTGCTGCTGCTACTGCAGCTAACTCACTTCAGTCATGTCTGACTCTGTGCGAACTCATAGAGAGCAGCCCACCAGGCACCACCATCCCTGGGATTGTCCAGGCAAAGTACTTTAGTGGGCTGCCATTGCCTTCTCCTCCTCATGTCTAGCGTGTACCAAAGTCACAGTTCACTATGTGGGCGAGTCACTTCATGTACATCTGCCTTCTTAGATGTGAGGGCAAGTTTTATTCTCCTTGCCTCCCTAAAGTGCCTGGCACACAGTGGATGCCCAATACTTGTCTGCTAACCCTAATGAGTGAATGAAGATGGAGAAAACAATAAGAAACCTCCAGAGAGCTGTATCTGATGGGGAACAAATAACGGGTCACACACAGAGTGAAGATGGAAATTCGCAAGGGCAGCAGATTCTCATAGTAGGGGGAGAGAGGGGCTCCTCTGGGAGAGGGTGTCTCCCAGCACTGCTCCTACAACCAGCTCAGACCCTGAGACCCTGGCCAGGAGATACATGACTAGCCCACAGAAACTCCAAAGGATAGGTTAGCTTTTGTCTGAGGGTATCACACAGAATCCTATCAATTATGCCTCTTGTCCTCAGGTCACTCTTGGATCCCACCTTCCTTATTCTCTCTTATAGCCCTTGTCTTTTTTATTATTTGCTTTTATGTCTTAAGACTGCAGCAAACCTCTCTCCACTTTGGGGTAGCTGCCCCCTAAGAAGACCAGTTTTCCCCATTTTCTCAAGACGGTCCCTGTGTTTAAAATGACATTTATCTGTACTGAGAAATTCCTATGTCCTAGGTAGCTCTCGACAGTTGGTCATGTTATCATAGCTCTGATCAGGCTGGAGAAATTCTCCCTGATCCTCTGTTCACCCCACTGTAGAGTCCTCTAACCATGCTCCCCACCTCAAAGGGCAGTGGGTGCAGCCCTCTCCCAGCTGCACAGACCTCTCTGGACCCTTTTAGGACCCTGGTCAGAGCCTTGCTCAGAAGGCCTGAGGATTATGAACCCATGGGTTGTTTGTGTATACTTGTGCTTGTGTGTTTGTTTGTATGTGTGTTTGTATGTGTCTCTGTGTGTGCTTGTGTGTCTCTGACTAGCTATGCATTTTTTTATGTGTCTGTGTGCATGTTTATATGTGTCTGTTTGTGGGTTTCCATGTGTCTGTGTGTCTGTCTCTGTCATTGCAGATGGTGTGTATGTCTGTGTCAGTGTGTGTCTGAGAATGTATTTGTGTGTGTCTGCCTGTGTCCATGTACAGTAGTGGGAGCATCACTTAGGCTGACCCTCAGAGGGAGAGGCTTACTGATCCACTTATACAATACAGTCGCCTGCTTGGATCAATGGTACCCAGTTGAACTCTCCCTTGTAGTAGCGATTGTCCACCCCATCTAACATCACCACACTGCCCTCCCGCTTGTCTCTGTAGAGAGAAGTGATGGGGGGGATCCTTGGCGGACAGTAACAACAGCACTGTCTGAGAGCTGTGCTTGTCTACCAATCAAGGCTGTAATAAGGTCCCCATGTACAGATGCAGAAATCAAGTCTTAGGAGAGACTGAGATCCAGTCTGAGGCTTGTTACTGGCTAATGAGTGGCACAGAAGAGGTTAGAAGCTGAATCACTTGGCTGGGCTCCACCCACTATGTCTTCTGAAGACACCCTGGACCTCCAGTGACCTGAATGCTCAGACACCCTCAGAGGACAGGGTGCTAAAGTTTTTGGCTTTCTCCTTGTCCACCTTGTCATTTTTCAGGAAAATCAGGTCCTGGGAGTTCTAAGGGTGTGGGTTCAGGTCACCCAGACTTGGCTCCACTGGCCTGAGATCTCTACTATCCAAAGGGCCCCACACTCAGAAGGGACCCCACCTCTGCTCTCCCAGTCTTGAAATGCCTAATATTTCTTGAACAAGGGGTACCACAATTTTGTGTCCCACACTTTCGTTTCTCACTTGTTTCTACAAATTGGGTAGCTGGAAATGGGCTCCCAGTGATATACTAATGAGGAAGGGAAGATATCTACCATCCTTCTCCTTCCTTCCTTCCTTATCAAATTCATAAGCAAATCCTAATGCCTTTCCTTCAACTTGTTTCCTGTTGCCTTCCATTTGCCTTCCTCCTCATTCACACCCCTAGACAAAGTTACTGGTCTTGAGCCCAGGAGTAGGGTTGTGTTCCAATAAACTTTTATTTATAAAAGCCAGGGGTGAAGCCAGGTAGGGCCCTGGGGACATAGTTATCCTTGGTTAGATTATCTCTTAGTATACTTCTTTATCAAGTGTTCTATAATTTTCATGCAACTGAAAGCATCTTACAGCTAATTTGGAGATAGGGCTTGTCCATCTCAGACTTACTTGCTCAAATAGAAGGCAAAAACAAGCTCAGAAATGGCACCTTGATTCTTCAGCTTGTCAAAGATGGGGATGGCTCCAGTGAAGAATATGTTGGGGTAGGTCAAGCCCAAGATGCCTTCAAAAGGTATACCCTCAAACCCATATTCCTCCATGCTTAGACTGAACTTCTGGTCAGTACTTACAAGGTCCCCAGTCTGTGGGAGAGAAGAGTGTTCCCACTTACAGATACATGAAGTAGGGCTAGGACTGAGCTGAGGTGTATTGCCGTTAGATCCTCAAAGAAGAATTGAGGCTGGGCTGTGTCTTTGGTGGATCTCAGACAGTTAGATCAAGCTGGGAGGGGAATTTGGGTTCCATTTGAGAGAGGCTGTGAATTTTAAAACATCTGCCCTTCTGAAAAACACCACTTGAGTGAGTCAAATTGGCCTTGTGGCTTCTGTCCAGGAGGGGCAACCAAGAGTCAGGCCAGGACCCACTGGCGTCACCTTATGGACAAAACGATGGAGAGCAAGATAGCCTTCTCTTTGGCATGACCCAGTGACAGGAATCAACTGCATTCTCTGCAAGCTAGTGTGGATTCTGCATCTGTCCAGGAAGACAGAAGCCAAAAACACAGTCTTGCTTGAGGGTTCTATGAAATTACTGCCTGGGAAATTCACTTTTGGTGATATGTGTGTATTTATATGAGTGTGTATGAGAGAAAAAGAGAGAGGGGACATACTCAAGTATTTGGGGGGAGGCAGGCCATAGACTGTCAAGGGTCCTCTAGGGTGAGAACCCATTTATCAGGCCCCTTGACTTCTCAGGCCCCCAGTTTTCCACTCTGGATACCTGAAGCACTTGACTGTCCCCAGGGTCCCCAGATCAGTTTTATCCTGTCCCCAAAGAGTTGCTTTTCAACAACTTCAGTCCTGAAAAGCCAGCCTAACTCCACCTTTTACCACATGTGTGCCCTCTGCAAGGCCCTTGCTGTCTGCACTTCAGTTTTCTCATATGTCTCATGAGCTAACCAGCGTAATTGCTGTGTGGGGTTGTTGCAGGATTAAAACAGTTATCACCTGAAAGTTCCTGGAATGGTCTGTGAATATAAAAGTTTATGCTTTTATCCTTTCTTCTCGCCCCCAGCAAAATGAACCTTGAACTGCTTATAGGCAGAGGAGCTGCAAGTCCACACCTCAAGCCACTCTCTGGGTGAGCTAATTCGTTTGCTCATTTGCCACCATGGGCACTGCCTCCCCAGAGACATGATCCTGTGGATAAGATGGCCAATATCTATGGGAGTTAAGCTAGGAAGGGTCGTGCCACATGGTCCTGCATCTGTTTTGCAAGCAGTGGTCACCTCATATCCAGTCCTGACTCAGCATTTGTTACACCATTACCCGAACTGTGTCATGAACAACTCCTTTCATTCTCCCAGATCCATAGGCAATGCTGAAGATCTTATTGGTAGACCGGAAGGTGGAAGACTGAAGATGTCTGAACCTAACCTGTGTAGCTGTAGACACAAGAGATGAGTGTCATCAGGTGCCAAGGGTGGAAACAGGGCATCAGGGCAAGTGAAGGATGGTCCAGGTACGGGGTGTGTGTACTCACAACAGGCTGGACTGGTGCAAAAGATGGAGGACACTCAGAAGTCAAATGAACCTGTGTCAAAGATAACCTGGAATTCCTGAGGGGGTGTTCCAATGGTGATGTTACCCACATAGATCATCTACAGGGAAAAAGAGGGAGTGGGTTGTGCAGAACTGGCTACCCTCTATTCCCACACAGATGCCTCCCTCTGGTGTCACATATATCTTGAGATCACTTTCTAACCACTGTGCAGCTCACAGACTTTGGTCACAGAGGTATCTGCATTTGATATATTTTTCCTGTGCTACATTGTATGCCGGATAGTGACTCTATGACCAGGCATTGAAGTGGTACCTCCTGCATGGGAAGCCCAGAGGCATAACCACTGGGCCTCCAGGACTGCTGAACACCCAGGGAAGTCCTGGTGCCTTCATTTGACAAGCTCTGTAATCTCTTCAAACTCAGCCTTAGCACCGGCTTCCCCAGGAGGTCCTTCTTGTTCAACCACAGCCACTCCCCCTAAACTCAGGCCACAACCAATCAACACCACACAGGTGACCCTTTCATTTGACATGTATTTACTCTTTGCCTATTTCTCAGGCTGGCATGTGCATTCTTGAAGACAAAATAAGCCCTTTTTCTAATCTAAAAACAGTAACAGTAACAGTGATTTTTATGACCATATATGGAATACAGGTTAGGTAACTTTTTCCTGCTGTTGTTCTTGCATCTGTGGAAACTTAATTCCTCTGCCTGGGAATTCACAATTGCTTTGCAGCTGGTTCTACCTTTTGATCAGTAATGGTTCACTCTTCATCTGTAACTGAATGGCTCACTTAGTTCAGAAGGAACAATTGCCCTCAAACTAATGACACATCTTTGACATAGAAATGGATATTTACCTGCCACCTGGTAATTGCTGGGCCCAGTCAAAAAGACCAACAGTTGAGGATGAAAGTGCCTTCTCCTCTGGGTGGGGTCCCTGTTTTCCAGTGTCTCAGCCTCCTGCAAGAACCCCAACCCCAATATCCCACCTGGCACCTCCAGGTGAGCCCCAGTGCTAGGCTAGAGCACCAGAGGGCATTGTGGAGCACCATCTTCCCAAAATACTCATATCCATGATGTTTCTCAGTGGGTGAATAGTCAGATTTGAGCCACAAAAAGAAATCTGGGACAGTCTGTAAGCATGCTCCTTCAGGAAATTTTTCATCATGTTTTTTCCACTGAGGGTGTTTCTCATGGGCTTCACTCTCCTTAGAGGTATTCTTTCACTGAGCATTTGACAAAGAAAACAAAGAAGATGCTACACCAAGGTGTCAGTGTTAAGGTATAACTCATTGTAATGGCCCTGTGTGTTTTCTAATCCTTTTTATGTGCCACATTATCATCAGAATTTTATGCATATACCATGGTAAAGGCATAGATTTGAATACAGGTTCTGTTCTGCAATCTTGGGTAAGCCATATGACCATGTGGTACCTCAGTCTCCACTTTGGTGAAATGGTGGAATGTAACAATACAAACCCTCCAAATAGAATATCTTGGGGATAAGTGAAGTGATGGATATAAGGTACCTGATAAATAGGAAGTGTCAACAATGACAGCCATTAGCATTGCTTTTGCCATCCCAGTCATTGTTTCTCATAGAACCTCAAGGAAGTAGGTAGAGGGAGGACTCTTATCCTCTTTTACCAAGGGAGCAATTTGAAATGCAAGAGATTTCTGATTTGGCTGTGGTCACACTGCTTGTCAGATATAAAACAGTGTATATAAAACAGTGTATCTTTCTCCAAGTTGAAGGAGAAGAAAGAGTTGAAAGAAAAATCCAAGATATAGGGAACAAGTAAGGTAAATTCAGAAGCTTGAGAAGGAAGGATGAGTCAAATGAAAAATTAAAAGAAAACAACACAAAGAGAAATAGACTCCCAGTGACTTCCAAAGTGATGGAGAGATAAATGACAGTGATACAGAGATGCAGACATAGGCATATACACACTGAAGTAGACAGGGAAAAAAGAGGACATGTTGAATTAAATGTAGAAAAGTGCTTTTCCACAGGACCGCATTAGCATCTGAATAGACTGTGCACTGAACACTTGCAAGGAGTTGCATTTTCAACAGGTCATGACATGACTTGACCCCAAGAATTGTGCAACCCAAATCTACACCAATACCTTGCAATCCACAGTTCCTATAGTAAGTTACTTATTAATAAGTAAGAGTTGAACTTTAAGATTCTTAGGGAAATATTCCATTCCCTTCTAAACCTGATGGCTGGAAGAATAATCAGATGAAAAGAAAAATCTGAGAAAGGAATATGATGAGACTTACAGTCCCTGTGGTTACTTGACTATGCACTCTGAGAAGGCCACCAGCCTGAGGAGTACAAGCCACTTCATGCTTCCTTCCTGGATCAAGGTACTCAGGGAAGTTTGGGTTCTTAGGATGTAGTGGTGACCAGGAACCCCTAGTTATATATGCTCTGACCTACTTTAGTATTCCCCTTTAGGCTACTAAAAGATCTGAAAAGACACAAAGCTTTCAATAAAATCTTTACCTTCATCAGTGTCCTTGGTGAGTGGCCTTTGAAGCTTCTCAGAATACAGAGAATTGAACTGTAATCTCTTCCTTGAACCTTGGCTGGAAAATCAAACATCTGTATGGACATCTAAGAAGATGGAGAACCTTGTCTACTTGGAGAAAAAACTGCTAAGAACCTCATGAAAATGGATACTAGGGGCCCTGTTGGACAATCATGGTTTCAGGTCATCTTCCTAGCCACTTGATGAAATATGCATTGCTGTCTTCTTGGGAGAGGAGATTGCTAGGAGGATAAATTGTCAAATGGCAAAGTGAAGACTTCAAGGGCACCCCAGGGACATACAACTGGGTTTAGGTAGTGGGTCTAATGGCAGACATAGGGGCACCTATGATGCCAGACTGCATCAAAGATTTAGGGCAGAGCAGTACTTAAATTGCATGGTTTCAGTACTGGAAGAGATGTCATATGCATCCACAAGATATTTTATTTCATCCAACAACTGTACAAGGAAGAACTGTGTGCTAGGTTCTGGGTTAAAGGCTTCAAAGTCAAAGTTGATCGAGACAAAAGTAGTCTTTATCTTAAGAGAACTAGAAGTCTAGTTCTCACAAACTCATGGCCCCAGGAGGCAGGAGATATGATACTAGGAATAGGTGGCACTGTTGGAATCTGGGCAGCACAGGCCTTACCTCTGTTAGCAGCCTTTCTTCCATCTCACTTGTTCTGGAAAGTAGGCCAGCTGGCCATGTTTTCAAGAGAGTTGGAAATTTGGATATTTATGTACAATCTACTGATTTTAATGGTAGCAACTTTTTTGTGTGTGTGCAGAAAAAAACGAGGGAACGAAATCTCCACAGTGATGTGCTGGAAACAGCCTTCAGTCTCTGCAGTTTTTCATTTCTGGCCTAGAGTTGGGAATGCAGTAGGGACAGAGAGGAATTTAATTCATGTTGGCTGATTTAAAAAGAGTCTGAACGCATACTAAATATGCTGAATCATTGGAAAAGACCCTGATATTAGGAAAGATTGAAGGCAAGAGGAGAAGCGGAAGACAGAGGATGAGATGGTTGGATAGCATCACCAAGTTGATGGGCATGAACTTGAGAAAGCTCTGGGAGTTGATGATGGATAGGGAAGCCTGACATTCTGCAGTCTATGGCGTTGCAAAGAGACGGACACAACTGAAGGATTGAACTGAACTGAACAAATCGAGAACAAAGACTAATAAACCTAATTGCACCAAGTTGTTGATTAGCTACCTATAACAACACATCACTTAAGTGGCTTTAAAATTCAGACTTATGACTCTATATTCAGAGTGGAATAACTTCTAAAGGAAAAACAAATATCCTGCCCATCAGAAAACAAAACAAAAGAAAACCAAAAGAAAAAAAGGAAAGAAATCTGACACTGTATTCAACAACTTCAGTTCAGTTCAGTTGCTCAGCTGTCTTTAACTCTTTGTGAGCCCATGAATGGCAGCACACAAGGCCTCATTTTCCATCACCAACTTCCGGAGTCCACACATGCTCATGTCCATTGAGTTGGTAATGCCATCCAACCATCTCATCCTCTGTCATCCCCTTCTCCTCCTGCCCTCAATCTTTACCAACATCAGGGTCTTTTCAAATGAGTCAGTTCTTCGCATCAGGTGGCCAAAGTATTGGACATTCAGCTTCAACATCAGTCCTTCCAGTGAACATTCAGGACTGATTTCCTGTAAGATGGACTGGGTGGATCTCCTTGCAGTTCAAGGGACACTCAAGAGTCTTCTCCAACATCACAGTTCAAAAGCATCAATTATTTGGGGTTAAGCTTTTTTTATAGTCCAACTCTCACATCTATACATGGCCACTGGAAAAACCATAGCCTTGACTATGTGGACCTTTGTTGACATCATTATGTCTCTGCTTTTCAATATGATGTCTAGATTGGAGTCAACTTTCCTTCCAAGCTGTGTTTCTTATTTTCATGGCTGCAATCACCATCTGCAGTGATTTTGGAGCCCAGAAAAATGAAGTCAACCACTGTCTCCACTGTTTCCCCATCTATTGGCTATAAAGTGATGGGACCAGATGCCATGATCTTAGTTTTCTAAATGTTGAGCTTTGAGCCAACCTTTAAATCTCCTCTCTCACCTTCATCAAGAGGTTGTTTATTCTTCTTCACTTGCTGTAATAGGGTGGTGTCATCTGCATATCTGAGGTTATGGATATTTCTCCTGGCAATCTTGTTTCCAGCCTGTGCTTCCTCCAGCCCAGCGATTTCATGATGTACTCTGCATATAAGTTAAATAAGCAGGGTGACAATATACACCCTTGATGTACTCCTTTCCTATTTGAAACCAGTCTGTTGTTCCATGCCCAGTTCTAACTGTTGCATCCTGACCTGCATACAGGTTTCTCAAGAGGCAGATCAGGTGGTCTGATATTCCCATCTCTTTAAGAAATTTCCACATTTTATTGTGATCCACACAGTCAAAATCTTTGGCATAGTCAGTAGAGCAGAAGTAGGTGTTTTTCTGGAATTTGTTGCTTTTTTGATAATCTATCAGATGGCAAAATGATCTCTGGTTCCTCTGCCTTTTCTAAAACCAGCTTGAACATTAGGGAGTTCATGGTTCACGTATTGCTGAACTCCCTCATCCAAGAGATGGGAAAATGTACCCTGGGGTGTATGTCTCACCTTAAGGCTGCAGGTAAGTTTGTGAAGATTTAGAACCCAGGAACTCTGGTTTCCAGGCTAGGAGACTTCCAGGAAGGGAAAGACTAGAGAATGCTCAATTGCATCCACTGCTGGATAGTGCTCAGATGTCTGCAAGCACCAGAGTGGAAGTTCCTTTCCCTTTGCCCCTCAAGTCTGGTTCCGATTTTATCAGCAGACCTGCCTCCATGTAGCATCAGGAAGGCAATATTCAGGGCTGTTTCTTCTGGGTTTCAGGCACAGTAGGGGAGCCCCAGCTGTAGTCACCCCAGGAGGCAGTCCTGCAGGTGGTGACTGACTCACTGCCAACTCAGAATCCCCAGAGCTCCCGTTCCTCATTCACACAACACAGACCTTGGGTGACTGGATAACATGCACCTGCATTCAAGCGAGAAGCACTCCTTTCTCAGCCTTCTGGTAACTTAGATAAGTGTGTTATGTTCCCTCACAGAACCCCTGGTGATTGAGGCTGGGGTCTAAGACTAGCCTGCATAAAACGTATGTGTTCCCTCTTTGATGCTCAAAATATACCTTGGAGCTTCAAAGGCCTTGAGAGGGTTATAATCACACTTATGTTTTTTTCAGGGCTTTGCTTTATGAATCTGGTTGGAGAAAAAGGACAGAAACACAGGACAAGGCTGGACATCTCTGGGTCCCAGTTGATTGTGAGTTGAGTTCCAGCCACCAGGCTACAGAGTCAAGTGCTGATGTTATTCACAAGCCACCTTTGAAGAAGGAATAGAGGAAAGAGTTTTTGGGCAGAGGGCAGTGTGGTCAAAGGGCCATGGGAATCACACGGGTCAAAATGAAAGAAGAGTCATTACTTGTTTCTTTGCTCTAACATTTCCTTGGCGTTTCTACTCCTGAGCACAACTACATGGAGATAGTCAGAGGCACTGGTGGTGTCCCCGGCACCTGATGCTCCTGATGATAACCAGTTTGTGCATGTGTCCCTGAGTCCAGAGCATATTCAGGCTCATGATAGCCCCAGGTTCTCCCTTCTTGGGAAGGCTGACATGGCTCATTGCTGCTAACTCACAACTGAAAAATGGGATGAGGTCATGGTGGTTGACCTGTAGGCATGGAAGGAAGGTTGGCAGTGAAAGCATACCTTGGTCCTTAGCAGGGGCTACTTCCCACATCTACAGTGTTTTTCTCCCAGCTTTTGCCTTGGCCAGGTCCTTCTCAACATTTAGCATCATGTCAAATGAGTCTCTCTCAGGCTTGCTTTCCCTGGCCACTGCACTCTCTCAAGCACAGACCTTGATCCAAAAAGGGCCTATAGACACTTCCTCTGTCAAAACAATACTTATAATTATCAAACAGGAAACGTGGGAGAGGGATAAATGGAGAGTTTGAGATTAATATCTGTATACTACTTTATTTAATAGACAATCAACAAAGACCTAATGCGCAGCACAGGAATTCTGCTCAATAGGCTGTAATATCTTGTATAGGAAAATAATCTAAGAAACAATGGATACATGTATATGTATAAGGAATTAATTTCCCATAAAACTAATATTATTACAATACTGTAAATTAACTATACTCCTGTATAAATTAAAAGTTGAATTTTGAAAAATGTTTTTGTCTAGAGACTCATGGAGTTCTTTAGACTTGCAGGATTCCAGATATGATGCTGGAGATGCCACAGTGGGTGCAGAAATCGAGACATCATCTGAGCTTGCATGTTCCTGAGCTTTGGTATATTTTGCTTCTAGTGTCACCTTTGATTTGTCTTTGGAGGATCTAATACAAAGGCTCCGAGACACCAGTTTGGTGTTAGTTGAAGAATGAGAGGGTGGTGCTAGTGGGAGAGTGAAATCCCAGCTCCCTAGTCTTGGGTTGGGGCACGTTTGAGGCACAGCTAATGTCCCAAGTTCCCTATGAAAACAGGCTGTAGCTTCCCTCTCCATGACTTGCATGATGTCAGACCCAGACTGGTTTCATCCTTTTTCATGTCCTGCTTCCCCTGAGACCTCACTGATTTCTCTATGAGAATATTTTTAATATAAATTGATTTACTTTAATTGGAGGCTAGTTACTTTACAATATGGTAGTGGTTTTGTCATGCATTGACTTGAATCTGCCACAAGTGTACATGTGATTCCCATCCTTAAACCCCCTTCCACCCCCCTCCCCATCACATCACTCTGGGTCATCCCAGTACACTGTCCCCAAGTACCCTGTCTCATTCATCAAATCTGGACTGGTGATCCATTTTACATATGATAATATGCGTGTTTCAATGCCATTCTCCAAAATCCTCCCACCCTCGCCCTCTTCCACAGAGTCCAAAAGACTGTTCTATACATCTATGTCTCTTTTGCTGTGTTGTGTATAGGGTTATCATTACCATCTTTCTAAATTTCATATGTATGTGTTAGTATACTGTACTGGTGTTTTTCTTTCTGGCTTACTTCACTCTGTATAATAGGCTGCAGTTTTACTCACCTCATTAGGACTGATTCAAATGTATTCTTTTTAATGGATGAGTAAAACTCAATTGTGTATATGTACAACAGCTTTCTTATCCATTCATCTGCTGATGGATATCTAGGTTGCTTCCATGTCCTGGGTATTATAAAAAGGGCTGTGATGAACATTGGGATACATGTGTCTCTTTCAATCCAGGTTTCCTCAGTGTGTACGCCAAGCAGTGGGATTGTTGGGTCATATGGCAGTTCTAGTTCCAGTTTTTTTTTTTTTTTTTTTAATTTTATTTTTACTTCATTTTACTTTACAACACTGTATTGGTTCTGGCATACATTGACATGTATCTGCCACGGGTGTACATGAGCTCCCAAACATGAACCCCCCTCCCACCTCCCACCCCACATCATGCCTCCGGTTCATCCTTGTGCACCAGCCCCAAGCATCCTGCATCCTGCATTGAACATAGACTGGCGATTCGTTTCTTACATGATAGTATACGTGTTTCAATGCCGTTCTCCCAAATCATCCCACCCTCTCCCTCTCCCTCAGAGTCCAAAAGTCTGCTCTACACAAGGAATCTCCATACTGTTCTCCAGAGTGGCTGTACTAGTGTGTATTCCCACAAACAGTGTAAGAGGGTTCCCTTTTCTCCACACCCTCTCCTGCATTTATTGTTTGTAGACTTTTGGATAGCAGCCATTCTGACTGGCGTGAAATGGTACCTCATTGTGGTTTTGATTTGCATTTCCCTGATAATGAGTGATGTTGAGCAACTTTTCATGTATTTGTTAGCCATCAATATGTCTTCTTTGGAGAAATGTCTTTTTAGTTCTTTGGCCTATTTTTTGATTGGGTCGTTTATTTTTCTGGAATTGAGCTGCAGGAGTTGCTTGTACATTTTTGAGATTAGTTGTTTGTTAGTTTCTTCATTTGCTATTATTTTCTCCCATTCCGAAGGCTGTCTTTTCACCTTGCGTATAGTTTCCTTCATTTTGCAAAAGCTTTTAAGTTTATTTAGGTCCCATTTGTTTATTTTTGCTTTTATTTCCAATAATCTGGAAGTTGGGTCATAGGGGATCCTGCTGTGATTTATGTCAGAGAGCGTTTTGCATGTTTTCCTCTAGGAGTTTTATAGTTTCTGGTCTTAGTTTTAGATATTTAGTCCATTTTGAGTTTATTTTTGTGTATGGTGTTAGAAAGCATTCTAGTCTCAGTCTGTTACAAGTTTTTCACTAGTTTTCCTAGCACCACTTGTTAAAGAGTTTGTCTTTTCTCCATTGTATATTCTTGCCTCTTTTGTCAAAGATAAGGTGTCCATAGATGTGTGGATTTATCACTGGGCTTTCTATTTTGTTTCACTGATCTATATTTCTATTTTTGTGCTAGTACCATACTGTCTTGATGACTGTAGCTTTATAGTAGAGCCTGAAGTCAGGCAGGTTGATTCCTCCAGTTCCATTCTTCTTTCTCAAGATTGCTTTGGCTATTCGAGGTTTTTTTGTATTTCCATACAAATTGTGAAATTATTTGTTCTAGTTCTGCAAAAAATACTGTTAGTAGCTTCATAGGGATTGCATTGAATTTATAGATTGCTTTGAGTAGTATACTATTTCCACTATATTAATTCTCCTGACCCATGAACATGGTATATTTCTCCATCTATTAGTGTTCTCTTTGATTTCTTTCACCAGTGTTTCATAGTTTTCTATATATAAGTCTTTTGTTTCTTTAGGTAGATATATTCCTATGTATTTTATTCTTTTCATTGCCATGGTGAATGGAATTGTTTTCTTAATTTCTTTTCTATTTTCTCATTATTAGTGTATAGGAATGAAAGGGATTTTTGTGTGTTGATTGTATATCCTGAAATTTTACTATATGCATTTATTAGCTCTAGTAATTTTCTGGTGGAGTCTTTACAGTTTTGTATGTAGGGCATCATGCCATCTGCAAACAGTGAGAGTTTTACTTGTTTACAGTCTGGATTCCTTTTATTTCTTTCTCTGCTCTGATTGCTGTGGCCAAAACTTCCAAAACTATGTTGCATAGTAATGATGACAGGGGGCACCCTTATCTTATTCTTGACTTTAGGAGAAATGCTTTCAATGTTTCACCTTTGAGAATAATGTTTGCTGTGGGTTTGTCATATATAGCTTTTATTATGTTGAGATATATTCCTTCTATTGCTGTTTTCTGGAGGGTTTTTTATCATAAATGGATATTGAACTTTTAAAAAGGATTTCTCTGCATATATTGAGATAATCATATGGTTCTTATCTTTCAATTTGTTAATGTGGTGTATTACATTGATTTATTTGCCCATATTGAAGAATCCTTGCATCCCTTGGATAAAGCCCACTTGGTCAGGATGTATGATCTTGTTTATGTTGTTGGATTCTGATTGCTAGAATTTTATTAAGGATTTTTGCACCTATGTTCGTTAGTGATATTGGCCTGTATGAGGCATCTTTGTCTGGTTTTGGTATTAGGGTGATGGTGGCCTCATAGAATGAGTATCTTTGTCTGGTTTTGGTTTTAGGGTGATGATGTCCTCATAGAATGGGTTTGGTAGGTTGTTTTTGTCTGCAATTTTCTGGAAGAGTTTGAGTAGGACAGGTGTTAGCTCTTCTCTAAATTTTTGGTAGAATTCAGCTGTGAAGCCATCTGGTCCTGGGCTTTTGTTTGCTGGAAAATTTCTGATTAGAGTTTCAATTTCCATGCTTGTGATGGGTCTATTAAGATTTTCTATTTCTTCCTGGTTTTGTTTTGGAAAATTTTATTCTAAGAATTTGTCCATTTCTTCCAAGTTGTCCATTTTATTGACATATAGTTTTTCATAGTAGTCTCTTAACAATCCTTTGTATTTCTGTGTTTTCTGTTGTGATCTCTCCATTTTCATTTCTAATTTTGTTGATTTGATTCTTCTCCCTTTGTTTCTTGATGAGTCTGACTAATGTTTTATCAATTTTATTTAACCTCTCAAAAAAACAGCCTTTGGCTTTGTTGATTTTTCTTATGGTCTCCTTCGTTTCTTTTGCATTTATTTATGCCCTAATTTTTAAGCTTTCTTTCCTTCTACTAACCCTGGGGTTCTTCATTTCTTCCTTTTCTAGTTGTGTTAGGTGTAAAGTTAGGTTATTTTTTTTGACATTTTTCTTGTTTCTTGAGGTAAGCCTGTACTGCTTTGAACTTTTCCCTTAACACTGCTTTTACAGTGTCCTATAGTTTTGGGGGTGTTGTGTTTTCTTTTTTTTTTTTCAAAGAGTCGGACATGACTGAGAGACTGAACTGAACTGAACTGAATGAATATTTTGATTTCCTTTTTTATTTCTTTTGTGAATTGTTGGTTATTCAGCAGCGTGTTGTTCAGCCTCCATATGTCAGCATTTTTAATATTTTTTTCCTGTAATTAACATCTAATCTTACTGCATTGTGGCCAGAAAAGATGCTTGGAATTATTTCAGTTATTTTGAATTTGCCAAGGCTATATCTATGCCCCAGGATGCTCTCTATCTAGGAGAAAGTTCTACATGAACCTCCAAAAAAGGTGAAATTCGTTGTTTTGTTGTGAAATGTCCTATAGATATCAATTAGGTCTATCCAGTCTATTGTATCATTTAAAGTATGTGTTTCCTTGTTATTTCCCTGTTTAGTTGATCTATCCATAGGTGTGAGTGGGATATTGAAGTCTCCCACAATTCTTGTGTTATTGTTAATTTCCCCATTATATATAAATTAAACTTTGGCTGTACTAGGTCTTCATTGCTGCTCAGAACTTCTCTATTTGCAGCAAGCTGGGCTACTCGGTAATTGCAGTACACTGGCTTTTCAAGCCTGTGTTTCTCTTGATGCAGATCACAGGCTCTAGGGCACTCAGTCTCAGTAGTTGTGGCCTGCTGGTTTATTTGCCCTGGGGCATTTGAAATCTTTCCAAGCCGGGTCTCAAACGCATATCTTAAGCACTGGATCAAAAGGGGAAACACTCTGGAAGGAATTTGAAATACATAGCATTCACATGAAACTTGGCACCATGGCCAATTTTTAAGGAGACCAATAGAGGATTATCTGCTACTTCAAGCAACCTCTTGAGACAAGGACTGATTTAGGTTCCCCTCCCAAATGTTCCTACAACATCTTGAAGCTGTCCCCACCATGTTGCTTTGTTCTTGTTTGAGTTTCTGAAACCCACACTAGCCCACAGCTTCCAGAGGGCAGGGCTAACACTTGACTCATTTCTAAGTATGTGTCAGTAGGTCTTGTCTTATTATACCAGACTCTAATGCCAAGACAAGCCTAACACAAAGATCAGTCATTCTATTATGAATGTTAGGTTACAGGTTCAAGTACTGTAACTGAACCTTAAATAACATTGTCTTAAATACAATACAATTTCAATTCTCTTTCACAAGCTATTAGTGCAGATCTCTCCACAGAATGGGACCCACTTCTTTCTTGTTACATCTTCCACCTGTACCACTTACCTCTGGTCTAAGATGGCTGTTCCAGTCCCTGTTATTACATCTGCATTCCAGCTAGTGGGACAGAAAATAATACTTCCATTTGGAAGTGACATATCACCTCTACTCAGATTCCACGGGCTGAAGTATCTTCCATGGTCATGGCAAACCTGGGGGTGGTGGAACCTCAGAAGGGCAGGGGAATGTGATCCTATTACGGAACATTCATGATGAGTAACAAGGGCCACCACCCTTCATTCATGTCCCTGTAATTCATTCTTCTTTGGTTCTCCCCACACAGCTTTCAGCCTGTTTTGGCCTGCAGATACAGATATGGATGAGGTTATAAGAGAGGAAATGGCCCAGGCTGTACAAATATGAAGAAAACATGAAAGGAAAGAAGATAAAGTATAAAGATGCAAAATCTATAGGAAAGTAAGCTTATAATCATAATTTTGCAGTTATACAATTTAGGTATACCTGTGGTTGATGAATCAACATATTCAATAACAATAAGAGAAATGTAAAATATAAATATATTCACTAAACCCAACAAAATAATAAGGCTATATCACACTAAACACATAGTAGTATCAAGATTCGTTTGGATGCACATTGCAAAATACTTAACAACCATAAATTTAGCAAGATAAAATTGACTTTTCTCTCCCACTGAAACAAAGCTGGAGGTGGGCCAGCCAGACCTTGGGTGGTACCCATCTCCAACGTTACATGATTGTCCAATACAACTGCAGGAGTTCCAGCCATCACAACTAAAATTCAGGGAGCAGTTAGGAAGAAGGTAGGGAAGGGAAGAGACTCATCTCTCAGCTAAATCAGCTCCTTGAAAGCAGTCTTCCAAGAAATCCCTCTTACAGGTGTGCTTGCATCTCAGTCACCAGTCATGACCAAGAACACGGGTGGGCAGGAAATGCAGTCCTGTAGCTACTGGGCTTATGGCTATACAACAAACTATTTTCAGTTTTGAAAGAAAAGTAGAGAATAGATTATTTTGTAGGCAGCTAGCAGTGTCGGCCTTAAAGAACAAACCTTTTCTGAATAAATTAGGCTGAACAGCTGGGCACAGTGTGGGAGGCAGGAGGAAGGAGCAGCAATGAGAGGCAGTTGGATGGATCTGAACTGTGCTCCAGAAAAAAAAAAAAAAAAAGACAGACTGGTCAGTAGAGATCTTCTAAGGACTGAAGAGAGGATTTTATATAAAACAGGACCAAATTTTATTTGAAAACTGCTTTTCCAACTCAGGTCCCAAATCTCTCTCAATTCTTCAGCTTCTAAATACCTTGTCTGTGTTACCTCACATTCTGACATACCTGTCTCACCTTTCTTACTTCTGTTCACATCAGTTTACCATCCAGTCACCAGCATTACAAGATTCAGTACTGAGGAGTTAACAACACTTTCTAGAAGTGTGTAGAAACACAATGACTATTTTTACTTTAATATTAGTTTCTCCTGATCAAGGTCTTTTGAAGGACTAAATATGGCTAGAATTATGCAGAGTTCAAGTTTCCTCTAAATTCCCAACCAAGAATGTGATTTCCTTGAACCTGGAAGGCATGTGCTTACTTTTGGATCCACAAATCTTAACAGGACAGTAAGACCCCTGTGTATGAACAAGTTACATGTCAAAAGGGTGTTCAAAAATCCCAATTTCTTCATAAGTCCAGCAAAGTTACTTAGCCAACTAAGACAAATGGCTATATGTTACTGCAGTTTAATAGCTTTATGATAGATTTCATGCAAATAATACATTAAAACAAACACAAACAATGAAAGAAACATTTTTAATCTTGCAGTACTGGATATGGCATGGTAACCCACTCCGGTATTCTTGTCTGGAGAATCCTCATGGCAAGAGGAGCCTGGCTGACTACAGTCCATATGTTGCCAAAGTTGAACACAGCTGAGCAACTAAGCACACTTTTTAAAATAAAATAGTAGTACCATCTATATTACCACTGCATTTTTGCTTCCTTTTTGACATTGTAGGCTTGAAATAAAAATACTTTACTATTGTACTCCATCAGCTTCCCTTGTAGCTCAGTCGGTAAAAATCTGCCTGCAGTGCAGAAGACCCAGAGTCAATCCCTTGGTTGGGAAGATTCCCTGGAGAAGGAAATGGCAACGCACTCCAGTATCCTTGATGAAAAAATCTCATGGACAGTGGGGCCTGGTGGGCTGCAGTCCATGGGGTCGCAAAGAGTCAGGCCCAACTGAGTGACTAACACTTATTGTACTCCATACAGTTCTGTACAGTAAAGTACACAAAAGCACACCCACTTGTTTGGAATGTGCCCACAACAATATGTGTCAGACCTGTGAACTAAGTGATGTGATTCCACATTAAAATGCACTTTAACATGTTTGAAAGTTTTCAACTTGAAGGTTTGTTTGTAACAGACTTGCTACACAGGTGTTGAGTGAATGTATGTAGTGAATGAACAAGAGAGGTGAGTAAGGAGCTGCCTGTTGTTTCCATTTCTGCATGTATTATGGGCACTCTGAATAGGAATTCCATTGAGCATAATTGAGGCCTGGTGTATGGGAACATCGCTGCAAGTGACAGAGGACCAGGATTCCAGGATGTGGCACAAGAAGTGTGGTTGGTTGAAAAGAGCCAGGAGTGCAAATTAGGAGGAAACAAGTTTTCACTGGTTTATGTGGAAGACTCTGCAAATATCATCTGAATTTGTTTTCAGTGATTGAGCGTGTATTTACCCCTTGATTTTTCCCTCATTTTGGGTATTTTCTTGCTTCTTTGAACATCTGGATTTTCTTTCTTTCTTTCTTTCTTTTTTTAATATTTATTTATTTTAATTGGAGATTAATTAATTTACAATATTGTATTGTTTTTGCCCTACATCAACATGAATCCACCACAGGTATACACGTGTTCCCCATCTTGAAACCCCTTCACTCTTCCCTCCACCATACCATCCCTCTGGGTCGTCCCAGTGCACCAGTCCCAAGCATCCAGTATTATGCATCCAACCTGGACTGGCGATTCATTTCTTTTTAAATTTATATATCTTAAATATAGGATAATTACTTTACAATATTGTGAAGGAACTAGGACAAATACATTCACAGTTTATATGGAAATTTTAAATTGGATATTGAATGTGGCCATTTTTACCCTTGAATGCTGGATGTTTTTTAATTATTATAAATTATTCCTGGCACTGTTTGCAAACACTGTTAATTTCTTGGAAAAAGTTGTACTTTTTGAAGGCTTGCTGTTCAGGTTTTAAGCTGAGATGAGACCAGGCTGTAGATGAGGTTTATTATTCCCCACTAGCAAGACAATATTGTCTTCAAGGCCCTACAGATGTCATGGGAATTATGAATAATTTCCACTCTGGTGGGTCCACAATTAGACTTGGCTCAATTTGAGGCTCAAGGGTTGTTCCCTATAATTCTGACCAGTACTATCAACTCTCCACTGAAAACTGGAGGGGTATCATCTGTACCTTCCCACAGTTCTATCTGTGTAGCTTTCTCCTGTGAACTCTTAACTATCTAGAGTCTCAAATCTCTCTTCTTGGGGAGACGGTTAGTCTCTGCCTAGATACCCCCTCCATGTATGTGTTGGAATCTATTTCTAGAGTTGGGGCAATTGTAGAACTCACTTTGCTTGCTCCCCACTCCCCACACCCCAGGAATCCTTTCTCTGCTGCCAGATGTTTGATGTAAAAAACTACTCTTTCATTTATCTTGTCTATTTTGGAGTTGTTTGAGACAGGAGGATAAATGTGTCCTTTGTTTCTCTATGTCTACCAGAATGGAGGTCCCCCTGCAATCAGAACTCACTGAATGCCTTGTGAATGCTAGGCACTGACTTCTGTGCCTGGGTGCAGGCTTGATTGGGGATAAATGTTGGGGCCTTAGGGAGCCCCAGTCTTGCTGGAGAAACATGCCAATTACAAATAGTATTTGCTATGGGATATGTTCAATTCAGTTCAGTCGCTCAGACATGTCCAACTCTTTGCAAACCTATGGACAGCAACATGCCATGCCTCCCTGTCCTTCAGCAACTCCAGAAGCTTGCTCAAACTCATGTCCGTCAAATCAGTGATGCCATCCAACCATATCATCCTCTGTCATCCTCTTCTCCTCCTGCCTTCAATCTTTCCCAGCAGCAGGGTGTTTCCTAATGAGTCTGTTCTTTACCACAGTTGGCCAAAGTATTGGAGCTTCAGGTTCAGATTCAGTTCTTCCAATGAATATGCAGGATTGACTTACTTTAGCATTGACTGGTTGGAGATCCTTGCAGTCCAAGGGACTCTCAAGAGTCTTGTCCAACACCACAGTTCAAAAACATCAATTCTTCATCACTCACCACACTTTATGGTGCAACTATCACATTCATACATGACAACTGGGAAAATCATAGCTTTGATTATACTGAACTGTTTTAGCAAAGCAATGTCTCTGCTTTTAAAAATGCTGTCTAGGTTTGTCATAGCTTTTCTTCAAACAAGCAAGCATCTTTTAATTTCATGGCTGTAGTCATCATCTGCAGTGATTTTGGACCCTCTAAAAATAAAGTCTCTTACTGTTTCCATTGTTTCCCCATCTATTTGCCATGAAGTGATGGGACCAAATGCCATGATCTTCATTTTCTGAAGGGGGAGTTTAAGCCAGATGTTTCACTCTCCTCTTTCACTTTCATCAAGAGGCTCTTTAGTTCATCTTCACTTTGGGCCATGAGGGTGGTGTCATCTGCATATCTGAGGTTACTAATATTTCTCCCAGAAATCTTGATTCCAGTTTGTATTTCATCCAGTTGGGCATTTCTCATGATGTATTCTGCATATAAGTTAAGTAACCAAGGTGACAATATACAGCCTTGACATACTCCTTTCCTGATTTGGAACCAGTCTGCTGTTCCATGTTCAGTTCTCACTGTTGCTTCTTGGCCTGCATACAGATTTCTCAGAAGGCAGATGAGATGGCCTAGTATTCCAATCTCTGTAAGTTTTCCACCATTTTTTCGTAATCCACACAGTCAAAGGCTTTTGAAAATTCGATGAAGCAGAGGTAGTTGTTTTTCTTCAATTTTCTTGCTTTTTCTATGGTCCAATGGATGTTGCAGTTTGATATCTGGTTCCTCTGCCTTTTCTCAATCCAGCTTGAACATACGGAATATCAAAGTTCATGTACTGTTGAAGACTTGCTTGGAGAAATTACTTTGGTAGCATGTGAGATGAGTGCTACTGTGTGGGAGATGAACATTATCTGAAATCGCCTTTCTTTTGGATTGAAATGAATATGACATTTCCAGTCCTGTGGCCACTGCTAATTATTCCAAATTTGCTAGCATACTGAGTGCAGCAGTTTAACAGCATCATCTTTTAAGATTTGAAACAGCTCAACTGCAATTCCGTCACCTCCACTTGTTTTGCTCCTAGTGATACTCCTGAAGGCCCACTTGATGTGCATCTCAGGATGTCTAGCTCTAGGTGAGTGATCACACCATCGTGGTTATCAGGGTCATTAATATCTTTTTTGTACAGTTCTATGTATTCTTTTAACGTTTTCTTAATATCTTCTGATTCTGTTAGGTCCATATCATTTCTATCCTTTATTGTGCCCACTTTTGCATGAAATGTTCCCTCCCTATCTGTAATTTTCTTGAAGAGATCTCTGGTCTTAGCCATTCTGTTGTTTTCCTCTATTTCTTTGCACTGATAGCTTAGGAAGTCTTTTTAAAAATCTCTCCTTGCAATTCTTTGGAATTCTGCCTTCTGATGGGTATGTCTTTCTTTTCTCCTTTGCCTCCTGCTTCTCTTCTTTTGTAAATTATTTGTAAGGCCTTCTCAGACAAGCTTTTAGCATTTCTTTTTCTTAGGGATGATCTTGATATGGTATGTACAGATCACAAAATCGAAGACCATGACATCCCATTACATTACTTCATGGCAAATACATGGAGAAACATTGAAAACAGTGACAAGTTTTATTTTCCTGGGCTCCAAAATCACCGGAGGTAGTGACTGCAGCTGTGAAAAAAGAGACACTGATCCTTGAAATAAAGCTATGAAAAACCTAGACAGCATACTATAAAGCAGAGATATTGCTTTACCCGCAAAGGTCTGTATAGTCAAAGCTATGGTTTTGCCAGAAGTTGTGATGGATGTGAGAGTTGGACTCTAAAGGAAGCTGAGCACCAGAGCATTGATGCTTTTAAGCTGTGGTGTTGGACAAGACTCTTGAGAGTCCCTTGGACTACAAGGAGATCCAACCAGTCCACCCTAAAGTAAATAAGTCCTTAATATTCATTGGAAGGGCTGATGCTGAAGCTCAACCTCTAATACTTTGGCCACCTGATGGGAAGAACTGACTTATTAGAAAATTCCCTATGCTGGGAAAGAGTAAAGGCAGGAGGTAAAGGGGAAGACAGAAGATAAAATTGTTGGGTGACATCACCAACTTGATGAACATGAGTTTGAGCAAGCTCTGGAAGTTGGTGATGGACCGGGAAGCCTGGTGTGCTGCACTGCATGATATAGCAAGAAGTTAGCATGATATAGCAAGTCCTCTGAACTGATGTACAGAGGACAATCAGGGAGCAGGCAGAAGTCTTTGGGAAGGAGGAAGGAACAGTTCCTGGATAGCTGACAATGCTAAGTTTGTAGGCCTTTTCAAACAAGAGAAGCTGTAGTGAAGCAATTCTATACCAGGTTCAGAGAATGGTAAAAGAAAGGCAGGGCGGCAGTGCTGGGAGTTCCCAGGGGACAATATCTCTGTTCTATTAAACCTTATCAATGCTCAATATTGTTAGGGGATTGGAAACATGATTTTTGTTTTGGAAGTGGTAGAGCAACAATTAATGCAAAGACTGATGCTGAAAATGAAGCTCCAACATTTAGGCCACCTGATGTGAAGAGCCAGCTCATTAGAAAAGACCTTGATGCTGGGAAAGATTGTTGGCAGAAGGAGAGGTATCAAAAGGATGAGTTGGCATCACCAACTCAATGGGCATGAGTTTGAGGAAACTCCACAAAATAGTGAAAGACAAAGAAGACTGTTTTGCTGCCGTACATCTAATCACAATGTGTCAGACATGACTTAACAACAGAACAATACCAGTGAGAACACAGTGTCCAGTGAAGCCTCTGGCCCTGGTGGGAGTAGAGAAAGATTTAGGTGGAAGGGGAAGCTTCCCATCCTCTGGTACAAGTCCTTGAATCCAAGGCAAGGAGCACAAGATTTTGAATGTGTTACCAAACATTGTTTAAAAAAAAAAAGCTGTCTTTTGCAGAAGTGAGAGCTTTGACTGAGTTTGTTCTCTAGATTTTACTGACAGATGTGGAAGGGATCTGGAGTGGGTTAAGTCTGCAAAAACCAGGTGACCAGCTGCCAGAAGGCCAGGCTCATGGTAGACATTCTGCACTAGGTGGAAAACGAATCCAGAGGAAAAGTGTCCCGTTTAGAGTGTACATGCCAATGTATCAGATTTTTTGCAGCAGATCACTTCAATATTGTTTTGAGGTAAGCGAGAAATGCACGATGGGTGGTTTGCTTTTGTCAATTCCTGTGAGTAGTTAGATGACTAAATGTCTGATTCCTTAAATGCATGGTTGAAATCATGCTTAGGAAAGCAAACTAGATCAGGTCCACACATATTTCCTGATGAACATCAGGCATAGGCAGGTTTTTAAGGTCACTGTAGGTATTTTTACCATGAAGAGCCATTTGGGGACAGTTTAATTTAGCAGGCTGAGATGGCACTGTGTTGTTGCTATGACAAGTAGCCACAACAGCTACTTGTTGCTACACTGGAGATGTGGGAAATCGAAAAGAGACCAAAGGCATTACAAATCTCCTTGCAGTTGATTTCTGGCTCCCTAAGGACCATTTGACTTCACATTCCAGGATGTCTGGCTCTAGATTAGTGATCACACCACCGTGTTTATCTGGGTCGTGAAGCTCTTTTTTGTACAGTTCTTCTGTATATTCTTACTACCTCTTCTTAATATCTTCTGCTTCTGTTAGGTCCGTATGCTTTCTGTCCTTTATCAAGCCCATCTTTGCATGAAATGTTCCCTTGCTATCTTTAATTTTCTTGAATAGATCTCTAGTCTTTCCCATTCTGTTGTTTTCCTCTATTCTTTGCATTGATCGCTGAAGAAGAGTTTCTTATCTCTCCTTGCTGTTCTTTGGAACCCTGCATTCAGATGCTTATATCTTTCCTTTTCTCCTTTTCTTTTCACTTCTTGTCTTATCACAGGTATTTGTAAGGTCTCCTCAGACAGCCATTTTGCTTTTTTGCATTTCTTTTCCATGGAGATGGTCTTGATCCCTGTCTTCAGTACAATGTAACAAACCTCTGTCCATAGTTCATCAGGCACTGTCTATCAGATCTAGTCCCTTTAATCTATTTCTCCTACTTCTATTTCTCATTTCCACTGCATAATCCTCAAATTGTGTTTTTTCTCCATTCCCACTGGGAGTGGTGGGTGGTAATCTGGCACTATTGCTTAGCCAGATGCAAGAAATATTCAGGCTTCAATTGAAGAAAGTAAGGAAAACCACTAGACCATTAAGCTGTGACCTAAATCAAATCCCTTATGATAATACAGTGGAGATGAAAAATAGATTCAAGGGATTAGGTCTGGTAGCCTGAATAACTCTGGATGGAGGTTCGTAACATTGTATGGGAAGTGGTGACCAAAACCATCCCCAAGAAAAAGAAATATGAGAAGGCAACATGGTTGCCTGAGGAGGCCTTGAAAACAGCTGGGAAAATAAGAGAAGTGAACAGCAAACAAGAAAGGGAAAGATATACTCAATGACATGCAGACTTCAAGAAAGAGCAAGGAGAAATAAGAAAGTCTTCCTAAGTGAAAAGTGCAAGAATTAGAGAAAAATAATAAATTGTAAAGAGTATAGATCTCTTCAGGAAAATTGGAGATACCATAGGAATACTTCATGGAAAGATGGGCACAATAAAGGACAGAAAAGTCAAAACCTAACAGAAGCAGATGAGATTAAGAAGAGGTAGTAAGAATGCACAGAAAAACTATACAAAAATGGTCATAGTGACCTGGATAGAGATGATGTTGGGGTCAGTTGTGTAAAGCCAAATAAACTAGAGCATGAAGTCAAGGGGACCTTAGGAAGCATCACTAGAAGCAAAGCTAGTGGAAGTGATGGAATTCCAGCTAAGCTGTTTAAAACATCCTAAAGAATGAGGCTGTAACAGTGCTGCATTCAATATGCCAGCATATGTGGAAAACTCAGCAGTGGCCACAGTGCTGGAAAAAGCCAGTTTTCATTACAATACAAAAGAAAGGCAATTCGAAAGAATGTTCAACCTATCATGCAATTATGCTCGTCTCACTTGCTAGCAAGGTAATGCTCAAAATTTCAAGCTAAGCTTCACAGTACATGAACTGAGAACTTCCAGATGTACAAACTGGTTTGAGGAATCAGAGATCAAATTGCCAACATCCATTGGACCATAGAGAAAGCAAGAGGATTCCAGAAAAACATCTGCATCTACTTCACTGACTATGCTAAAGCCTTTCACTGTGTGGACCACAACAAACTGAGGAAAATTCTTAAGATAATGGGAGTAGCAGATCGATCACCTTAATTGTCTCCTGAAAGTCTGTATGGAGGTCAAAAATTGGCAGTTAGAATCAGACAGAGAACAACTAAAATAATTAAATTGGGAAAGGAGCATGACAAGGTATACATTGTCACTCTGCTTATTGAACTTGTATGAAGGAAAGATCATTCAATATGCTGGACTGCATAAATCCCAAGATGGAATCAAGATTGCTGGGAGAAATATCAACATCCACAGGTATGAAGATGACACCATCCTAATAGTAGAAAGTAAAGAACTAAAGACCAATTGATAAGGAGAGGAGATGAAAAAAAGCTGGCTTAAAACTCGACATTCAAACAACTATTCACAAAAAAATACTCAATATTCATGGCATCCAGTACCACCACTTCATGGCATATAGATGAGAGAGAAGTGGAAACAGTGGCAGATTTTATTTTCTTGGGCTCCAAAATCACTATGGACCTTGACTCCAGCCACAAAATTAAAAGACACTTGCTCCTTGGAAGAAAGAAAGGGTATGAAAAACCTGCACAGTGTATTAAAAAGCAGAGACTCACTTTGCTACAGAGGTCTGTATTGTCAAAGCTATGATTTTTCCAGTAATCATGTAGAGATGTGAGATCTGGACCATATGAAAGGGTGAATGAGAAAGAATTGAGCTTTTGAACTGTGGTGCTTGAGAAGATTCTTGAGAGTCCCTTATAAAACAAAGAGATCAAACCAGTCAATCTGAAAGGAAATCAACCTCTGACCACTATTTTCTTAATCAAGGCATGTACTGAGGGGTCCAGGTGGAAAGAACGGATGCTTCCACTGCAAAAGTCCCTAACCATGGCAGCTCCAAGCAAACAGTTTGTAGCTCCACCCCTGGAGGAAGCTCAGAAAGGCTGAAGGCTCTTTGTTCCCTGGGTCCCTGATACATGTGTTGCATTATCCCCAGCAGCATTGGAGGCCAAGGAAGGGGTATTCTGGGCCTTGGAGGAGGGGAATGGCTCAGTGATCCACTGGGGGCCACCACTTACCAAGTAGGACTGGAAAGGACAGAGCAGGCATATGTGGCAGAGAGATGGTGACTGGGGTATGGGAACAAGAGGCAACCAGTTCTGCATGAAATACCTCACCCAAAATCCCCTGGAGGAGAAGCCTAGCAATAAGATCATCTGAGAAGAGATGAAGAGAGTCTATTTCATTACCCCTGTAATTCCTCTGAATTAGGAAGTGGTGGAGTTGGTGGGTCATCACAAACTCCTCCATGGCCTAGACCAGCCCCCAGTCGCTATCCTTGGGGCTGCCTCCCCCCAGCTTCAGTCATGTAGTTCGGGAGGAAATTGACAGTCATGTGTGCTGCTAGGTCAGGTCCAATGACCATGTAAAGCCAATCATAGGATCCCATGGCCCTGCCAGGATGGCTGATCTAGGGCTGTACATGTGAACTGAAGTAGGTCATTTAGGGAACACCCTTGAACTCTAATGGTTCCGAGCTTCTTTCCTTACTAGGAGATGACTTCAGGATATAAAAGCCTAGGGCAGGTAGCTTGGACTCCCTCACTAGGTGTGGAAGCCTTAAGGAAGAAAGTTGTCAGGCTAAGACCATTAAAGAAGTGGAAAGGGAAAGACGAAGGGTGAGAAAGAGAGAACAGATGATTTCTGATTTCTTGGGTCCAGTCACTAAGATCTCTGTATTTGCTCTGAGTCTTGGGTCCTGGATTCCCAGAATCATTTCAATGAGTCTTCTTTTTCCTTGAAGCCAGTTGGAGTAGACTTCTCTCAATTTTGATTCAGACTTCATTCTAGATCCTTCACTCCCAGACACAAACAGAGGCAACCATTTGTTTCAGCACCATTAAGAATGAAACCTTTTATTCTTTACTGAGAATAGGGTATACAGAACACCAAACACAGTTCACCAGCATCCTGGGGAGCAGTGCCCAAAGTGTGAGTGAGTGTGTGTTAGGAGCGTCCTTACTGATTCCTGAACCACTCCAAGCATTTACACTGCCTGTGCCAGGCCAATCCTGTCATTTCCTCGATCAAAGACTGAGAAATACAGCCTCAGGAAGACGTCACCCAGGACCCAGGTCTCTGTAGATGGACTCACATTGTTCTCTTGAAAGGTGGTATAGCAGTGGCCTTTAGAATCCTGGGGGATTCAGAGACACACACCAGTCAGCATGAGCCCTTACCGGTGACTCCCCCCAGTATCCAGACCCAGCACAATTCTTTGTTTTATTTCCCTCTTTTGGTAAGTATCAAGGGGTTTTCTCAGCAGCAGGCAATATGAGAGTTCATCCAAAAACAAAGAGGGCCAAGACATCAGGTTGCCATGAGGAAGGGTGTGGTGAGTGGAGGACTGGGAGTTTGGGAAACAGAAGAATGAAAAGCAACCAAGTCCTACTGTAGAGCGTAAGGAACTATATTCAATATTCAGTGATAAACACATGAAAAAATAAGAAAATATATATATATATTTATGTGTATAACTGAATCACATTGTTGTGCAGGAGAACTTAAAGCAACACTGAAGATTAGACACACTTCAGTATAATTCTTTCAAAAAGAACAAGTGTGTCCATAGCTCTCCTCATTCCCTGTTTCTTTCCTTCTGACTCTTGCTCCTTATTTTCTCTGCAGAGAATGTTGATTCTCCTCCTGAATCCCCACAATCTGTACTTTATTAAAAAACTTTATTTTGTATTGGAGTATAGCTGATTAACAATATGCTGAGTTTCAGGTGGACAGTAAGGGGACTCAATGGTATGTATCTGTGTATCCTGGTCACAAAGACACTTCTCCCATCCAGACTGTCATATAACTGAGCAGAGTTTTCTGTGCTACACAGCAACTTGTTGTTGGTTATCCGTCTTAAATAGAGCAGTGCCCACAACACTTTCTTGAAGACTTAACTCAGGATCTCTGCAAAACCTCCTTCAACCCACACTCACTCTCTTTGGCCATTCCAGGCTTGGTTGGGTAACGTACTCTTGTTTCCCATCCCCACTGGTCAGTCCATAGCCTTCATCACCCCTAGAAAGTGCCCATTGCCCCAGTGCAGACCACCTTGAGATGCCATTTGCATGGAATCCAGTGAAGCTTGCCTAGAACCAAGCAACCCTCCATATGGCTCAATGAGTTTGCAGTTTTAGAATTCCTGTAATTTCCTCTCTTCCTCAAAGCCTTCTTTGAGTCCCTCAGCCTGCTCTGAACTCCCGCTGGGACCTGATACAAAACCTCCACCCAGTGCCGAGGCTGAGCAGTCACAGTTCATCCTTTATGCACATTGGCATCCAACCTCCCCACAGAGGGGTCGGGTACCCCAACTCACAAAGGGGGCACCTGGCCAGAGCAAGAGGAAGATGAAGCTGAGAACTAGGCTGACCATGTAATTTGTCATTCAAACCAGGAAAACTTTGAGGAGGGAAGGGAGCCTGTTAACTTAAGCTGGGATATCACACTGGGACTGTCCCCACCCATTCTCCTTGTAATATAGCCTATTTCAGGGACGGCTAATGCTGAATTTCATATTCATGAACCTAAGGGTTCACATTGAATTGAAGCTCTTTGAGGACTGAAGACCTTAGTGTTCCCCTCTCCCTGACTCAAACCATGCCATATGGTGTGGCCTCTCCACATTTATTTCAGGAAGAAGATCAGTGTCCCACACTGCTTTTTACTCTCAAGTGATTGGTTTTTTGGGAGTCACTTGCCCAGTCACAGGGCTCAGCAGCACCTGCAATAGTGTGACAGGGCCTCCAGAGGGCAGCCTCCTCCCAGCAGCAGCCCAAGGGTTCCTGCAAGCTCCAGTTTGAGAACCAACCCTCAGTGTTGTCCCCTCACCTTGAGGATGTAGGCTCGAGTTTGCACTGGGTAGTTGATGCTGTTGATGGTAAAGATAATAGAGGGCAGGGTATTGACTGCAGAACATGAAACATAGTGCTGTTAGAGAGAGAGGGTGAGAGGTTAGCCCTGAAGATCTTTGTTGTTTGTGGAGAATGGGAGTGATCCTGCGACCTGACCCTTCACCTTGGAACCCTGTGGCGTGGCGCCAATGAGCTTCTGTACGTTATCGACCAGTGTTCTTGGGCCTTTGATCATTGATACCCAGGTGTAAACAACGGCCTCACAGCTGCCAGAACAAGCAATAATCTTTCTTCTCATGGAGATGCTGAGAGACAAAGGAAGAAAGCTGGCATCAAGGTCACTCTGAGTCTCCCCAGAGTTGTCTCCTTCCCGACTGTCTCCTAAACAGCCCTTCATCTCTCGCCCTCTTTTCCTTTGCTCTTGAAAAATCACCTTTCTTGACATCCTGGAATGCAGTACTTGAATACACCAGGATATTTTGTACCTTGACACAAGCTGGTCTTCCTTCCTAGAGAACTCCACTCCCCTTTGACTAGCAAATTTCTTCTCATCTTCCAGATTCCAGCTTAATTGTATTGTTTTCGGGAAGTCTTTCCCCTGGTGTTTATCAGTCTCCTGTGTTAGTCACTCTCTGTAGATCCTTCCTCATGTCTGCTGCTGCTACTGCTACTAACTCATTTCAGTCATATCCGACTCTCTGTGACCTCATAGAGGACAGCCCACCAGGCTCTGCTATCCCTGGGATTGTCCAGGCAAGAGTAGTGGAATGGGTTGCTGTTGTCTTCTCCTCCTCATGTCTAGCGTGTACCAAAGTCAGAATTCACTATGTGGGCGAGTCACTTCATGTACATCTGCCTTCTTGTATGTGATGGCAAGTTTTATTCTCCTTGCCTCCCTAAAGTGCCTGGTACACAGTGGATGCCCAATGTTTGTCTGTTCAATGAGTCAATGAAGACTGAGAAAACAATGAGAAACATCTAGAGAGCTGTATCTTGTGGGAATCAAATAATGGGTCACACACAGAGTGAAGATGGAGATTCACAGGGGCAGCAAATTCTCATAGTAGTGGGAGAGAGAAGCTCCTCAGGGAGAGGGTGTCTCCCAGCACTGCTCCTACAACCAGCTCAGACCCTGAGACCCTGGCCAGGAAATGCATGATTAGTGCAGAGCATTCCCAAAGGACAAGTCAGCTTTTGTCTGAGGGTATCACACAGAATCCTATCAATTATACCTCTTGTCCTCAGGTTGCTCCTGGATCCCACATTCCTGATTCTCTGTTATAGCCCCAAAAATAGTGGGAACAAAATCTCCACAGCAATGTGCTGGAATCAGCCTTTAGTCCTGCAGGTTTTTATTTTGCCTAGAATTGGGAGTGCAGTGGGGACAGAGAGGAATTTAATTCATGTCAGTTGATTTAAAAAGAGACTGAATGCATTCTGAAAATGCGTGTTTCCTTTCTATTTATAAAGAAAGATCATCAAGGACATACAAACCAACAAAATTTAACTGCTGAAGATAAATGGATATATTTCTGATATAATTTCCTCATAGGGTCGATGTCATGAAAAATTTTGTCTGCCAAACCAAACATACAAAAAAAAATTTTTTTTGAAATGCCATCCCAATCAAAGAAGACAAAACTACTGTGGCAGCCAAGTAAAACAATCGTGTTTAATGACTCATCCAACACTCCCAGGGCCTATTCCTGCATGAGATCAATCCATGCCTGTCCCTTGAAAACAACGGGAGACTCTCCTTTTGCCAGGTGTGTTTATATGGGGCATTGTGACGTAATCCTCATTTTTTCATGTTGTTTAAATTCAGTTCTGGTGGTTAAATCCCAACAGGGGAGATATGACGTCACTGACAAATGACACACATATACGCCCTTTGAACTATGGTGTTGGAGAAGACTCTTGAGAGTCCCTTGGACGGCAAGGAGATCAAAGCAGTCCATCCAAAAAAAAATCAGTCCTGTATATTCACTGGGAAGACTGATGTTGAAGCTGAAGTTCCAATTATTTGCCCACCTGATAGGAACAACTGACACATTGGAAAAGACCCTGATGTTAGGAAAGGTTGAAGGCAGGAAAAGAAGGGGAAGACAGAGTGAGATGGTTGGTTGGCATTACCAAGTCGATGGACATGAGCTTGAGTAAGCTCCGAGAGTTGGTGATGGATAGGGAAGCCTGGCATGCTGCAGTCCGTGGCATTGCAAAGAGACGGACACAACTGAAAGGACTGAACTGAACTGAAGAAATTGAGAACAAAGAGACTGATAAATCTAATTGCAGCAAGTTGGTGACTAGCTGCCCATAACCACACATTACTTAAGTAGCTTTAAAATTCAGAATTATGACTAAATTCAGAGTAGAATATATTCTAAGGAGAAAAAAAAAAAAAATACTGCCCATCCAAAACAAAACCAAAGAAAATCAAAAGAAAAACAGGAAAGAAATCTGAAGCTGTATTCAACAACTTACTTTTCCTCATAACCTCTGTTACTGTGACAGAATCATATGCATGTTAACAGGTAAAAAATAAGACAATAATTAACACTAATGTTTTGAAATAAGCCTTTCAGTGGCTAGAAAAAGAGGTTCACAGGTAACAGAAAGAAGTTTAATTCAAACCCTGCTGTCTTAAATCTTGAACTGAAAGCATAAGTTTGTACCAACTAATTATATTCCTTTTTACTTTATTTTTTAAGGAAAATGTGTACTTCCTACTCTGACCAATGTAAAGCTTACAAGCAATGACAACTTGATAACAGTGACTATTCTGATGTCTAACATGTAGCTTCTAAATACATTTCTCATCAGATGATGCATGGATTCTTAAAGAGATGGCTGATTTCAGGACTAGGTCAAGAAATGCACAAAATAATCTTGGGAATCATGAAGGACCAGAAAGCTAAGGTATTTCAAAGCCCAGTGGGGACTGGACAGAAAGTTTAAGAATCCAAATGAAATGGCCAAACATCTACCAGTTTGTTGGGCAGAATGATGTTTCTGCTTCTCAACACACTCTTTATATTTGTCATAGCTTTCCTGCCAAGAAGCAAACATCCTCTGATTTCATGGCTGCAAGGCACCATCCACAGTGGTTTTAGAGGCTAAGATGAAGAAATCTGCCAGTGCTTCCACCTTTTCTCCTTCTATTTGCCATGAAGGATGGGGCTGGATCCCATGATCTTAGTTTCTTAATGTTTAAATTTAAGCTGGCTGAATGTGTCCAAATGTTAATAGTCAACTTCTTATTTGACGCTGTGATAGCTTGCTAGGGCACCAACTCACCATTCTGATCACTGAGAAAGGAAAATAATCATCAATATTTATGCTATTTTGTTTCTATTAAGCAGAGGTTATGTAACTACAAACAGTTCCAGGAAAACAAGCTAGACGGTCGATTCTGGGAGTGATGAGAGAGTGTTGGGGAGCAGCTATAATGCAGATGAAACTTCACTCACTGGCCGGCAACTCACTTCCTCCTGTGGAGGTCTGGTTCCTAATAGACCAAGGACTGGTACTGGTCCTGACCCACTGTGCTGGTATTGAGGACTCCAGCTTTAAACCCAATAGTGGGCATTCTGTAAGACAATCCACCTTGCTACCACCCAGTTTCTGAACAAATGAATGACATTAAAATTGGGAGAGGAACAGTTATTTCATCTTAAAGGAGAACAACCAAGTGCAACATATGACTACATTCTTTCAATAAACTGTGAAAACTGCTTTTTGAGAAGCAGGGAAATCTGTACATGGGCTGGATATTAGATGTTAATTTTGTTGGGAACAAAGTGCATTTTTTTAAACATCCCATTATTTTATCCCAAATACTCCTTATGTATATTTTGTGAATTGTTCATCTAGACCCTAAAATACGTCAGGAAAAATGAATAAGAAGTAAAAAAGAGAATGGAATTAGTGTCTGTCTTGATTTAAAAGCAGATCTGCATAGCTGCTATAGATTGAATCATGTCCACGTTTGACTCCCAATGTGATGGTATTAGGAAGTAGGGCCTTTGGGAGGTACCCAGGTTGACACGGATTTTTGACGGTAGTCCCTCATGATGGGATTAGCCTCTCTCTATTTTTCTCTCTTATTCTCACTCTTCCTCCTTCCCTTCAACCTCTACATGTGAGAAGAGAGCAAGAAGAGAAAGACTGATGCAAGTCAAGAATATCTTCACCGCGAACTCAATTGGCCACCACCTTGATGTTGCATAGTCTCCAGTTAATGAAAACTGGTGGGACTAATAGGTTAGTTTTGTATTTATGATCCTCAAATGATAAAATACAGCATTTATGACACTCTTCTTTATTATATTTGTTATGTTTGAAATCGTTTTGTAGTAAGCAGTTTATAGAAAGTCCATTTTGAAATTTCTGTCTTAGAGATACCCTGAGGAGACCAAGATAGCAGATTCAGGCAGGTACCCAGTGAATAAGTTGTTGGAGGACCACATGCTCCTTACTCCAACTCATCTCTTGTCATCTGAAAACCGTCCCCCACACCTGACAACCTTACCACCCTCCACCCCCGCCATCTGCATCTCCATTACCCTGCTAAGCTGAGTCAACAAGCTGGAGATGTCACTAATTCAGGACAGGGTCTGGAAGCAGAAGGAATGTGGACATTTTTAGAAAGAATGAACTGGGCAGACCCATCCTTGGTTTTCCCTTCTTTAGTGCCATCTGCATGTGAGGGATTGGGCCTGGGTAGAGAGGAAGCCACAAGTGGGACTGCATGGATATTTGCCAGAGAAGGGAGTAGGAACTCAGAACCCAGGAACCAGAAGGTGGGCAGCTTGCACAGGATGCAGGAGGGAAGGAAGAAGCACTGGGAAAAGAATATTGCCTACCTGAGGGCCAGACCTACTTGAGTCTTCTGGTTAAACTTGGAAATTACGTCCTTCCTGCTGGAATTCCTGCTCCAGATATGGAGAGAGCTGTAGTCACTCCTACTGAGTCACAGGGAGAGGGACAGCCTCCCCTGGAGCTCTTTGATTCCACTCTACCTGTGGGTATCATCCCAAGGCAGAGAGCAAATGGCAGGTCATCCAAAAGATGACCTACTTTCAATAGTATTTAAAATAATAAAAATTTTGTCTAAGATTCCTGGCATATCTAGTTCCCCGAGTTTTTTAGCAGAGATGATTCATCAGCCTAACTTGGGTATCTGCTGAGGAAACTACAGACTTCTCCATAGGTAACTTCTGACTTTTAAGTACCTGATCTCATCCCACAGAACTTAAATAATGGTAACTTCCAGTGGTCAAGGCCTCTAAGGTCCTCAGTGTCACAGCAGCTGTGTGCCAAGTGGTCTACCACTCCCATTTCTGATCCCAGGGCCCATGAACATCACCAGACAGTTACAGCCCCCTGCCCACCAGAGGCAGACTCAGCATCCTCAGCAACATGCATCTCTGAGCCTCTTGTCCACTGATTGGCACTGAGCTTCAGCCTGGAACAAGTGTTCTGGAGCAAGTCCAGTCTCCCTCATTCAAGAGATGTGAAACTGAACCCTGGGTTGTATGACTCACTCTAAATCTGCAGGTACATTAGTGAAGACGTTGGACCCGGAAATTCTGGTTCTCAGACTAGGAGACTTCCAGGAAGGGAAAGATGAGAGAAAACTCCATTGCATCTACGGCTGGACAGCTCTCAGATATCTGCAGGCACCATAGTCGAAATTCCTCTCCTGTTGCCCCTCAAGTCTGGTTCCGATTTTATCAGCAGACCTGCCTTCTTGTAGCAGCAGGAAAGCAATACTGCAGGCTGTTTCTTCTGGGTTCCAGGCACAGTGGGAAGCCCCAGGTGTAGTGACCCTAGGAGGCCATCATGCAGATGGTGACTGACTCACTCCCAACTCAGAATCGCCAGAGTTCCCAATCCTCATTCAGACAACACAGACCTTTGGGTGACTGGAAAGCATGAACATTCATTCACAGTGAGAAGCATTCTCTTCTCAGCCTTCTGGCAACTTAGATAAGGGTCTTATGTTTCCTCAGGGAACCCCTGGCTGAGGGAGGCTGTGGTCTGAGACTAGCCTGGATGCAAGGGAATATGTTCTCTCTTTGATGCTCCAAATAAACCTTGGATATTCAAAGGCCTTGAGAGAATTACCATCACCCTTACGTTTTTTAAAGACATTGTTTTATGAATCTAGTTGGAGAAAAAGGACAGAAACTGAGGACAAGGCTGGGGATCTATGGGTCCCAGCTGATTGTGAGTTGAGTTCCAGCCACCAGGCTTCACAGTTAGGTGCGGATGTAATTCACAAGCCACCTTTGATGAAGCAAAAGAGGAAAGAGATTTTGGGCAAAGAGCAGTGTGGTCAAAGGGCGATGGGAATCACACAGGGCAAGATGAAACAAGAGGCATTATTTGTTTCTTTGCTCTATCAGTTCCTTGGCATTTCTACTCCTGAGAATAAGTACATGGAGATAGTCAGAGGCATTAGTGGTGCCCCTGGCACCTGATGCTCCTGTTGATAACCAGTTTGTGGACACATCCTTGAGTCCAGAGCATATTCAGCCTCATGATAACACCAGGTTCTCCCTTCTTGAGAAGGCTGACATGGCTCATTGCTGCTAACTCACAACTGAAGCATGGGATGAGGTCACGGTGGTTGACCTGTAGGCCAAGTTCCAAGCATGGAAGGAAGATTGGCAATGGAATGGTAGCCATTCATTAAACTTGGTTACATTGGTCCTTAGCAGGGGCTACTTCCCACATCTAGAATGTTTTCTCCCAGCTTTTTGCATGGCCAGATCCTTCTCAACATTTAGCATCATCTCAAATGAGTCTCTCTCAGGCTTGCTTTCCCTGGTCACTCCACCCTCACAAGTACAGACCCTGAACCAAAAAGTGCCTAGACACTTCCCTCCATCAAAACAGTAATTATAGTTACCAATGTGGAAAGGTGGAAGAGGGATAAATTAAGAGTTTGAGATTAATATATGTATACTACTTTATTTGATAGATAATCAACAAAGACCTAATGTATTGCACAAGAATTCTGCTCAGTAGTCTGTAATATCCTGTATGAGAAATGAATCTAGAAAGAATGGATACATTTCTATGTATAAGAGAATTAATTTATCATACAACAAATATTAATATGATGGTGTAAATCAACTCTACTACTATATAGATTAAAAGCTGATTTTTTTTAAAATGCTTACATGTAGAGACCCATGGAGTTATTTAGACTCGCAGGGTTTCAGATATGATGCTGGATATGCCAGAACGGGTGCAGAAATCTAGACATTTTCTGAGGTTATATTTTCCTGAGCTTTGGAGTCTTCTGTTTCTAGTGTCACCTTTGATTTTTCTTTGGAGGATCTGATACAAGGGCTTGGAGACACCAGCTGGGTGTTAGTTGAAGGGTGAGACAGAGGCGCTAGTAGGAGAGTGAAATCCCAGCTCCCTAGCCTTGGGTTGAGGCACATTTGAGGCACTACTTACATCCCAAGTTCCCTGTGAAAACAGGCTGTAGCTTCCCTCTCCATGACGTGCATGATATCAGATCCAGACTGGTTTCATCCTTTTTTATGTCTTGCTTCCTCTGAGACCTCACTGGTTTCACTGTGAGATTTTTTGTTGTTGTTGTTTAATTTTGGCTGAACTAGGTCTTTATTGCTGCTCAGGGCTTCTCTATTTGCAGCGAGCAGGGGCTCCTCTGTAATTGCAGTGCACTGGCTTTTCAATCCTGTGCTTCTCCTGATGTAGATCAGTCTCTAGGGCACTCAGACTCAATAGTTTTGGCCCACCCGGTTAGTTGCCCTGGGGCATTTGCCATCTTCCCAAACCAGGTCTCAAACGCATATCTTAAGCACTGGCTCAGAAGGGAAAATCCTCTGGAAGGAATTTGAAATAAATCACTTATACATGGAACTTGGCACCATGGCCTATTTATGAGGAGACTGATAGAGGATTGTCCCTGCTTCAAGCAACCTCGTGAGATCAGGACTGATTGAGGTGCCCATCCCAAGGGTTCCTACAGGATCTTGAAGCTGTCCTGCCATATGGCTTTGTTCCTGCTTCAGTTTCTGAATCCCACACTAGAGCACAGCTTCCAGACGGCAGGGCTGTCACTTGACTCACTTCTAAGTATACATCAGTAGATAATGTCTCATTCAGACCCTAATGTCAAGACAAGGCTAACACAAAGATCAGTTATTCTATTATGAGTGTTTGGTTACAGGTTCAACGAGTGTAATCAAACCCTAAATAACATTATCTTAAATACAATAAAATTTCAACTCTTTTTCATATAATGTTAGTGCAGGTCTCTCCACAGAGATGAGGGTTCACTTCTTTCTTGTCATATCTTCCACCTGTGCTACTTACTTCTGGTCTAACATGGCTGCTCCATCTTCTGTCATTACATCTGCATTCCAGGTACTGGAACAGAAAATAATACTTCAGTATGGAAGTGACATATCACCTCTACTCAAATTCCACCTGCCGAAGTATCTTCCATGTTCACAGAAATCTTGGGGGTTGTGGGCACACAGAAGGGCAGGGGAATGTGATCCTACTGAAGAACATTCATGATGAATAACACGGGCCACCACCATTCATTCATTTCCCTGTATTCATTCTTCTTTGGTTCTCCCCACACAGCTCTTGGTCTGTTTTGGCCTGCAGATATGGATATGGATGAGGTTATAAGAGAGGACATGATCCAGGCTGTACCAATATGGAGAAAAGAAGAAAGGAAAGAAGATAAGAAAGCATAAAAATTCAAAATCTAAAAGAAAGCATGCTTATAATCATAATTTTGCATTTATACAATTTAGGTATAATGGTTGATGAATCAATTTATAAAATTAAAAAAAATTGAGAAATGTAAAACATAAATATATTCACTAAACCCAACAAATAATAAGGCTATATCATATTAAATACATAGTAGTATCAGGATTAAGTTTAGATGCACATTGCAAAAAACTAAAACAACTATAATTTTAGCAAGATAAACTTGATTTTTCTCTCCCACTGAAACAAAGCTGGAGGTGGGCCAGCCAGAGCTTGGGTGGTATCCATCTCCTAGGTTACATGATTGTCCAATACAACTGCAAGAGTTCCAGCCATCACAACTAAAATCCAGACAACAGTTAGGAAGAAAGAAGAGAAGTGAAGAGTCCCATCTTTCAGCTAAATCAGTTCCTTGAAAGCAGTCTTTAAAGAAATCTCTCTTAAATATCCGCTTGCATCTCTGTCACCAGTCATGACTAAGAGCACAGCTGGGTAGGAAATGCACTCCTGCAGTTACTGGGCTCATGGCTATATAACAAAATATTTTCAGTTTTGAAAGAGAAGCGGAGAATAGATCATTTTGCAAGTAGCTTGCATCACGTGCCTAAAAGAACAAACCTTTTCTGAATGGATTAGGCTGAACGGCTGGGCATAGTGTGGAAGCCAGGAGAAAGGAACACCAACGAGAAGCAGCTAGATGGTCCTGAACTGTGTTCCAGAAAAGAAGAGGCAGACTGGTCAGTAGAGATCTTTTAAGGACTGAAGTGAGGATTATACACACCACGTGACCCAATGTGGTTTGAAAACTGCGTTTCCAGCTCAGATCCCAAATCTCTCTCAATTCTTCAGCTTCTAAATATCTTGTCTTTGTTACCTCACATTCTGACCTACCTGTCTCACCTTCCTTATTTCTGTTCACATCCCTTCTCCATCAAGTCCACCAGCATTGCAAGATCCAGAACTGAGGAGTTAGCAATAATTTCTCGAAGTGGGTAGAAACGCAATGACTATTTCTACTTTAATATTTGTTTGTCCTTATCAAGGTCTTTTGAAGAACTGAGATGGCTAGAATTATGGAGATCTCACGTTTGAGGTCTGGTATGGAGAAGGAAACAGCAACCCACTCCAGTACTCGTGCCTGGAAAATCCCACGGACGGAGGAGCCTGGTAGGCTACAGTCCATGGGGTCGCAAAGAGTCGGACACGACTGAGCGACTTCACTTCACTATGGATGTGAGAGTTGGACTGTGAAGAAGGCTGAGCACCGAAGAACTGATGCTTTTGAACTGTGGTGTTGGAGAAGACTCTTGAGAGTCCCTTGGACTGCAAGGAGATGCAACCAGTCCATTCTGAAAGAGATCAGCCCTGGGATTTCTTTGAAAGGAATGATGCTAAAGCTGAAACTGCAGTACTTCGGCCACCTCATGTGAAGAGTTGACTCATTGGAAAAGACTCTGATGCTGGGAGGGATTGGGGGCAGGAGGAGAAGGGGATGGCAGAGGATGAAATGGCTGGATGGCATCACGGACTTGGTGGACGTGAGTTTGAGTGAACTCCGAGAGTTCGTGATGAACAGGGAGGCCGGGCATGCTGTGATTCATGGGGTCGCAAACAGTCAGACACGACTGAACTGACCTGAACTGAACTGAAAAAGACATTTCTTTTTACATTGGCTGTTGGTGGTGATGCAGTCTCATAGTGGTTGTATGTCTGACATATTTTATCTTGTTTTTGATATGTATTTTTCTTGGGTATAGAATTCTGAGTCAATTATATTTCTCTCAGCATTTTAAGATGTGGTGCCAGTGTCCTCTCAGTAACATTGTTTCATATGCCTAATCTGCTCTTTTTCCCATTTTTGTTCTATTGTGTCTGTTTTTCCTTCTGGTTACATTTCTTTGGTTGATTGTTTGAAACAATGAATTATCATGCACCTTTGAATAGTTGTCCTATTTCTTGTCCCTGAATTAATTGAACTTCTGTGTTAATGGGTTTAAAGCTTTCATCATATCTGGAAATTTTTCAGCCAGTAATTATGAAGTTCTTTTCTCTATTCTCCTTCTTTCACTTCTTGTGGGATTCCATTTACATATATTTCAGTATTCTTCAACTTGTTTCAAATCTCTGTGATGCACAATTGTTTCCCAGAGTATTTTCATTTTGTTTTCCATATCTCTATTTAACATACTCAATATTCTTCAGCTTCATGACTATAAAGATTATTATTCTAGGAATCATTTTAATATCCTTCCCTGCTAATTATGTAATATATATTTTAACTGTGTTTTTACTAATTGATTTTTCCCGCATTTTGGATATTTTCCTGCTTCTTTACATATTGGAAATTTTTTTTTACATTTATTTATTTATCTTAATTAGAGGATAATTACTTTACCATATTTTGATTGACATAGGGCAAATATTTTCACACTTCATATGGAAATTTTAAGTTGGATATTGGATATGGCAATTTTTACCCTTTGGATCCTGGATATTCTTAATTTTAAAAAATTATTCATGGCACTGTTTGGAGACACTGTTAATTTCATGGAAACCATTGTATTTTTTGAAGGCTTGCTGTTCAGGTTTTTAGCTGATACAGACCTGCCTTTAGATTGGGTTTATTATCCCCCACTAGTAAGGCAATATTGTCTTCATGGACATACTGATGTCATGAGAATTATGAGTAATTTCCATGCTGGTGGGTGGGGACACCATTAGACTTGATGCAGTTTGAGACTCAAGGATTGTTCCCTATAATCCTGATCAGTACTATTAACTCTCTGCTCTAAACTGGAAGGGTATCACCTGTACACTCCCATAGTTCTCTGTGTGTAGCTTTCTCCTGTGAACTCTAAATATCTAGAGTCTTAACTCTTTCTTCTTGGGAGACCGTTTGTCTCTGCCTAGATAGCCATTCCATGTATGTGTTGGAAACTATTTCTAGAGTTGGGGCAATTGTAGAATTCACCTTCCTTGCTCCCTGCCTCAGGAATTCATTCTCTGCTGCCTGACATTTGATGTAAAAAACTGTTCTTTCATTTATCTCTTCTATTTTCAAGTTGTTTGAGACAGGAGTATAAATGTGTCCTTTGCTCCTCTATGTCTAGCAAAATGAAGGTGCCCCTGCAATCAGAACTCACTGAATGCCTGGTGAATGCTAGGCACTGACTTCTTTGCATGGGTGCAGACTACTAGGGATATGGGGCTTTGGAGAACCCTGTCTTGCTGGAGAAACATGACAGTTACAAATAGCATTTGCTATGAGTATGTTCAGTTCAGTTCAGTTCAGTCGCTCAGTCATGTCTGACTCTTTGCAACCCCATGGACTGCAGCACGCCAAGCCTCCCTGTCCATCACAAAATCCCAGAGTTCACTCAGACTCAAGCCCATCGAGTCAGTGATACCATCCAACCATCTCATGCTGTTATCCTCTTCTCCTCCTGCCTTCAATCTGTCTCAGTAATAGGGCCTTTTCTAATGAGTAAGTTCTTCACATCAGTTGGTCAAAGTATTGGAGTTTCAGCATCTGTCCTTCCAATGAATATTCAGGATTGATTTCCTTTAGCATGGACTTGTTGGATCTCCTTGTAGCCCAAGGGACTCTCAAGAGTCTTGTCCAACACCAGAGTTCAAAATCGTCAATTCTTCATTACTCACCATTCTTTATGCTCCAACTGTCACATCCATACATGACAACTGGAAAAATAGTTTTGATTATACTGAACTTTTTTTTTTAGCAAAGTAATGTCTTTGCTTTAAAAAATGTTGCTCGGCTTGTCATAACTTTACTTCAAACAAGCAAGCACCTTTTAATTTCATGGCTGCAGTCATCATCTGCAGTGATTTTGGAGCCCCTAAAAATAAAGTCTCTCACTGTTTCTGTTGTTTCTCCATCTATTTGCCATGAAGTGATGGGACGAAATGCCACAATCTTCATTTTTTTAATGTTGAATTTAAGCCAGATGTTTCACTCTCCCCTTTCACTTTCATCAAAAGGCTCTTTAGTTTCTCTTCACATTCTGCCACGAGAGTGGTGTCTTCTGCATATCTGAGGTTATTGATATCTCTCCCAGCAACCGTGATTCCAGCTTGTGCTTCATCCAGTTGGGCATTTAGCATGTTGTACTCAAAATATAATTTAAATAAGCAGGGTGACAATATATAGCCTTTAATTACTTCTTTCCTGATTTGGAACCAGTCTGTTGTTCCATGTTCAGTTCTAACTATTGCTTCTTGACCTGAATACAGATATCTCAGAAGGCAGGCAAGATGGTCTGGTATTCCAGTCTCAGTAAGTTTTCCACAGTTTGTTGTGATCCACACTGTCAAAAGCTTTTACGTGGTCAATAAAGCAGAAGTAGGTATATTTCTGAAATTATGTTGCTTTTTCTATGATCCAACTGATGATAGCAATTTGATCTCTGGTCCCTCTGCCTTTTCTAAATCCAGCTTGAACATATGAAAATTCACAGTTCATGTACTGTTGAAGACTTGCTTGGAGAAATTACTTTGGTAGCATGTGAGATGAGTGCAAGTGTGTGGTAGTTGAACATTCTTTGAAATCGCCTTTCTTTGGGATTGCAATGAAAACAACCTTTCCAATCCTGTGGCCACTGCTGAGTTTTCCAAATTTGCTAGTGTATTAAGTGCAGCACTTTAACAGCATCATCTTTTAGGATTTGAAATAGCTCAACTGCAATTCCATCACAACCACTAGCTTTACTCATAGTGATGCTTCTTAAGGCCCTCTTGACTTCACATTTCAGGATGTCTAGCTCTAGCTGAGTGATCACACCATCGTGGTTATCTGGGTCATTAATATCCTTTTTGTATAATTTTTCTATATATTCTTTCAACCTCTTCTTAATATATTCTGCTTCTTTTAGGTCCATGATATTTCTGTATTTTATTTGGCCCATGTTTGCATGAAACCATCCTTCCCTACATCTAATTTTCTTGAGCATATCTTTGGTCTTTCCCATTCTATTGTTTTCCTCTATATCTTTGCACTTATCACTTAGGAAGGCTTTTTTTTTTTTTTTTTTTTTTTTTTTTTTTTTT
>SJXO01000094.1:182681-361265 GCA_006408615.1 Connochaetes taurinus | reverse complement strand
TTTTTTTTTTTTTTTTTTTTTAATCTCCTCTTGCTCTCTTTGGAACTCTGCATTCAGGTTGGTATGTGTTTTGTTTCCCTTTTGCCTTTTGCTTTTCTTCTTTTTTACATTATTTCCAAGGCATTCTCCCAGAATCATTTTGTCTTTTTGCATTTCATTTTCTTGCGGATGGTCTTGATGAGGTACGTATATTTCAAAAAACAAAGATCACTGCATCCAGTTTCATTATTTCATGGCAAATACATGGAGAAACAATGAAAGCAGTGACATAGTTTATTTTCCTGGGCTCCAAAATAACTGCAGATAGTGACTGCAGCTGTGGGAGGAGGGGGGAAATGACACTTGGTCCTTGGAAGAAAAGCTATGAAAAACCTTGACAGAATACTAAAAAGCATAGGCATTACTTTACCAGCAAAGATCTGTACAGTCAAAGCTATGGTTTTTCTAGAAGTTTTGAGTGGATTTGAGAGTTGGACCATAAAGAAAGCTGAGCACCAAAGAATTGATGCTTTTGCACTGTGTGCTGGAAAAGACTCTTTAGAGTCCCTTGGACTGCAAGGAGATCCAATCAGTACATCTTAAAGGAAATCAGTCCTGAATATTCATTGGAAGGACCTATGCTGAAGGTGAACCTCTATTATTTTGGCCAATTGATGGGTAGAACTGACTCATTATAAAAGACCCGATGGTGGGAAAGATTAAAAGCAGGAGGCAAAGGTGAAGACAGAAGACAAAATTGTTGGGTGGCATCATCAACTTGATGAACATGAGTTTGAGCAAGCTCTGGGAGTTTGCGATGGACAGGGAAGCCTGGCATGTTGCACTCCATGATATAGCAAAGAGTGGACATGACTGAGAGATTGAACTGAACTGATGTACAGAGGACAATCAGGGAGCAGGCAGAAGTCTTTAAGGAAGGAGGAAGGAACAATTCCTGGATAGCTGACAATTTTGGGTCAGCAGGACATTTTAAGCTGGAGAAGCTGTAGGGAAGCAATCCTATGCCAGGTGGAGAGAATGGTAAGAGAAAAGCAGGGTGGCAGTGCTGGGATTTCCCAGAGGACCAGATCCTACTTCTATTCAACTTTATCAATGTTCAATATTGTTAGGTGACTGGAAACATGAGTTTTGTTTTGGAAGTGGTAGAGTAATATTCAATGGAAGGGCTGATGTTGAAGATGAAGCTCCAACACTTAGGCCAATGACGTCAAGACCCAGCTCTTTGAAAGAGACTCTGATGCTGGGAAAGATTGTGGGCAGAAGGAGAGAGATGAGAATATGAGATGGCATCACCTACTCAAAGGACATGAGTTTGAAGAAGCTACACAAAATAGTGAAAGACAGGGAGGCCTGTTTTGTTGCCGAACATGTAATCACAAAGAGTCAGACATGGCTTAGCAACTGAATGATACCAGTGAGGACACAGGGACCAATGAAGGTTCTGGTCTTGGTTGGAATGGAGAAAGATTTAGTTGGAACGGGAGGCTTCCCATCCTGTGGTGCAGGTCCTTGAATCCAAGGCAAGGAGCACAAGATTTGAATGTTACCAAAAATTGTTTTCTAAAAAACAAACAAAAAAAAAAAACCTGTTTTTTGCAGGAAACAGAACTTTGACTGAGTTTTTTCTCTAGATTTTACTGAGGGATGTCGAAGGGATCTGCAGTGGGCTGAGTCTGCAAAAACCAGGTGACCGGCTGCTGGAGGGCAAGGCTTGTGGTAGACATCTGGCACTAAGTGCAAAACGGATCCAGAAAAAGTGTCCCTTCTGGAGTGCACATGCCAATTTATCACATTGTTTCAGAAGATCACGTCAAAGTTGTTTTGGGGCAAGCAAGAAATGGATGGGTGGTATGCTTTTGTCAATTCCTGTGGGTAATTAGATGACTAAATGTCTGGTTACTTCATTGCATGGTTGGAATCATACTTGGGAAAGAAAACTAGATCAAGTCCACAAATATTTGGTGGCTAAACAGCAAGCATAGGAAGGTTTCTAAGGCAACTGTAGGGAATTTAAACATGAGGGGCCAAATGGGGACAGTTACATTTAACAGGCTGAGATTGGACTGTACAGGTTGCCATAGCTGTTGCTATGACAAGTAGCCATAACAGCTACTTCTTGCTATGCTGGAGATGTGGAAACCAAAAAGAGACCAACAGCCTTACAACTCTCCTTGCAGTGTGATTTCAGGCTAGAAGTAGTTGACAAGGAAAGGCTGACTGGTAAGCCTGGGAAGGGAGCAATCTGAGCCAGTAATCATTAGCTCTTGTTGGGGCCCAGAAAACAGAAGCATTGGCTCAGTCAGAGTTCTGGGTCAGGTGCAGAGATAGATGTCATTTGGCTTGAATCAGTATTTACCATTGAGGATGGCAAGAATGACCTCTAAACAGAAGGTTTCCACCTCCTCAGGTGGCAAAATAATTCATACTTTTTCCAGACTCAGGAACCAAGTAAGGCCTCTCAGGGCCACTTCTTCTTAGCAGGCACACATGCATCTAGAGGTGGAATTATCATCATGGTGCCCATTGACCAGATAAGAAAACTGAGGTTAAGGCACTTGATCAATGTCACACAGCTAAGCACGTGAAAAGCCAAGCACAAACCCAGAGGAACAGTCTTCAAATTATGTGTTTTTGCTCCACACTGACTGGGAGTGGTGGGTTGTGATCTGGCAACAATGCTTAAGCAGAAGCAAGCAGTATTTAGGCTTTAATTGAAGTAAGTAAGGAAAACCAGTAGAACATTCATCTATGACTTAAATCAAATCCCTTATGGTTTTATAATGGAGATGAAAAATAGATTCAAGGGATTAGGTGGAAACCTGAAGATCTATGGATGGAGGTTTGTAACATTTTACTGGAGGTGGTCACCAAAACCATCCCCAAGAAAAACAAATGTGAGAAGGAAAAGGGGTTGCCTGAGGAGGCCTTAAAAACAGCTGAGAAAATAAGAGAAGTGAAAGGCAAAGGAGAAAGGGAAAGATATAATGAATGGAATGCAGACTTCCAGAGAATAGCAAGGAGAGATAAGAATGTCTTCATAAGTGAACACTGCAAGAATTAGAGGAAAATAATAGAATTGTAAAGAGTATAGATCGCTTCAGAAAAATTGGAGTTACCAGATGAGCACTTCATGCAAGGATGGGCTCAATAAAGGTAAGAAAACTCAGAGACTTAACAGAAGCAGATGAGATTAAGAAGAGGCGGCAAGAACGCACAGCAAAACTGTAGAAAAATGGTCAGAAAGACCAGGATAGGGACGATGCTTGTGTCACTCATGTAAAGCCAGATATACTGGAGTAAGAAGTCAAGTGTGCCTTCTGACTGAGCCGATGCTTCTGTTTTCTGGGCCCCAACAAGAGCTAATCATTATTGGCTCAGATTGCTCCCTTCCCAGGCTTACCAGTCACCCTTTCCTTGTCAACTACTTTTAGCCTGAAATCACACTGCAAGGAGAGATGTAAGGCTGTTGGTCTCTTTTTGGTTTCCACATCTCCAAACAATGATAGGAGAGGTGATGGAATTCCAGCTGAGCTATTTAAAAATCCTGAAGAATGAGGCTGTAAAAGTGCTTCATTCAATATGTCAGCAAATTTGGAAAACTCGGCAGTGGCCACAGTGCTGGGAAAGGCCAATTTTCATTCCAATCCAAAAGAAAGGCAATTCCAAAGAATGTTCAACCTATCATGCAATTGTGCTCATCTCACTTGCTAGCAAGGTAATGCTCAAAATCTTTCAAGCTAAGCTTCAACACCACATGAACTGAGAAATTCCAGATGTACAAACTGGTTTGAGGAACTAGAGATCAAATTGCCAACGTCCATTGGATCATAGAGAAAGCAAGGGAATCCCAGAAAACATTTCTGTCTGCTTCACTGTCTATGCTAAAGCCTTTCACTGTGTGGACCACAACAAACTGTGGAAAATTCTTAAGGAAATGGGAGTACCAGATCACCTTACCTGTCTCCTGAAAAGTCTGTATATAGATCAAAAAGCGGCAGTTAGAATCAAACACGGAATAATCAAAAGATTTAAAACTGGGAAAGCAGCGTGACAAGGTGTACAATCTCACTCTGGTTATTTAACTTCTATATAGGATACATCATTCAATATACTGGACTGCATAAATCCCAAGCTACAATAAAGATTGCTGGGAGAAATATCAACATCCACAGATATGAAGATGACACTACCCTAATGGCAGAAAGCAAAGAAGAACCAAAGAGCCTCTTGATGAGGAGAGGAGATGCAAAAACTGGCTTAAAACTCAACATCCAAAACACACTTCACAAAAATATACTCAAGATTCTTGGCATCTGGTCCCAACACAAAATGGCATATACATGAGGGAGAAGTGGAAACAGTAGCAGATTTTATTTTCTTGGGCTCCAAAACCACAAAGGACCTTGACTGCAGCCAAAAATTAAAAGACACTTGCTCCTTGGAAGGAAGAAAGACTATGAAAAATCGGCACAGTGTATTAAAAAGCAGAGACTCACTTTGCTACAGAGGTCTAGTGTCACAGCTATGATTTTTCCAGTAATCATGTACAGATGTGTGATTTGGACCATAAGAAAGGGTGAATGCCGAAGAATTGAGCTTTTGAACTGTGGTGCTTGAGAAGATTCTTGAGAGTCCCGTATATAACAAGGAGATCAAACCAGTCACTCTGAAAGTAAATCAACCTGTGACCCCTGCTGACTCAGCTGAGGCATCTACTGAGGGCCTCCAGGTGGAAAGAATGGATTTTTCCACTGCAAAAGAGCCTAATCATGGCAGCTCCAAGCAAATAGTTTGTAGCTCCACTCCTGGAGGAAGCTCACAAAGTCTGAAGGCTCTATGTACCCTGGGTTCCACGATACATGTGTTGCATTCTCCCCAACAGCATTGGAGGCCAAGGAAGGGGTATTCTGGGCCCTGGAGAAGGGGGATGGCTCAGGGATCCACTGGGGCCACCACTTAGCAAGTAGGACTGGAAAGGACAGAGCAGACATATGTGGCAGAGAGCTGGTGACTGGGATGTGGGAAAAAGAGGGAACCAGCTCTGCATGAGGTACCTCACCCAACATCCGCTGAAGGAGAAGCCCAGTGATAAGTTTGTCTGAGATGGGATGAAGAGAGTTGATTTCATTACCCCTTATAATTCCTCTGAATGAGGAGGTGGTGGGGTTGGTGGGTCATCACAAACTCTTCAATGGCCTAGACCATCTCCCAGTCGCTATCCTTGGGGCTGCCTCTCCCCAGCTTCAGTAATGTAATTCTGAAGGAAATTAACAATCATGTGTGCTGCTGAGTCAGGGACAAAGACTATGTGAAGCCAGTCATAAGACCCTATGTCACTGCCAGGATGGCTGATCTAGGGCTGTACATGTGAAATGAGGTGGGTGATTCAGAGAACACCCTTTAACTCTGATGTCTGCAATCTTTTTTTCCTTACTAGGTGATGACTTCAGGATTTAAAACCCTAGGGCAGGTAGCTTGAACTCCCTCACTAGGTGTAGAAGCCTTAAGGAAAAAATGTTACCTGGCTAAGACCATCAAAGTAGACCGAAGGGAAACAGCGAGAGAGAGAGAGAGAGTTGATGACTTCTGATTTCTTGGCTCCAGTCACTGAGATCTCTGTATTTGCTCTGATTCTTGTATCCTAGATTCCCAGAATCATTTCAATGGGTCTACCCTTTCCTTGAAGCTAGTTGCAGTAGGGCTCCTTTCAATTTTGATTCAGACTTGGTTCTAGATCCTTCACTCCCAGACACAAACAGAGGCAACATTTCTTTCAGCACCATTAAGAGTGAAACACTTTATTCTTTACTGAGAATAGCGTGTAGAAAACACCAAATACAGTTCACCAGCATCCTGGGCAGGAGCGCTCAAAGTGTGAATGAGTGTGTGTTAGGAATGGCCTTACTGATTCTTGAACCTCTCCAAGCATTTATACTGCTGGTGCCAGGCCAATCCTGTCATTTCCTCGATCAAAAACCGAGAAATACACCCTCAGGAAGGCTTCACCCAGGACCCAGGAATCTGTAGTTTTCCTCATACTTTTCTCTTTAAAGTTGGTATAGCAGTAGCCTCTAGAATCCTGGGGAAGTCAGAGACACACACCAGTCAGCATGAGCCCTTACTGGTGACTCCCCCCAATATCCAGACCCAGCACAATTCTTTATTTCCCTCTTTTGGTAAGTATCAAGGGGTTTTCTCAGCATCAGGTGATATGACAGTTCATCCAAAACCAAAGAGGGCCAAGACATCAGGTTGCCATGAGGAAGGGTGTGGTGAATGGAGGACTGGGAGTTGGGGAAACAGAGGAATGAAAAACAACAAAGTCCTATTGTAGAGCATCAGGAATTATATTCAATATTCAATGATATACCACATGAAAAAGAATAAGAAAAAAATATATTTTTATGTGTATAACAGAGTCACATTGTTGTGCAGCAGATCTTAATGCAACACTGAAGATTAGCCACACTTCAATATAATTTTTTCGAAAAGAATAGGTGTGTCCATAGCTCTCCTCATTCCCTGGTTCTTTCCTTCTGACTCCTGCCCCTTATTTTCTCTGCAGAGTACTCTGGTTCTCCTCCTACATCCCCACAATCTGCACTTTATTAAAAAAAAAAAAACTTTATTTTGTATTGGAGTATGGCTGATTAACAATATTCTGAGTTTCAGGTGGACAGTAAAGGGGCGCAACCTATGTATCTAGGTATCCTTGTTCCAAAGACACCTCTCCCACCCAGGCTGTCATATAACTGAGTGGAGTTCCCTGTGCTACAAAGTAACTCAGTGTTGGTTATCCATCTTAAATAGAGCAGTGCCCCCAACACTTTCTTGAACACTTAACTCAGGAACTCTGAGAAGCCTCCTTCGGCCCACACTCACCCTCTTTGGCCACTCCAGGCTTGGGTGGGTAATGTACTCTGGTTCCCCATCCCTACTGGTCAGTCTGTAGACCTCATCACCCCTAGTAAGTCCCCAGTGCCTTAGTGCAGAGTACCTTGCAATGTCATTTGCATAAAATCCAGTGCACTTTTGCCTAGAACCAAGCAACCCTCAAAATGGCTCAATGAGTTTGTCATTTTAGAATTCTTGAAATTCCCTCTCTTCTTCAAAGCCTTCTTTGAGTCCATCAGCCTGCTCTGAACTCTCTCAGGGAGCTGACATGAAGCCTCCACCCTGTGCCGGGGCTGAGCAGTCGCTGTGCACCCTTTATTCACCTTAGTATCCAACCTCCCAACTGAGGGGCCAAGGTTGGGTACCCCAAATGACAAAGGAGGCACCTGTTCAGAGCAAGGGGAAGATGCAGCCGAGGACTAGGCTGACCATGTAATTTATCATTCAAACCAGAAAAATCTTGAGATGTAAGGTAGACTGTTAACTTATGTTGGGACTTCAAACTTGGACTGTCCCCCGCCATTCTCCTTGTAACATGGCCTATTTCAGGGACTGCTAGAGCTGAATTTCATGTTCATGAACCTAAGGGTTCAGATTGAATTGAAGCTCTTTGAGGACTGAGGACCTTAATGTTCCCCTCTCCCTGACTCCCACCATGCCATATGCTGTGCTATCTCCACATTTATTTCAGGAAAATCGTGTCCCACACAGCCCTTTACTCTCAAGTGATTGGTATTGTGGGAGGCACTGGCCCAGCCACAGGGATCAGCAGCATCTGCAATGGTGTGACATGGCCTCCAGAGTGTGCCTTCCTCCCAGCAGCAGCCCAAGGGTTCCTGCAAGCTCCAGTTTGAGAACCAACCCTCAGTATTGTCCCCTCACCTTGAGGATGTAGGCTCGACCTGGCACTGGGTAGTTGATGCCATTGATGGTGAAGATAATAGAGGGCAGAGTATTGACCGCAGAACATGAGACGTAGTGCTGTTAGAGAGAGAGGATGAGAGGTTGGCCATGGAGATCTTTGTTGTATGTGGAGACAGGGAGTGACCCTGGGGTGTGACACTTCACCATGGAACCCCGTGGTGTGGTGCCGATGAGCTTCTGTACGTTATCGACCAGTCTTCCTGGGCCTTGGATATATGATGACCCAGTGTCCACCACGGCCGAGCAGCCATCAGAACAAGCAATAACCTCTCTTTTCATGGTGATGCTGAGAGACAATGGAAGAAAGCGGGCATCAAGGTCACTCTGAGTCTCCCCAGAGTTGTCCCCTTCCCAACTGACTCCTAAACAGCCCTTCGTCTCCTGCTCTCTTTCCCTTTGCTCTTGACACAGCACCTTTCCTGATATCCTCAAATGTAGTACTTGAATACACCAAGAACTTTTGTACCTTGACACAAGCTAGTCTTCCTTCCTAGAAGACTCCACTCCCCTTTGACTAGCAAATTTCTTCTCATCTGCCAGATTCCAGCTTAATTGTATTGTTTTCGGGAAGTCTTTCCCCTAGTGTTTATCAGTCTCCTGTCTTGGTCACTCTCTGTAGACCCTTCCTCATGACTGTTGCTGCTGCTGCTGCTGCTAATTCACTTCAGTCATATCCTACTCTTTGCGACCTCATAGAGAGCAGCCCACCAGGCTCTGCCGTCCCTGGGATTTTTCAGGCAAAGTACTTTAATGGGTTGCCATTGCCTTCTCCTCCTGATGTCTAGCATGTACCAAAGTCACAATTAACTATGTGGGTGAGTCACTTCATGTACATCTGCCTTCTTAGATGTGAGGGCGAGTTTTATTCTCCTTGCCTCCCTGAAGTGCCTGGCACACAGTGGATGCCCAATACTTTTCTGTTCAATGAGTGAATGAAGACTGAGAAAACAATAATAAATATCCAGAGAGCTGTATCTGGTTGGGAACAAATAATGGGTCACACACAGAGTGAAGATGGAAATTCGCAGGAGAAGCAGATTCTCATAGTAGGGGGAGAGGGTGTCTCCCAGCACTGCTCGTACAACCAGCCCAGACCTTGAGACTCTGGCCAGGAAATACATGACTAGCCCACACAAACTCCAAATTAGAGGTCAGCTTTTGTCTGAAGGTATTACACAGAATCCTGTCGATTATGCCTCTTGTCCTCAGGGCACTCCTGGATCCCACATTCCTGATTCTGTGTTATAGCCCCTGCCTCACTGTGTGCCCATGAACATGGGGGTGCCTTTTGTATTAGTTGCTTTCACGTCTTAAGACTGCAGCCAACCTCTTTTCACTGCTGGGTAGCTGCTCCCTAAGCAAACCAGTTTTCCCCATTTTCTCAGGACTGTCCCTGTTTTTAAAATGACATTTATCTGTACTGAGAACTTCCTATGTCCTAAGTAGCCCTGGACAGTTGGTCATCTTATCATAACTCTGTTCAGGCTAGTGAAATTCTCCCTGATCCTCTGTTCACCACACTGTAGAATCCTCTAAACATGCTCCCCCCACTGGAAGGGCAGTGGGTGCAGCCCTTTCCCAGCTGCACAGACCTCTCTGGACCATTTTAGGACCCTGGTTAGAGCCTTGCTCAGAAGGCCTGGGGATTATGAACCCATGGGTTGTTGGTGTATTTATGTGCTTGTGTGTTTGTTTGTATGTGTGTTTGTATGTGTCTCTGTGTGTGCTTGTGTGTCTCTGACTAGCTATGCATGTTTTTATGTGTCTCTGTTTAGGTTTATATGTGTCTGCTTGTATGTTTCCAAGTGTCTGTGTGTCTGTCTGTGTGGTTATGGGTGGTGTATATGTTTGTGTGACTGTGTGTCTGCCTGTGCCCATGTACATTAGCGGGAGCATCACTTGGGCTGACCCTCAGAGGGAGAGGTTTACCGGTCTACGTGTACACTCCAGTCTCCCGCTTGGATCAATGGTACCCAGTTGAGCTCTCCCTTGTAGTAGCGGTGGTCCACTCCACCAAACATCACCACACTGCCCTCCTGCTCGTCTCTGTAGAGAGAAGTGAGGGGGGTATCCTTGGAGGACAGTAACAACAGCACTGTGTGAGAGCTGTGATGGTCCACCCATCAAGGCCCTAATAAGGTCCCCATGTGCAGATGCAAAAATAGCGTCTAGGAGAGACAGAGATCCAGACTGAGGTCTGTTGCTGTCTCATGAGTGGCACAGAGGAGGTTAGAAGCTGAATCTCTTGTCTGAGCTCCACCCACTACGTCTTCTGAAGATGCCCTGGACCTTCAGTGACCTGAGTGCTCAGACACTCTCACAGGACAGGGTACTGAAGTGTTTTGGCTTTTCCCTTGTCCACCTTGTCATTTTTCAGGACAATCAAGGCCTGGAAGTTCTAAGGGTGTGGGTTCAGGTCACCCAGAGTTGGCTCCACTGGCCTGTGACCTCCACTGTCCAAAGGGCCCCACACTCAGAAGGGACCCCACCTCTGCTCTTCCTGTTTACAAATGCCTAATATTTCTTGAACAAAGGGTTCCACAGTTTTGTGTCCCACACTTTCATTTTTCACTGGCTTCATGAATTGGGTAGCTGATCCTGGGCTCCCTTTTAAATGCTAACGAGGAAGGAAAAATATCCACCATCCTTTTCCTTCCTTCCTTAACAAATTCATAATCAAATCAGAATGCTTTTTCCTCCAAAGTGTTTCCTGTTGCCTTCCTTTTTCCTCCTTCCTATCTCACCCCCCTTTACCAAGTTACTGATCTTGAGCCCAGGAGTAGGGTTGTGTTCCAACAAAATTTTATTTATAAAAGCAAGAGATGAAGCCAGGTAGGGCCCTGGGGCCATAGTTATCCTTGGTTATTTTACTCTCAGGATACTTCTTTATCAAGTGTTCTATAATTTTCATGCAACTGAAAGCATCTTACAGCTAATTTGGAGAAAGGAATTGTCCATCTCAGACTTACTTGCTCAAGTAGAAGGCAAAAACAGGCTCAGAAATGGCACCTTCATTCTTCAGCTTGTCAAAGATGGGGATGGCTCCAGAGCGGGATAGGTTGGGGTAGTTCAAGCCCAAGACACCATCAAATCTTCTGTTCTCAAACCCAGATTCCACCACGCTTAGACCAAATGGCTGGTCAGTACTTACAAGGTCCCCAATCTGTGGGAGAGAAGAGTGTTCCCACTTACAGATATATGAAGTGGGGCTAGGACTGGGCTGGGGTGCATTGCCATTAGATCCTCAGAGAAGAATTGAGGCTGGGCTCTGTCTTTGGTTGCCCACAAACGGGTAGAGAAACGTAGAAGTGGAATTTGGGTTCCATTTGAGAGAGGCTGTGAATTCTAAAACATCTGCCCCTCTGAAAAATACCACCGGAGTGAGTTAAATTGGCCTCATGGCTTCTATACAGGTGGGGCAACCAAGATTCAGGACAGGTCCCATTGGTGCCACCTTATGGACAAAACAATTCCGAGCTAGATAGCCTTCTCTTTGGCATTACTGTGACCTAATGACAGGGATGGACTGAATTCTCTGTAAGGTACTGTGCATTCTGCATCTGTCCAGGAAGACAGTAGCCGAAAACACAATCTTGCTTGCAGGGTTCTGTGAAATTACTGCCTGGGGAATTCACTTTTGGGGATATGTGTATATTTCTGTGAGTGTGTATGAAAGAAAGAGAGAGGGGGCAAATACTCAAGTATTTTGGGGGAAGCAAGCCATAGATTTATTAGACTCTGAAGGGTCCTCTAGAGTGAGAACTCATTTATCAAGCCCCTTGAATTCTCAGGCCTCCAGTTTCCCACTCCTGATACATGAAGCCCTTGACTGCCTCCAGGGCCCCCAGATCTGTTTTATCCTGTCCCCAATCACCCCACAGCAACTTCAGGCCTGAAAAGCCAGGCTAACTCAACCTTTTATCAGCTGTGTGCTCTCAGCAATGCCCTTGCTGTCTGGTCCTCTGTTACCTCATATGTCTCATGACCTAATGAGAGTAACTGCCTTGTGAGGTTGTTGCAGAATTAAACCATTTATCACCTGAAAGTTGCTGGAACAGTCTGTTAATATAAAAGTAGGTGCTTTTATTCCTTCTCGCTCTGAGCCAAATGAACCTTGAACTGCTCATGGGCAGAGGAGCTGCAAGTCCACAGCTCAAGCCACTCTCTTGGTTAGCTAATTTTGTTTGCTCGTGTGTCACCATGGGCACTGCCACCCCAGAGACATGACTCTATGGATAAGATGGCCAAATTTTATGGGAGTTAGGCTAAGAAGGATCTTGCCAGATGGCCCTGCATCTGTTTTGTAAGCAATGGTCACCTCATATCCAGTCCTGATTCAGCATTTGTTACACTGTTACCCGAACTGTGTCACGAACAACAACTCCTTTCATTTTCCCAGATCCATACACGATCCCGAACCTCTTATTGGCAAGTCGGAAGGTGGAAGACTGAAGATGTTTGAACCTAACACGTGTAGCTGCAGACACAAGAGATGAGTGTCATCAGGTGCCAAGGGTGGAAACAGGGCGGCAGGGTAAGTGAAAGATGGTCCAGGTAGGGGGTGTCTGTACTCACAACAGGTTGAGCTGTTGCAATAGATGGAGGGCACCCACAAGTCAGATGAGGCTGTGTCAAAGATAACCTGGAACTCCTGAGGGGGTGTTCCAATGGTGATGTTACCCACGTAGAATATCTACAGGGAGAAGGAGGGAGTGGGTTAGTGCAGAACTGGCTACCCTCTATTCCCACACTGATGCTCTCTCTGGGTATCACATATCTTGAGAATACTTTCTAACCACCGTGCAGCTCACAGACTTTGGTCACAGAGGTATCTGCATTTGATATATTTTTCCTGTGCTACATTGTATGCAAGGTGTGAACTCTATGACCAGGTGTTGAAGTGGTACCTCCTTCATGGGAAGCCCAGAGGCATAACCACTGGGCTTCCAGGACTGCTGGACACCCAGGGAAGTCCTGGTGCTTTCATTTGAGGAGCTGTGTAGTCTCTTCAAACTAAGTTTCACACCCCCTTCTCCAGGAGGTCCTTCTTGATCAACTGCAGCCACTCCCTCTAAACTCAGACCACATCCAATCAACACCACACTGGTGACCCTTTCAATTGACATGTATTTATTCTTTGCCTATCTCTCAAGCTGTCATGGGCACACTTGAAGACAAAATAAGCCCTTTTCTAATCTAAAAACAATAAGCACCGTGTTAGACTCTTATGGACATACACAGAATACAGGTTCAGTAACTTTTTCTTGCTGTCATTCTTGCATCTGTGGAAACTGAATTCCCCTACCTGGGTATCCACAATTGCTTTGCAGTTGGTTCTACCTTTTGATCAGTGATGGTTCACTCTTCATCTATAACTGAGTGGCTCATTTCGTTCAGAAGGAACAATTGCCCTCAAACTAATGACACATTTTTGACATAGAAATGGACATTTACCTGCCACCTGCTAATTGCCAGGTCCAGTCACAAGGACCAACAGTTGAGGATGAGTGACTTCTCCTCTGGGTGGGGTCCCTGTTTTCCATTGTCTCAGCCTCCTGCAGGAACCCCAAACCCAACATCCCTCCTGGCAACTCCAGATGAGCCCCATGCTAAGCTAGAGCACCAGGGAGCACTGTGGAGCAACATCTTCCCAAAATACTCACATCTCTGAGGTTTCTCAATGGGTGAATAGTTAGATTTGAACCACAAAAAGAAATATGAGGCAGTCTGTAAGGATGCTCCTTCAAGACATTGTTCAGCATGTTTTTTCCACTGAGGGTTTTTCTCATGGTCTTCACTCTCCTTAGAGGTATTCTTTCACCGAGCATTTGACAAAGAAAACAATTAACTGCTACAATTAACAGTTAGTGTTAATGCATAACTGTCATTTTAATGGCCCTGTGTGTTTTCTAATCATTTTTATGCAGCACATTATTATCAGAATTTTATGCATATACCATGGCAAAGACATAGATTTGAATACAGGTTCTTTTCTGCAATCTTGGGTAAGCCATATGACCATGTGGTGTCTCAGTCTCCCCTTCTGCAAAATGGTGGAATGTAACAATACAAACCCTCCAAATAGAATATCTTGGGGATAAGTGAAATGATGGATATAAGGTACCTGATAAAAAGGAAAGCTCAACAATGACAGCCATTAGCATTGCTGCTGTCATCCCACTCATTCCTCCTCAAAGAACCTCAAGGAAGGAGGTAGAAGGGCACTCTTATTGTCTTTTACAACGGAGCAATTTGAAATGCAAGAGGTTTCTGAGTTGGCTGTGGTCACACTGCTTGTCAGATATAAGACAGTATATCTTTCTCCAAGTTGAAAGAGAAGAGAGATTTGAAAGAATCCAAGATATAGGGAACAAAGAAGGGAAATTCAGAGGCTTGAGAAGGAAGTAAGAGTAAAATGAAAAATTAAAAGAAAACAACACAAATAGAAATAGACTCCCAGTGACTTCCATAGTGATGGAGAGATAAATGACAGTGATACAGAGATGCAGACATAGGCATATACACACTGAATTTGACAGGGAAAAAAGAGGACATGTTAAACAAAATTTAGAAAAGTGCTATTCCACAGGACCAGATCAACATCTGCATAGACTGTGCACTGAACAGTTGCAAGGAGTTGCATTTTCAACAGGTCATGACATGACTGGAAGCCAAATGTTGTGCAACCCAAATCTACACCAAGACCTTGGGATTCACAGTTCCTATAGCAAGTTACTTATCAATAAGTAAGAGTTGAACTTTAAGACTCTTAGGAAAATGTTCCATTTCCTTCTAAACTTGATGGGTGAAAGAATAATCAGATGAAAATAAAAATCCGATAAAGGAATATGATGTGACATACAGTCCCCATACTTACTTGACTATGCACTCTGAGAAGGCCACCAGCCCGAAGAGCACAAGCCACTTCATGCTTCTCTCCTGCCTCCAAGTACTCAGGGAAGTTTGGATTCTTAGCATGTAGTGGTGACCGGGAGCCCCAGTTATATACGCTCTGACCTACCCTAGTTTTCCCCTTTAGGCCACTAAAAGATCTGAAAAAAAAAAAAAAAACACAAAAGGTCTCGATAAAAACTACCTTCATCCATGTCGTTGGCGAATGGACTTTGAAGCTTTTCAGAATACAGAGAATTGAAATGTAATCTCTTCCTTGAATCTTGGCTGGAAAATCAAACTGATCTGCATGGACATCTAAGAAGATGGAGAACCTTACCTACTTGGAGAAAAAACTGCTAAGAACATCATGAAAATGGATAATAGGGCCCATGCTCGACACGCGTGGTTTCATGTCATCTTCCTAGCCACTTTATGAGATATGCATTGCTGTCTTCGTGGGAGAGGAGATTGCTAGGATGATAAGTTGTCAAATGGCAAAGTGAAGACTTCAGCAACAGCCCAGGGACATACAACTGGCTTTAGGTAGTGGGTCTAATGGCAGACATCAGAGGCACCTATGATGCCAGCCTGAATCAAAGATTTAGGGTAGACCAGTATTTCCATTACATGGTTTCAGTATTGGAAGAAATGTCATATGCATCCACAAGATATTTTATATCATCCAACAACTGTACAAGGAAGAACTATGTGTTAGGTTCTGGGTTAAAGGCTTCAAAGTCAAAGTTGATCAACACAAAAGTAGTCTTTCTCTTAAGAGAGCTAGCAGTCTAGTTCTCACAAAGTCAAGGCCCGAGGAGGCAGGAGATATGATACTAGGACTAGGTGGCCATGTTGGAACCTGGGCCCCACAGGCCTTACCTCTGGGAGCAGCCTTTCCTCCATTTCACTCATGCTGGAAAGCAGGCCAGTTGACCATGTTTTCAATAGAATCAGAAGTTTGGATATTTATGTACAAGCTACTGATTTTAATGTTAGCAACTAATTTTATTTTCCAGAAAATAAGTCGGAACAATATCTCCACCGCAATGTGCTGGAATCAGCCTTCTATCTCTGCAGTTTTTTGTTTCCTGCCTAGAGTTGGGAGTGCAGTGGGGACAGAGAGTAATTTAATACATGTTTGTTGATTTTAAAAGAGATTGACTGCATACTAAACATGCTGACTCATTGGAAAAGACCCTGATATTAGGAAAGATGGAAGGCAAGAAGAGAAGCGGAAGACAGAGGATGAGATGGTTGGATAGCATCACCAAGTTGATAGACATGAGCTTGAGAAAGCTCCAGGAGTTGATGATGGATAGGGAAGCCTGGAATTCTGCAGTCTATGGCATTGCAAAGAGACGGACACAACTGAAGGACTGAACTGAACTGAACAAATTGAGAACAAAGACTAACAAATCTAATTGCATCAAGTTGTTGACTAGCTACATAGAACAACACATTACTTAAGTAACTTTAAAATTCAGACTTATGACTCTACATTCAGAGTGGAATATCTTCTAAGGAAAAACAAAAATCCTGCCCATCAAAACAAAACAAAACAAAACAAAAAGGCAAGAATTTTGACACCAGATGCAACAACTTCAGTTCAGTTCAGTTCAGTTCCTCAGTCATGTTCAACTCTTATGAGTCCATGAATGGCAGCACACAAGGCCTCTTTGTCCACCACCAACTCCTGGAGTCCACACGTATTCATGTCCCTTGAGTTGGTGATGCTATCAAACCGTCTCATCCTCTGTCATCCCCTTCTCCTCCTGCCCTCTATCTTTACCACCATCAGAACCTTTTTGAATAAGTCAGCTCTTTGCATCAGGTGGCCAAGTATTGGAGTTTCAGCTTCAGCATCAATCCTTCCAGTTAACATTCAGGACTGATTTCCTTTAGGATGGACAGGTTGCAGCTCCTTGCAGTCCAAGGGACACTCAAGAGTCTTCTCCAACACCACAGTTCAAAAGCATCAATTCCTCAGGGCTCAGCTTTCTTTATACTCCAAATCTCACATCCATACATGACCACTGGAAAAACCATAGCCTTGACTACACGGACCTTTGTTGACATAGTAATGTCTCTGCTTTTCAATATAATGTCTAGATTAGTCTCAACTTTGCTTCCAAAGTGTAAACATCTTTTAATTTCATGCTGCAACCACCATCTGCAGTGATTTTGGAGCCCAGAAAAATCAAGTCAACCACTGTCTCTACTGTTTCCCCATCTGTTGACCAAGAAGTGATGGGACCACATGCCATGATCTTACTTTTCTAAATGTTGAGCTTTAAGCCAAATTTTAATGCTCTTCTTTCACCTTCATCAAGAGGTACTTTATTCTTCTTCACTTTATGCAATAGGGTGGTGTCATCTGCATATCTGAGGCTATTGATATTTCTTGCGGCAATCTTAATTCCAGCCTGTGCTTCCTCCAGCCCAGCGTTTTCATGATGTACTCTGCATATAAGCTAAATAAGCAGCGTGACAATATACAGCCTTGATGTATCCCTTTCCTGTGTGGAACCAGTCTGCTGTTCCATGTCCAGTTCTAACTTCTGCTTTCTGACCTGCATACAGGTTTCTCAAGAGGCAATTCACGTGGTCTGGTATTCCCATCTCTTTAAGAATTTTCCAGATTTTATTGTGATCCACGCAGTCAAAGGCTTTGGCATAGTCAGTAGAGCAGAAGTAGGTGTTTTTCTGGAGTTTCTTGCTTTTTTGATAATCCATCAGATGGTGGCAATATGATCTCTGGTTCCTCTGCCTTTTGTAAAAACCAGCTTGATCACCTGGAAGTTCATGATTCACGTATTCCTGAAGCCTGGATTGGAGAATTTTGAGCATTACTCTACTAGCATGTGAGATGAGTGCAATTATGTGGCAGTTAGAGCAATCTTTGGCACTGCCTTTCTTTAGGATTGCAATGAAAACTGACCTTGTCCAGTCCTGTGGCCACTGCTGAGTTTTCCAAATTGCTGGCATATTGAGTGCAGCATTTTCACAGCATCATCTTTCAGGATTTGAAATAGTTCAACTGGAATTCTATCACCTCCACTAACTTTTTTTGTAGTGATGTTTCCTAAGCCCCATTGACTTCACATTCTAGGATGTCTGGCTCTAAGTGAGTGATCACACCATCGTGATTATCTGGGTCATGGAGATCTTTTCTCTACAGTTCCTCTGTGTATTCTTGCCACCTCATCTTAATATCTTCTGCTTCTGTTAGGTCCATACCATTTCTGTTCTTTATTGAGCTCATCTTTGCATGACATATTCCCTTGGTATCTCTACTTTTCTTGAAGTGATCTCTAGTCTTTCCCATTCTATTGTTTTCCTCTATTTCTTTGCATTGATCACTGAAGAAGGCTTTCTTATCTCTCCTTGCTATTCTTCAGAACTCTGCATTCAAATGGGTATATCTTTGCTTTTCTCCTTTGCTTTTTGCTTCCCTTGTTTTCACAGCTGTCTGTAAAGCCTCCTCATACAGCCATTATGCTTTTTTGCATTTCATTTCCTTGGGGATGATCTTGATTCCTGTCTCCTCTACAATGTTATGAACCTCCATCCATCGTTCATCAGGCACTCTGTATATTAGATCTAGCCCCTTAAAAGTATTTCTCACTTCCACTGTATAGTCCTAAGGGATTTGATTTAGGTCATACCTGAATGGTCTACTGCTTTTCTCCACTTCAATTTCAGTCTGAATTTGCCAATAAGGAGTTCATGATCGGAGCCACCATCAGCTCCCAGTCTTGGTTTTGCTGACTGTATAGAGCTTCTTCATCTTTGGCTGCAAAGAATATAATCAATCTGATTTTGGTGCCAACCATCTGGTGGTGTCCATGTGTAGAGTCTTCTCTTGTGTTGTTGGAAGAAAGTGTTTGCTATGACCAGTGTGTTCTCTTGGCAGAAAGCCTTTACCCTGCTTCATTCTGTACTCTGTGTGATACTCCTGGTGTTTCTTGACTCTTACTTTTGCATTCCAGTCCCCTACTATGAGAACGATACCTTTTTTTGGGTGTTAGTTCTAGGTCTTGTAGGTATTCATAGAACTGTTCAACTTCAGCTTCTTCAGCCTTACTGTTAGGGGCCTAGATTTGGATTACCATGGTACTGAATGGTTCACCTTGGAAAAAAAGAGATCATACTGTCATTTTTGAGATTGCATCCAAGTACTGAATTTTAGACTCTTTTGTTGACTATAATGTCTACTCCATTTCTTCTAAGGAATTCCTGCCCACAGTAGTAGATATAATGGTCATCTGATTTAAATTCACCCATTCCAGTCCATCTTAGTTTGCTGATTCCTAGAATGTCTGTGTTCACTCTTGTCATCTCCTGTTTGACCACTTTGAATTTGCCTTGATTCATGGACCTAACAATCCAGGTTCCTATGCAATATTGCTCTCTACAGCATTGAATCTTGCTTCTATTACCAGTCCTACCCACGGATGGGTGTTGTCTTTGCTTTGGTTCCATCCCTTCATTCTTTCTCACATAATTTCTCCACTGATCTCCAGTAGCATATTGGGCACCTACCGACCTGGGGAGTTCATCTTTCAGTGTCCTATCTTTTTCCCTTATCATACTGTTCATGGGGTTCTCAAGGCAAGAATACTGAAGTGGTTTGCCATTCCCTTCTCCAGTGGACCACATTCTGTCAGACCTCTCCACCATGACCCATCTGTCTAGGGTGGCCCCACACGGTATGGCATAGTTTCATTGAGTTAAACAAGGCTGTGGTCCGTGTGACAGATTGGCTAGTTGTCTGTGAATGTGGTTTCAGTCTGTCTGCCCTCTGATGCCCTCTCTCAGTATCTACCATCTTACTTGGATTTCTCTTACCTTGGATGTAAGGTATCACTTCACTGCTCTCCTGCAAAGCACAGCAGCTGCTTCTTACTTGGAAGTAGGGTAGCTCCTCTTGGTTGATGCCTCTAATTTGGACGTGGAGTAGTTCCTCTCTGCCACGCTTCTACGCTGCCACTGCAGCTGTCATGAACCTACACTGCCATCGCAGCTGAGGAGAGCAAAAATCAACAATTTAATGTTCTCATATTGTTTCTGTTATTGTGACAGAATCGTATCCTGTTATCAGGTAAAAGCAAGATGATAATTAAAACTAATGTTTTGAAGTAAGCCTTTCAGTGGCTAGAAAAAGAGGTTCACACATAACATAAAGAAGTTTAATTCAAACCCTGATGTCTTAAATCTTTAACAGAAAGCATGTTTGTACCAACTAATTGTATTCCTTTTTATTTTAATTAAAAAAAAAAAATGTGTACTTCCTCCTCCGGCCACTGTAAAGCCTAGAAGCAGTGAGAACTTGATGACAGTGACTATCCTGAGATTTAATATGCAGCTTCTAAATACATTTCCCATTAGATGATCTTAAAGAGATGGCTGATTTCTGGACTGGGTAAAGAAATGCAGAAAAGAATCTTGGGGATCATGAAGGACAAGAAAACTGAGGGACTTCAAAGACCAGTGGGGACTGGACAGAATGTTTAGGAATCCAAATGAAAAGGACAAACATCTACCAGTTTGCTGGGCAGAATGATGTTTCTGCTTCTCAATACACTGTTTATCTTTCTCATAGCTTTCCTGCCAAGAAGCTAATGTCTTCTGATTTCATGGCTGCAGGCATCATTTACAGTGGTTTTAGAAGTAAAGATGAAGAAATCTGTCATTGCTTCCACCTTTTTTTCCTTCTATTTGCGATGAAGAATGGGGCTGAATCCCATGATCTTAGGTTTTTAATACTGAAATTTAAGCTGGCCGACTGTGTCCAAATGTTAATAGGCCATATCTAATTTGTCAGTGTGATAGACTGCTAGGACACCAACTCACCATTCTGAGCACTGAGAAAGGAAAATAATCGTTAATATTTAAGCTATTTTTTTTTTCTATTAAGCATAGGTTCAGTTCAGTTCAGTCGCTCAGTCGTGTCCGACTCTGCGACCCCATGAATCGCAGCACACCAGACCTCCCTGTCCATCACTAACTCCTGAAGTTCACTCAGACTCATGTCCATCGAGTCAGTGATGCCATCCAGCCATCTCATCCTCTCATCCATAAACATAGGTTATGTAACTACAAACAGTTCCAGGAAAACAAGCTAGACTGTCCCTTCTGGGGATGATGAGAGAGTGACGGGTAGCAGCTATAATACAGATGAAGCCTCACTCACTGGCCTGAAGCTCACCTCCTGCTGTGGAGGTCTGGTTCCTAATAGACCAAAGACTGGTACTAGTCCTGACCCACTGTGCTGGTATTGTGGACTCCTGCTCTAAACCCAATAGTGGGACATTCTGTAAGACAAGCCACCTTGCTTCCTCCCTGTTTCTGAACAGATGAATGGCATTAAAATTGGGAGAGGAACAGTTATTTAGTCCTAAAGGAGAACAACCAATTGCAACATATGACTATATTCTTTCAATAAACTGTGAAAAAAACATCTGCTTTTTGAGCATCAGGGAAATTTGCATATGGACTGGAAATAAAATGTTCATTTTTTTGGGGGGGGGAGAGCATTTTTTTCCCCATATCTTATCATTCTACCACAAATACTCATTATGTACATTTGGTGAAATGTTCATCTTGTCCCTAAAATACTTCAGGGAAAATGAATAAGTGTTAAAACAGAGAAAATAAAATGATGGTTTCTCTTGATGTAAAAACAGATAGCTGCTATGCTATGCATAGCTGGCATGGATTGAATTGTGTCCACCCTTGACTCCCAATGTGATGGTATTAGAAAGTAGGGCTTTTGCAAGGTACCCAGGTTGACATGGGGTTTTGATGGTGGTCCCTCATGATGGGATTAGCCTCTCCTTTTTCTCTCTTATTCTGTCTCTTCCTTCCCTTCAGCCACCACATGTGAGAACATAGCAAGAAGAGAAAGACTGATGCAAGTCAAGAATGTCTTTGCAGAGAACTCAATTGGCCACCACCTTGATGTTGCATAGTCTCCAGTCTATGACAACCTGTAGGACTAAGAGGTTAGTTTTGTTATTATTGATGCTGAATGGTGAAATATAGGGTTCATGACACTATTCTTTCTTATATTTTTTATGTTTGAAATTTTTTGCCATAAGAGGTTTATGGAAAGTCCATTTTGAAAGTTCTTTCTTTGTGATACCCTGAGGAGCCCAAGAATACAGATTTACGCAAATCCCAAATGAATGGGTGTTTGGAGGACCACATGATCCTTACCCCAACTCATCTCTTGTCATCTGAAAACTGTCCCCCACAGCTGACACCCTTACCACCCCCATCCCCAATCTGCATCTCCATTCCTCTCATCAGCTCAATCTTCTAGCTGGAGATGTTGATAACTCAGGACAGGGTCTGGAAGCAGAAGGAATGCAGACATTTTTCGGAAGAATGAACTAGAAAGACGCCTCTTGGTTTTCCCTTTTTTAGTGCCATCGGCAGGTGAGGGATTGGGCCTGCGTAGGGAGGGAGCCACAAGTGGGACTGCCTAGATATCTACAATTGAAGGGCAAAGGAATTCAGAACCCAGTAACCAGGAGGTGGGCAACATGCACACCACCCAGGAAGGAAGGAAGAAGCACTGGGAAAAGAATAGTGTCTACCTGAAGGCCAGACCTTCTTGAGTCTTCCAGCTAAACTTGGAGGTCATCTTATTCCTGCTGGAATTCCTGCTCCAGATGTGGAGGGGAGAGGGCTGTACTCACTCCTAATTGACAGCGTCTCCCAGAGGCCCTTTGATTCCATTCTAATTGTGGATATCATCCCAAGCCAGAGACCGAGTGGCAGGTCATCAAAAAGATGACCTACTTTAAAAAATATTTAAAATACCACAAAATTTGTCTAAGAGTCCTGGCATATCTAGTTCCCAGAATTTTTTTGGAGAGATGTTTCATCAGCCTAATTTGGATTTCTGCTGAGGAATCTACATGCTTCCCCATTGGTAACTTTTGACTTATAACTACCTGATCTCATCTCACAGAATCCAAATGATGGTAAGTTCCAGTGGGCAAGGCCTCTAAGGTCCTTGATGACACAGCAGCTGTGTGCCAAGTGCTCTACCACTCTCAGTCCTGAGACCAGGACCCATGAACATCACCAGACAGTTACGTTCCCCTGTCCACCAGAGGCAACCTCATTATCCTCAGCAACACCCACCTCTGAGCCACTTGTCCACTGATTGACATTGAGCCTCATTCTGGAACAAGTGTTCTGGAGCATGTCCAGATTCCCTCATCCAAAAAATGGGAAACTGAACCCTGGGGTGTATGACTCACCTTGGCTGTAGGTAAATTAGTTAAGACTTGGGACCCAGGAAATCCAATTCCAAGGCTAAGAGGCTTCCAGGAAGGGAAAGATGAGGAAAAACTCCATTACATTCACTGCTGGGTAGCTCTCAGATGTCTGCAAGCACTAGAGTGGAAGTTTCTTTCCTGTTGCCCCTCAAGTCTGCTTCCAATTTTATCAGCAGACCTGCCTCCATGTAGCAGCAGGAATGCAATATTCAGAGCTGTTTCTTCTGAGTTCCAGGCACAGTGGGAGAGCCTCAGCTGTAGTTACCCTAGGAGGCTGTCATGCAGATGGTTACTGACTCACACCTAACTCAGATCCCCTGAGCTCCCAATCCTCATTCAATAACACAGACCTTTGGATGACTGGGTAACATGAACCTGCATTCACAGCGAGAAGCATTCTCATCTCAGCCTTCTGGCAACTTAGGTATGTGCCTTATGTTTCCTCAGGGAACCACTGGCTGAGCAATGTCGGGGTCTGAGACTAGCCTGGATGCAGGGGATGTGTTCCCTCTTTGATGCTCCAAATAGACCTTGGAGATTCAAAGGCCTGGAGAGAATTACATTCACCCTTATATTTGTTGGGACTTTGCTTTACAAATCTGTTTAGAGAAAAAGAACAGAAACACAGGACAAGGCTGACATCTCTGGGTCCCAGCTGACTGTGAGTTGAGTTCCAGCCACCAGGCTTCAGAGTCAGGTGCTGATGTTATTCACAAGTCACCTTGAGGAAGCAAAAGAGGAAAGAGTTTTGGGCAGAGAGCAGTGTGGTCAAAGGGCCGTGAAAATCACACGGGGCAAGATGAAACAAGAGTCATTATTTGTTTCTTTGCTCTATCATTTCCTTGGCGTTTCTACTCGCCAGTACAAGTACATGGAGAACAAGTACATGGAGATAGTCAGAGGCATTGGTGGTGCCCCTGGCACCTGATGCTCCTGGTGATAACCAGTTTGTGGACAAGTCCCTGAGTCCAGAGCATATTCATCTTCGTGATAACCCCAGGTTCTCCCTTCTTGGGAAGGCTGACATGGCTCTTTGCTGCTAACTCACAACTGAAGCATGGGATGAGGTCATGGTGGTTGACCTGTGGGCCAAGTTCCAAGCATGGAAGGAAGATTGGCAGTGGAAGGGTAGCCATTTATTATAGTTGTTTACCTTGGTCCTTAGCAGGGTCGACTTCCCTCATGTAGAATGTTTTTCTCCCAGATTTTTGCATGGCCATGTCCTTGTCCACATTCAGCATCATCTCAAATGAGTCTCTCTCAGCTTGCTTTCTCTGGCCACTGCACTCTCACAAGCACAGACCCTGATCCAAAAAGTGCCTAGACACTTCCCTCCGTCAAAACAATAATTATAGTTACAAATGTGTAAAGGTGGGAGAGGGATAAATTGAGAGTTTGAGATTAATATATGTATACTACTTTATTTAATAGATAATCAACTGTACAGCACAGGAATTCTGCTCAATAGTCTGTAATATCCTGCTCAGGAAAAAAAATCTAAGAAACAATGGATACATGTGTATTTATAAAGAAATTAATTTCCCATACAACTAAGATTAATGCAATGCTGCAAGTTAACTACACTCCTATATAAATTAAAACCTAATTTAAAATAATGCTTATATGTAGAGACCCTTAGAGTTCTTTAGACTAGCAGAATTTCAGATATGATGTTGAGGATGGCAGACTGGGTTCAGAAATCTAGACATTATCTGAGGTTGCATTTTCTTGAGCTTTGGTGTCTTTTGTTTCTAGTGTCACCTTTGATTTGTCTTTGAATAATCTAATACAAGAGCTTGGAAACACCAGCTGTGTGTTATTGAAGGATGAGAGGGAAGCACTAGTGGGAATGTGAAATTTCAGCTCCATAACCTTGGGTTGGAACATGTTTGAGACACAACTTATATCCCAAGTTCCCTGTGAAAACAGGCTCTTGCTTCCCTCTCTATGACTTGCCTGATATCAGACCCAGACTGGTTTCATCCTTTTCATGTCTTGCTTCCCCTGAGACGTCACTTGTTTCTCTGGGAGAATCTTTATTTTTTATTTTTTTTCTTTTGCCAGCACTAGGTCTTCATTGCGGAGAAGGCAATGGCACCCCACTCCGGTACTCTTGCCTGGAAAATCCCATGAATGGAGGAGCCTGGAAGACTGCAGTGCTTGGGGTCACTGAGGATCAAACATGACTGAGCGACTTCACTTTCACTTTTCCCTTTCATGCATTGAAGAAGGAAATGGTAACCCACTCCACTGTTTTTGCCTGGAGAATCCTAGGGACGGGGGATCCTGGTGAGCTGCCATCTATGGGGACTCACAGAGTCGGACATGACTAAAATAACAGCAGCAGCAGCAAGTCTTCATTGCTGCTCAGGAGTTCTATATTGTCAGCGAGCAGGGGCTACTCTGTAATTGCAGTGCACTGGCTTTTCAATCCTGTGCTTCTCTTGATGTACATGACAGGCTCTAGGTCACTCAGGCTCAGTAGCTGTGGGTCACCAGGTTAGTTGCCCTGAAGCATTTGAAATCTTCCCAAACCAGGTCTCAAATGCACATCTTAAGCACTGGATCAAAAGGGAAAACACTCTGGAAGGAATTTGAAATGAGTCACTTTTACATGAAACTTGGCACCATGGCCTATTTATGAGGAGATTGAGAGAGGATTGTCTCTGCTTCAAGCCACCTCCTGAGAAGAGGACTGATTGAGTTTCCCTTCCTAAGGGTTCCTACAGGGTCGTGAATCTCTCTTGCCATGTGGCTTTCTTCTTGCTTCAGTTTCTGAATTCCACACTTGGAGCAAAGCTTCCAAGGGCAGAGCTGTCGTTGACTCACTTCTAAGTATACGCCAATAGATATTGTCTCATTCAGACCCTAATGTCAAGATAGTTCAGTTCAGTTCAGTTCAGTCACTCAGTCGTGTCCGACTCCTTGTGACCTCATGAATTGCAGCAAGCCAGGCCTCCCTGTCCATCACCATCTCCCAGAGTTCACTCAGACTCACGTCCATCAAGTCAGTGATGCCATCCAGCCATCTCATCCTCTGCCATCCCCTTCTCCTCCTGCCCCCAATCCTTCCCAACATCAGAGTCTTTTCCAATGAGTCAACCCTTCTCATTAGGTGGCCAAAGTACTGGAGTTTCAGCTTTAGCATCATTCTTTTCAAAGAAATCCCAGGGTTGATCTCCTTCAGAATGGACTGGTTGGATCTCCTTGCAATCCAAGAGGCTCTCAAGAGTCTTCTCCAACACCACAGTTCAAAAGCATCAATTCTTTGGTACTCAGCCTTCTTCACAGTCCAACTCTCACATCCATACATGACCCCTGGAAAACCATAGCCTTGACTAGACGGACCTTAGTCGGCAAAGTAATGTCTCTGCTTTTGAATAGTCTATCTACGTTGCTCATAACTTTTCTTCCAAGGAGTAAGCGTCTTTTAATTTCATGGCTGCAGTCACCATCTGCAGTGATTTTGAAGACCCCCAAAATAAAGTCTGACACTGTTTCTACTGTTTCTCCATCTATTTCCCATGAAGTGATGGGACCGGATGCCATGATCTTCGTTTTCTGAATGTTGAGCTTTAAGCCAACTTTTTCACTCCTCTTTCACTTTCATCAAGAGGCTTTTTAGTTCCTCTTCACTTTCTGCCATAAGGGTGGTGTCATTTGCATATCTGAGGTGATTGATATTTCTCCTGGCAATCTTGATTCCAGCTTGTGTTTCTTCCAGTCCAGCGTTTCTCATGATGTACTCTGCATAGAAGTTAAATAAGCAGGGTAACAATATACAGCCTTGATGCACTCCTTTTCCTATTTGTAACCAGTCTGTTGTTCCATGTCCAGTTCTAACTATTGCTTCCTGACCTGCATAGAGATTTCTCAAGAGGCAGGTCAGGTGGTCTGGTATTCCCATCAATGTCAAGACAAGGCTAACACAAAGATCAGTTATTCTATTATGAGTGTTAGGTTACAGGTTCAATGACAGTAATCAAAAACTAAGTAACATTGTCTTAAATACAATTTTAATTCTCTGTCATATAATGTTAGTGCAGGTCTCTCCACAGAGAGGAGGGCCCACTTTTTCTTGTCACATCTTCCACCTGTGCTACTTATCTTTTGTCTAACCTGGCAACTCAAGCTCCTGTCATTATACCTGCATTCCAGCTAGTGGGACAGAAAATAATACTTCCATTTGGAAGTGACATATCACCTCTACTCAAATTCCACTGGCCAAAGTATCTTCCATGGTCATGGCAAACCTGGAAGTATAAGTATATTCCCTAAACCCAACAAAATAATAAGGCTATATCATATTAAACACTTGGTAGTATCAGAATTGTTTGGATACACATTGCAAAAAACTAAAACAACTATAACTTTAGCAAGATAAACTTGATTTTTCTCTCCCTCTGAAAAAAAGCTGGAGGTGGACCAGCCAGAGCTTGGGTGGTATCCATCTCCAAAGTTATATGATTATCCAATACAACTGCAGGAGTTCCAGCCATCACAACTAAAATCCAGACAACAGTTAAGAAGAAAGTAAGGAAGAGAAGAGTCCCATCTCTCAGCTAAATCAGCTCCTTAATGCAGTCTTCCAAGAGATCCCTCTTACAGATCTGCTTGCCTCTCTAAGTCACCAGTCATGACTAAGAGCACAGGTGCATAGGAAGTGCAGTCCTGTAGCTACTGGGATCATGGCTATATAACAAACTATTTTCAGTTTTGAAAGAGGAGTAGAGAATTGATAATTTTGTAGGTAGCTTGCAGCACCTGCCTTAAACAACAACAACAACAACAAATGAATGGAATAGGCTGAATGGCTAGCCACAGTGTGTGAGCCAGGAGAAAGGAGCAGCAATGAGAAACAGCTAGATGGATCTGAACTGTGCTCCAGAAAATAGAGGCATACTTGTCAGTAGAAATCTTCTAAGGGATGAAGTGAGGATTGCACATACCACATGATGCAATTTGTTTTGAAAACCAATTTTCCAATTCAGGTCCCAAATCTCTCTCAATTCTTCAGCTTCTAAGTATCTTGTCTTTGTTACCTCACATTCTGACCTACCTTTTCACCTTCCTTATTTCTGCTCACATCAATTCTCCAATAATTCACTAGCATTACAAGATTCAGTATTGAAGTCTTAGCAACACTTTCTAGAAGTGGGTGGAAACACAATGACTATTTCTACTTTAGTATTTGTTTGTCCTGATCAAGGTATTTTGAAAAGACTGAAATGGCTAGAATTATGGAGATCTCATGTTTCCTCTAAAATCCCAACCAAGAATGTGTCTTGCTTTGATCTGGAGGGCATGCGTTCACTTTTGGATCCACAGGTTTTAGCAGAACAGTTAAGACCCCTGTATATGAACAAGTTCCATTTGAAAGGGGGGTTCAAAAATCCCAAATTCTTCATAAATCCAACAAAGTTACTTAGGTAGCCAACTAAGACAATTGGCTATATATTACTGTAGTTTAATAGCTTTATGATACTTTTCACACAAATAATACTTTTCACACAAACAATAAAATAAACATTTTAAATCTTGCATACCTGGATAGGGCATGGCAACCCACTCCAGAATTCTTGTCTGGAGAATCCCCATGGCAAGAGGAGCCTGGCATACTGCAATCCATATGTTGAAAATTCAGACACAGCTGAGCAACTAAGCACACCTTAAAAATAGAATAGTAGTAGCATCTTCATTACCGCTGCATTTATGCTTCCTTTCAGACAGTGTAGGCTTGAAATAAAAGTCCTACACTATTGTACTCCATACAGTCTGTACAGTAAAGTACACAAATGCACACCCAATATTCAGTAACAATTTTTACTTGGGTGAGAGATCACTGGCCTGTCTTGGATATGCCCACGACAATGTGTGTCAGATCTGTGAACTAACTGATGTGATTGCACTTGCAAATGCACTTTTACATGTTTGAAAGTTTTCAACTTGAAAGTTTGTATGTAACAAACTTGCTACACAGGTTTTCAGTGAATATATGTAATGAACGAACAAGAGAGGAGAGTAAGAAGCTGCCTGTTGTTTCCATTTTTGCGTGTATTATGGCCACTCTGAATAGGAATTTCTTTGGGTTTAATTGAGGCCTGGTGTATGGGAACATGGTTGCAAGTGATAGAGGACCAGGATCTCAGGAGGTAGGACAAGAGCCATGGTTGGTTGAAAAGAGCCAAGAGTGCGAAATAGGAGAAAACAAGTTTCACTGGTTTTTGTGAAAGATTCGGCAAATATCATCCGGCTTTCTGTGTAGTGATTCCGCTGTGGTTTAGAGGAGCAGTCCCTCTTGCCCAGAATGAGCAAGAGAGACTGAACCATGAAAATCAAACATGTATGTCTACTACTGTCTATGTATGTCAAGTATGTCTAGTATTGAAGGGATGTAAGTCCTGTAATTATCTGCTCCTTCCTGGGCAGTATTAGAGTTTTAAAAGAGGGAAGGTCCGCACTATGCTAGCACCTTCTTCTTCTTCTGTCTGGTGAACATCGATTTCTAATGCCATTTCGTTATAAACAGAGGATGTACTTTGTATGACTGAAGTCTTCTAAGTAACTGTTCCATAGAAACTTTTGGTGCTGTTCTGTGTCCAGGCATATGGGGCCCTAGAGCCTGGCAGGCTCTGTTTCGGCTTCATAGTGCAGTGTATGGGGATCTGCTGTCGTCTGGGCCCTGGGGTATATCTTCAGTCTGGGTTCCCATCTGAGGGGTTAACTCTAGTTGGGTTTAATTCTATTATCTTGCTCTTTATCTTCAGTTTGTCCCATGGTCTTTCTTCCCATGTTTCTTTTTATCCCTGACTTCTTTGTGACTGAGTAGGTTTTTGGATTCCCTTTTATATCCTTTGTCATTTTATTCACTGTAACTGCTTTTTAAGGAGTTTTAAGATCCATGGTATACATCTTTAACTTGCCAGTCTATCATTATTAATTATGATAATTATTAAAGTATTTATTCATTTATCATTTATTTGTCTGTACTGGATCTTAGTGTGGCATGAAGGATCTTCCTTGTGGTAGGGACTCTCTATTTGAGGAGCCCAAGCTCAGTACTTGCAGCGTGTAAACTCTATTTGAGACATGCAGGCTTAGTTGCTCAGTGGCCTGCGGCATCTTAGTTCTCTGGCAAAGGAACATACCTTGCCATTTGCAAATTCTTTGCATTACAATGCAGATCCTTAACCAGTGGACCACCAAGGAAGTCCCTATATTTACCTTTTAATACATATTACATGTTTATCATTTTGGGTACTGTTCATTCCCCCTGTAGATCCAGATTTTCACTTGTTTTAAATTCCTTTTGACTTGAGACCTTAAAAAAAAAAAATTATTACATTGGTTTGTTGGTGGGGATGCAATCTTGTAGTTGTTGTCTGTCTGAGAAAGTATTCTATCTTGTTTTTGATATGTATTTCTCCTGGGTATAGAATTCTGAGTCAATTATATTTATCTCAGCAATTAAGATGTGGTGCCAGTGTACCTGGCTAAGGTTGTTTCATTTGCCTAATCTGCTGTCATCCCCATTTTCTGTTCTACTGTGTCTGTTTTTCCTTCTGGTTACATTTCTTTGCTTGATTGTCTTAATCCATGAATTATGACGTGCCTTTGTAGAGTTGTCATATTTCTTGTCCTTGAGTTAAATGAGCTTCTGTGTTAATGGCTTTAAAGCTTTCATCATAGCTGGAAATTTTTCAATCAGTAATTATGAAGTTCTTTTATCTATTCTACTGTATTTCACTTCCTGTGTGATTTCATTTACATGTGTTTTGGCACTCTTAAAGTTACTTCAAATCTCTCTGATGCACAATTAATTTTTCCCCAGTTTTGCATTTCTATTTTACATGTCTCTGTTTAACTACTCAATATTCTTCAGCTTCATGACTATAAGGATTATTGATGTAGTAAGCATTTTAATGTCCTTCTCTGCTAATTATGTAATATATATTTTACTTGTGTTTTTACAAATTGATTTTGCCCTCGTTATGGATATTTTCTTGCTTCTTTATGCATCTGGATTTTTTCTTTTTAAATTTATTTATTTATCTTAGTCAGAGGATAATTACCATACAATATTGAGATGAAACTAAGACAAATGTTTTTACAATTTATATGGAAATTTTAAATTGGATTGTGGATGTGGTCACTTTACTTTGGATGCTGGATGTTTTTTAATTTTTATAAATTATTCCTTTCGCTATTTGCAAACACTGTTAATTTCTTGGAAACAATTGTATTTTTTGAAGGTTTGCTGTAAAGTTTTTTAAGCTGAGATGAAATCGGCCTTTAGACCAGGTTTACTATTGCCTACTAGAAAGGCAATATTTTCTTCAGGGCCCTATTGATCTCATGGGAATTATGAGTAATTTTGGGGACAGTCCTACGATGGTGGAGGAATATGACAGGGAGAACATTTTCTCCCCAACAAATTCATCAAAAGAACATTTGAACGCTGAGTAAATTCCACAAAACTACTTCTGAATGCAGGCAGAGGATATAAGGCACCCAGAAAAGCAGCCCATTGTCTTCGAAAGGAGGTAGGAAAAAATGTAACAGATAAAAAGAGAGGCAAAAGAGGTAGGGATGGAGATCTGTCCCGGGAAGGGAGTCTTAAAAAATAGAGAAACTTCCAAACACCAGGAAACACTGTCACTGGCAGGTCTGTGGCAAGCCTTGGAAGCTCAGAGGGCAACATAAGTGGGAGGGAAAATAAATAAATAATTTAAACAAACAGATTACATGCCCAAAGGTAACTCCAAGCAGAGAAGCAGTGCAGACGCCCGCATCCGCCACTAGCAATAGGGACTGGGCAGAGAGGTGCGGGCTCCATTGCTTAGAGTAAGGACTGGGCCTGAATGCCCCGAGGGCAATCTGAGGGAACTAACTTGAGATAGCAAACCAGACCCTGGGATAGCTACCCCTGCATAAAGCCCTAAACTAAGACACCGCCCAGGCTGCTCACAGTCAGAACAAGTGAGCAGAGGTAGCCGGCTGCAGACTGGCCCCTCCCCTGCCAGGGACAGGACAGCGAGGGCAGCCGGAGCCAGAAGGGGGCAATCGTGGCGCCAGAGAGGCATCATCTACCTAACTGCAAGCAGGCTTCGTTGCTAACCAAGTCTTCTTGGGATTCTGGATGGTCAATATCCTCCTGAGAAGGTGCGCCGGTTGTACACCCAGAAAACTGAGCAGCAGGGACAGGAGAGGCAAAAAGTAGGAGTGACCACACTCGCCAGACACCTGGTCACCTGAGCGGCTCCGATCTGGGAAGGGCACAAAATGCAGGCCCAACCAAGTCTTCACCTTTGAGGAGTACCCAAGTACCTGAACCTGAGCAGCTTAGACTCGGGAAGTGCATGCGACCCAGGGCTTGCCTCAGACAGTTCCTGGCAGAGCAACCTAAAGCCTGAACAGTATAGACTGGGAAAGCACACACATTGTGAGTAGGGGCAAACCCTGTGTGCCTGAGACACTGGGAGCACTCCCCACACACACCAGTTATATTTGTTTGCAGTGTTCCTCCCTCCCCACAGCATGAATGAACAAACGAGCCTAAAAAAATGTCCACCACCACCTGCTTTGGTCAAGGCAGAAATTAAACACTGAAGAGACCAGCAAACAGAAGAAGCTAAAACAGAGGGAACCACCCGGGAAGTGACAGATGCAAAAGATTAAAATCCTGCAGTTAGCACTGACTACATTGGAAGGGGCCTATAGATCTTGAGAAGTATAAGCTGGATCAAGGAACTATCTAAAGTGAACTGACGCCACACTGTCCACAACAACACCAGAGAAACTCCTAGATATATTTTTACTATTTTCATTCTTTAAATTTAATTTTTAAAATTTTTGAGTCCTCTACTACTCCTTTAAATTTCATCTTTATAACCTACTATTACTTTGAAAAAAAAAGAAAAAAAGATCCTATTTCTTAAAGCAAACCTCACATATATATATATATATGTTATAATTTTTGTGTTTTTTTTTTTTCTTTAATATTGTATTTTTGAGAATCCAACCTCTACTCTAGATTTTTAACCTTTGCTTTTTGGTATTTGTTTTCAATTTTGTACCTTTAAGAACCCAATATTCAGTAACCATTTTACTTGGTTTACTTGAGAGATCACTGGCCTGATTGCTCTCTCTCCCTTTGGATTTCCTTTTTCTCCACCAGGTCGCCTCTATCTCCTCCCTGCCCCTTCTCTTCTCTACTCAACTCTGTGAATCTCTTCGTGTGTTCTGGACTGCTGAGAACACTTAGAGAACTGATTACTGGCTGGATATGTCTCTCTGCTTTTGATTCCCATCTTTATTCCCCCTGGCACCTCTGTCTCCTTCCTCCCTCTTCTCTTCTCTGTGTAACTCTGTGAGCATCTCTGAAGGATCCAGACTGTGGAGAGCAGATAGTGAAGGGATTACTGGCCAGCTTGCTCTCTCCCCTTTTGATTCCCTCTCTTCTCCTCCTGTTCACCTCTATCTCCACCCTCCTTCTTCTCTTATCTGTGAAAATATGTGAACATCTCTGAGGGATCCAGACTGTGGAGAGTACATAAGGAAGTGATGACTGGCTAGCTTTCCCTCTTCTCTTTTGATTCCCCCTCTTCTACTCCTAGTCACCTCTACCTCCCTTCCTCCCCCTTTTCTTCTCCATTTAACTCTGTGAACCTCTCTGGATGTCCTCACTGTGGACAAACTTTTTATATTTAACCTAGATGTTTTATCATTGGTGATGTATAGATGGAGAAGTCTTGATGCTATTGTAAGAATAAGACTGAAACCCAGAGGCAGGAGGCTTAATTCCAAATCCTGAGAACATGAGAGGACTCCTGACTTCAGGGAACACTAATCAATAGGAGCTCATCAAATGCCTCCATATTTACACTGAAACCAAGCACCACCCAAGGGCCAACAATTTCAAGAAAAAGACATACCATGAAAATTCTCCAGCAACACAGGAACATAGAGCCCTGAGCTTCAATATACAGGCTGCCCAAAGTCACTCCAAATCCATGGACATCTCATAAATCATTACTGGACAGTTCATTGCACTACAGAGGGAAGAAATCCAGCTCCACCCACAAGAAAACCAACACAAGCTTGCCTAACCAGGAAACCTTGACAAGCCACCTGTCCAAACCCACCCACAGTGAGGAAACTCCACAATAAAGAGAACTCCACGAACTGCCAGAATACAGAAAGGCAACCACAAACACAGCAATATAAACAAAAAGAAGAGATAGAGAAATACCTAGAAGGTAAAGGAACAGAATAAATGTCCACCAAACCAAACAAAAGAATAAGAGATAGGGAATCTACCTGATAAAGAATTCCAAATAATGATAGTGAAAATGATCCAAAATCTTGAAATCAATAAGGAAATCCAGATAAATAGCCTGGAGACAAGGACTAAGAAGATGCAAGAAAGGTTTAACAAGGACATAGGAGAAATAAAAAAGAGTCAATATATAATGAATAATGCAATAAATGAGATAAAAAATACTCTGGAGGGAACCAACAGTAGAATAACGGAGGCAGAAGATAGGATAAGTGAAGTAGAAGATAGAATGGTAGAAATCAATGAAACAGAGAGGAAAAAGAAAAACGAATTAAAAGAAATGAGGACAATCTCAGAGACCTCTGGGACAATGTTAAACACCCCAACATAAGAATCATAGGTGTCCCAGAAGAAGAAGACCAAAAGAAAGACCTTGAGAAAATACTGGAGATAATAGTTGAAAACTTCCCTAAAATGGGGAAGGAAATAATCATGCAAGTCCAAGAAATCCAGAGAGTTCCAAACAGGATTAACCCAAGGCCAGACACCCCAAGACACATATTAATCAAATTAACAAAGATCAAATATAAAGAACAAATACTGAAAGCAGCAACAGAAAAACAACATATAGCACACAAGTAGATTCCCATAAGGAAAACAGTTGATCTTTCAATAGAAACGCTTCAGGCCAGGAGGGAATGTCAGGGCATACTTAAAGTGATGAAAAAAAAAAAAAAATCAAACAAACAAACAAAAAAACCAAACCTGCAGTCCAGATTACTATACCCAGCAAGGATCTCATTCAAATATGAAGGAGAAATCAAAAGCTTTACAGACAAGCAAAAGCTGAGAGAATTTACCATCACCAAACCAGCTCTCCAACAAATGCTAAAGGATCTTGTCTAGACAGGAAACACAGAAAGAGTGTAGAAACTCGAACCCAAAACAATAAAGTAAATGGCAACGGGATCATACTTATCAATAATTACCTTAAATGTAAATGGGTTGAATGCCCCAAACAAAAGGCAAAGACTGGCTGAATGAATACAAAAACAAGACCCCTATATATGTTGTCTACAAGAGAACCACTTTTAAACAAGGGACACATACAGACTGAAAGTGAAGGGCTGGAAAAAGATATTCCATGCAAATAGAGACCAAAAGAAAGCAGGAGTAGCAATACTCATATCAGATAAAATAGATTTTAAAACAAAGGCTGTGAAAAGAGACAAAGAAGTACACTACATAATGATCAAAATATCAATCCAAGTAGAAGCTATAACAATTATAAATATAAAGTCACCCAACATAGGAGCACCACAATATGTAAGACAAATGCTAACAAGTATGAAAGGGGAAATTAACAATAACACAATTGTCGGGAGCCGCGTTAGCCATTACTGACAAAATGGAGGCATGGGCCCAACACCCTCTCCTCATTCCACAGGCACGGAACCGGGATGAAGGAGTTAGGTCTTGTGATTCTGACTTGTTCTTTCCTTTCTTCCATTGACTGGAAAGAATGTTAAGGCACTTATTGTTCTTGAGGGAAACATGAGAAAGCACAAAGCCTTCTGCTCTTGTGCCCAGAAAATAATCTATAAAGTAACCATTGACATTTGTTCAAGGATCTTTACAAAGAATGTTCCAGGATGAGCCCATCAGCCGCAGCTTGAGGCCATGGGAAGGATTGTTTTCTGAGACCTGTTTGTGAGGGAAATATTTATGGCAAAATAAGTTTACTGAGTTTAAAGTTTAGGAATAATTAATAGCTAGAAGCCTTTTTAGGAGATAATGATCTTAAGATTCTAGGGGCAAACAGGATTTACAAAGATAGGAAATAAACTGAGGAATGTACCATGAGTTACAATGTAATCACAAGTGGATTCTGAGAGAGTGGCTGAAGTAGGAATTCTGTTTATAGGACAACAATGATTTCTGGAGACAATAAATCTGGGTGGGGGAAACTAAAACTGTCAAACATCTGATGTAATGCTTTGGTCAAAGTATAAAAGAAAACCTGAAGCTTGAAATAAACATGTAGTTCTGTACTTTGAGTCAGAGGCTACATTATCATCTGCCGACACTGCTCACCCCTTCAGGCTGATTCCCTGGCTGCTGGAGCTGGACTCTGGTACACGATAATAGTGGGAGACTTTAATACTTCACTCACACCTATGGCTAGATCAACTAAACAGAAAATTAACAAGGAAACACAAACTTTAAACAATACAATAGACCTGTTAGACCTAACTGATATCTATAGGACATTTTACCCCAAAACAATGAATTTCACCTTTTTCTCAAGTGCACACGGAAGCTTCTCCAAGATAGATCACATCCTGGGCCATAAATCTAGCCTTGGTAAATTAAAAAGAAAAAAAAAAAAAAAGAAAGAAATCATTCCAAGCTTTTTTTCTGACCACAATGAAGTAAGATTAGATCTCAATTACAGGCAGAAAACTATTAAAAATTCCAACATATGGAAGCTAAACAACACGGTGATGAATAATCAACAAGTCACAAAAGAAACCAAAACAAAATCAAAATATGCATAGAAACAAATGAAAATGAAAACAATACAACCCAAACCCTGTGGGACACTGTAAAAGCAGTACTAAGAGGAAGGTTCATAGCAATATGGGCATACCTCAAGAAACAAGAAAAAAGTCAAATAAATAACCTAATTCTACACCTAAAGCAACTAGAAAAGGAAGAAATGAAGAACCCAGTGTTAGTAGAAGGAAAGAAATCTTCAATATTCAGGCAGAAATAAATGCAAAAGAAACAAAAGAGACCATAGCAAAAATCAACAAAGCCAAAAGCTGATTCCTTGAAAGGATAAATAAAATTGACAAACCATTAGCCAGACTCATCAAGAAACAAAGGGAGAAAAATCAAATCAATAAAATTAGAAATGAAAATGGAAAGATCACAACAGACAACACAGAAACACAAAGGATCATAAGAGACTACTATCAGCAATTATATGCCAATAAAATGGACAACTTGGAAGAAATGGACAAATTCTTAGAAAAGTACAACTGTCCAAAACTGAACCAGGAAGAAATAGAAAATCTTAACAGACCCATCACAAGCATGAAAATTGAAACTGTAATAAGAAATCTCCCAGCAAACAAAAGCTCAGGACCAGACGGCTTCATAGCTGGATTCTACCAAAAATTTAGAGAATAGCTAACACCTATCCTACTGAAACTCTTCCAGAAAATTGCAGACAAAGGTAAACTTACAAACTCATTCTATGTGGCAAAATTACCTTTATACCAACGCCTGACAAAGATGCGACAAAAAAGAAAACTACAGGCCAATATCTGCTTATTTAACTTATATGCAGAGTATATCATGAGAAAAGCTGGACTGGAAGAAACACAAGCTGGAATCAAGATTGCCAGGAGAAATATCAATAACCTCAGATATGCAGATGACACCAACCTTATGGCGGAAAGTGAAGAGGAGCTAAAAAGCCTCTTGATGAAAGTGAAAGAGGAGAGTGAAAAATTTGGCTTAAACTCAACATTCAGAAAATGAAGATCATGGCATCCAGTCCCATCACTTCATGGGAAATAGATGGGGAAATCACTGCAGATGGTGATTGCAGCCATGAAATTAAAAGAGGCTTACTCCTTGGAAGAAAAGTTATGACCAACTTAGATAGTATATTCCAAAGCAGAGACATTACTTTGCTGACTAAGGTCCGTCTAGTCAAGGCTATGGTTTTTCCTGTGGTCATGTATGGATGTGAGAGTTGGACTGTGAAGAAGGCTGAGTGCCGACGAATTGATGCTTTTTAGATGGGGAAATCACTGCAGATGGTGATTGCAGCCATGAAATTAAAAGAGGCTTACTCCTTGGAAGAAAAGTTATGACCAACTTAGATAGTATATTCCAAAGCAGAGACATTACTTTGCTGACTAAGGTCCGTCTAGTCAAGGCTATGGTTTTTCCTGTGGTCATGTATGGATGTGAGAGTTGGACTGTGAAGAAGGCTGAGTGCCGACGAATTGATGCTTTTGAACTGTGGTGTTGGAGAAACCTCTTGAGAGTCCCTTGGACTGCAAGGAGATCCAATCTGTCTATTCTGAAGGAGATCAACCCTGGGATTTCTTTGGAAGGAATGATGCTAAAGCTGAAACTCCAGTACTTTGGCCACCTCATGTGAAGAGTTGACTCACTGGAGAAGACTCTGATGCTGAGAGGGATTGAGGGAAGGAGGAGAAGGGGATGGCAGAGGATGAGATGGCTGGATGGCATCACGGACTCGATGGACGTGAGTCTGAGTGAACTCCAGGAGATGGTGATGAACAGGGAGGCCTGGCATGCTGCGATTCATGGGGTTGCAAAGAGTCATACATGGCTGAGTGACTGAACTGAACTGAACAGGCCAATATCACTGATGAAAATAGATACAAAAATCCTTAACAAAATTCTAGCAATCAGAATCCAACAACACATTAAAAAAGATCATACATCATGACCAAGTGGGCTTTATCCTAGGAATGCAAGGATTCTTCAACATCTACAAATCAATCAATGTAATACACTGCCATGGTCCAGCCCCAGTGGATCAAGGGTAATTCGAAGGGGAGACAGAGTGTCCTAGGAAAGAGCTATTTAATTAGAAATATAAAGAGAGATTAGGAAACAAAAGTGTAGTAGGAAAATTAGTGGAGAAAAGGGGCTGAATAATTTGGTTTACGTGGAATACCAATAAAACCTCGAGAGAAGAGGTTTGCACCACCTACGTAGGCCACAGGTGTCTTTCCGTTCTCTTGAAGGAGAGGAGACGCTGAGGTCTCCCCATTTAGATCTTAGAAGCCCCAGGCACAATTACCAGGCTTGGCGAGCAACCATGCTCCAGATGGGAATTCAGTCAGAAAAGAAGAGAACGAGAAGAAACCACACGGGGGAATCAGTCTTTCCAGGAACTGATTTGTTTTCTTTATTTTTCAGGTTTGCTTATAACGGTCACTCAATGAGAAAAAAAATTTTTTTTTCCCCCAAGGGTGATTTTTCTTAAACCAGGCGCCACCCATCCGAAGGTACCAGATAAAATTGCATTCCTATAGGGTGAGGGCATAGAGGGTTACAATTAAGAAAGGAATTTACTTAACCTAAGGTTTGACATGATTAATCGTAAAGGTTAATACTTATTTCTCCTATATGCTAGTTATATATTTGTATAAGGGCAGAGGATTTAACAGCAAAAATTGACCCAATAAATGAAAAACCCTTCACCAGTATAATTTCTCACCAAACCACTAATACTATACTAATAATTTTCTAACTTCTCAAAAGAATCTGTATTTAGAAAATTTAAAGTATCTCGTGCTTCTCACAGTTAGGGGGCTGTGAATAATCACATGTGGCCGGACGAACCTGTCAGGCAGGCTAGAGAATTTCAGAGGAGTTTGTGAACTGAAACACTCTTCTCATGCCCAAGAATTTATTGCCTGGAGCTCTAAGTTAACTCCTTCTCAGAGAGAGGTGGTGGGGGACAGCCCCCTGTAAAGTCAGAGGTATAAGTGAGAACATAAAGCAGTAAGGTAGGCAGACTCTGGTTTTGGGGGTAGATGCTCAGGAACAGGGGGTCTCCTGAGGCTCGATCCCGCCTTTGCATATGCTGACTCTCCTTCCTCAGGACCTTTGCCATGGGTGGAGTTCCTCACGTTGGCTCCTGGCAATACACCACAGTAAGAAATTGAAAAATAAAAGCCATATGATTATCCAATAGATGCAAAGAAAGCCTTTGCAAAATTCAAAATCCATTTATGATAAAAACTCTCCAGAAAACAGGACTAGAAGGAACATACCTCAACATAAAAAAAGCTATATATGACAAATTCACCACAACTTTATGATCAATGGTGAAAAATTAAAAACATTTCCCCTAAAGTCAGGAACAAGACAAGGGTGCTCATTCTCACAAGGGTCATTTATTTATCTGGAATTGAGGTGCAGGAGTTGCTTGTACATTTTTGAGATTAGTTCTTTTCAGTTGTTTATTTGCTATTATTTTCTCCCATTCTGAAGGCTGTCTTTTCACCTTACTTATGGTTTCTGTTGTTGTGCAGAAGATTTTAATTTTATTTATGAAGACCTACAAGACCTTTTAGAACTAACACTCCAAAAAAATGTCCTTTTCATTATAGGGGACTGGAACGCAGAAGTAGGAAGTAACACAGAAGAAACACCTGGAGTAACAGGAAAATTTGGCCTTGGAATGTGGAATGAAGCAGGGCAAAGACTAATAGAGTTTTGCCAAGAAAATGCACTGGTCATAGCAAACACCCTCTTCCAACAACACAAGAGAAGATTCTACACATGGACATCACCAGATGGTCAACACCAAAATCAGATTGATTATATTCTATGCAGCCAACGATGGAGACGCTCTATACAGTCAACAAAAACAAGACCAGGAGCTGACTGTGGCTCAGATTATGAACTCCTTATTGTCAAATTCAGACTCAAATCGAAGAAAGTAGGGAAAACCGCTAGACCATTCAGGTATGACCTAAATCAAATCCCTTATGAGTATACAGTGGAAGTGAGAAATAGATTGAAGGGCCTAGATCTGATAGATAGAATGCCTGATGAACTATGGAATGACGTTCGTGACATTGTACAGGAGATAGGAATCAAGACCATCCCCATGGAAAAGAAAGGCAAAGAAGTAAAATGGCTGTCTGGAGAGGCCTTACAAATAGCTATGAAAAGAAGAGAGGCGAAAAGCAAAGGAGAAAAAGAAAGATATAAGCATCTGAATGCAGAGTTTCAAAGAATAGCAAAAAGAGATAAGAAAGCCTTCTTCAACGATCAGTTCAAAGAAAGAGATNGCAAAGAGATTCAACCAGTCCATTCTGAAGAAGATCAGCCCTGGGATTTCTTTGGAAGAAATGATGCTAAAGCTGAAACTCCAGTACTTTGGCCACCTCCTGAGACGAGTTGACTCATTGGAAAAAAACTCTGATGCTGGGAGGGATTGGGGGCAGGAGGAGAAGGGGACAACCAAGGATGAGATGGCTGGATGGCATCATGGACTCGATGGACATGAGTCTGAATGAACTCTGGGAGATGGTGATGGACAGGGAGTCCTGGCGTGCTGTGATTCATAGGGTCACAAAGAGTTGGACATGACTGAGCGACTGACCTGAACTGGTCCTATTTGTATTTTGCTTTTATTTCCAATATTATGGGAGGTGGGTCATAGAGGATCCTGCTGTCATTTATGTCAGAGAGTGTTTTGCCCATGTTTTCCCTAGGAGTTTTATAGTTTCTGGTTGTACATTTAGATCTTTAATCCATTTTGAGTTTATTTTTGTGTATGGTGTTAGAAAGTGTTCTAAAGTTTCTAAAGTGTTCTAAAGTTTCATTCTTTTACAAGTCATTGGCCAGTTTTACCAGCACCACTTGTTAAAGAGATTGTCTTTTCTCCATTGTATATTCTTGCCTCCTTTGTTAAAGAGAAGGTGTCCATAGGTGTGTGGATTTATCTCTGGGCTTTCTATTTCATTCCGTTGATCTATATTTCTGTCTTTGTGTCAGTAGCATACTGTCTTTATGACTGTGGCTTTGTAGTAGAGCCTGAAGTCAGGCAGGTTGATTCTTCCAGTTCCATTCTTCTTTCTCAATATTGCTGTGGATATTTAAGTTTTTTTTTTTCCATGCAAATTGTGAAATTATTTGTTGTAACTCTGTGAAAACTACCATTGGTAGCTTGAAAGGGATTGCATTGAATCTAACAAATACATGAAAAGATGCTCATCATCACTCATTATCAGAGAAATGGAAATCAAAACTACAATGACGTACCATTTCACGCCATTCAGAATAGCTGCTATCCAAATGTATACAAGCAATACATGCTGGAGAGGGTGTAGAGAAAAGGGAAATCTCTTACACTGTTAGTGGGAATGCAAACTAGTACAGCCACTATGGAGAACAGTGTGGAGATTCCTTAAAAAACTGGAAATAGAACTGCCTTATGACCCAGCAATCCCACTACTGGGCATACGCACTGAGGAAACCAGAATTGAAAGAGACATGTGTACTCCAATGTTCATCGCACCACTGTTTATAATAGCCAGGACATGGAAGCAACCTAGATGTCCATCAGCAGATGAATGGATAAGAAAGCTGTGGTACATATACACAATGGAGTATTACTCAGCCATTAAAAGAATACATTTGAATCATTTCTAATGAGGTGGATGAAACTGGAGCCTGTTATACAGAGTGAAGTAAGCCAGAAAGAAAAACACCAATACAGTATACTAACACATATATATGGAATTTAGAAAGATGGTAACAATGACTGTGTATGCGAGACAGCAAAAGAGACACAGATGTATAGAATAGTCTTTTGGACTCTGTGGGAGAGAGCAAGGGTGGGATGATTTGGGAGAATGGCATTGAATCATGTATATTATCATATGTGAAATGAATCATCAGTCCAGGTTTGATGCATGATACAGGATGCTTGGGGCTGGTGCACTGGGATGACCCAGAGTGATGGTATAGGTAGGGAGGTGGGAAGGGGGTTTAGGATGAGAAACACATGTACACCCATGGTGGATTCATGTCAATGTATGACAAACAATACAATATCGTAAAGTAATTAGCCTCCAAATAAAATAAATAAATTTACATTAAACATTAGTAAATTACATGCTGGTGGGTGAGGACACAATTAGACTTGGTGCAATTTGAGACTCAAGGATTGTTCCCTATAATTCAGACCAGTACTATCAACTCTCTGCAGAAAACTGGAAGGGTATCACCTGTACCTTCCTACAGTTCTCTGTATGTAGCTCTCTCCTGTGAACTCTAACTATATAGAGTCATAAATCTCTCTTCTTGGGGAGACTGTTTGTCTCTGCCTAGATGCAACTTCCATGTATGTGTTGGAAACTATTTCTAGAGTTGGGGCAATTGTAAAACTCTCCTTGCTTGCTCCCCACCTCAGGAATCCATTCTCTGCTGCCAGATGTTTGATGTAAGACAATACTCTTTCATTTGTCTTTCCTACTTTGGAGTTATTAGAGACAGGAGGATAAATGTGTCCTTTAATCCTTTATGTCGACTGAAATGGAGGTCCCCCTGCAATCAGAACTCACTGAATGCCTTGTGAATGCTAGGCACTGACTTCTGTGCATGGGTGCAGACTTGATTGGGGATATATGCTGGGGCCATAGGGAGCCTCAGTCTTGCTGGAGAAACATGCCCATTACAAATAGTTGTTGCTATGTGGTATGTTCTGTTCAGTTCAATTGCTAAGTCATGTCTGACTGTTTGCAACCCTATGGACTGTAGCACGCCAGGACTCTCTGTTCTTCACCAATTCTTGGAGCTTGGGCAAACTCATGTCCATCGAGTTGGTGATTCCATCCAACCATCTCATCCTCTGTCATCCTCTTCTCCTCCTGCCTTCAATCTTGCCCAGTAACAGGGTCTTTTCTAATAAGTCAGTTCTTCACATCAGTTGGCCAAAGTATTGGAGGTTCAATATCAGCATCAGTCCTTCCAATGAATATTCAGGATTGATTTCCTTTAGGATGACTGGATGGATCTCCTTGCAGTCCAAGGGACTCTCAAGAGTCTTGTCTAATGTCACAGTTTAAAACCATCAGTTCTTCATCGCTCACCATTCTTTATGGTGCAACTGTCACATCCATTCATGACATTCATCCAGTTGGGCATTTCACATGATGTACTCTGCATATAAGTTATATAAGCAAGGTGACAATATACAGCCTTTACATACTCCTTTCCTGAATTGGAACCAGTCAGTTGTTTCATGTTCAGTTCTGACTGTTGCTTCTTGATCAGCATACAGATTTCTCAGAAGGCAGGTAATGTAGTCTGCTATTCCCATCTCTGTAAGTTTTCTACAGTTTGTTATAATCCCCATAGTTGGAGGCTTTTGCATGGTCAATAAAGCAGAAGTAGGTGTTTTTCTAGAATCCTCTTGCTTTTTCTATCATCCAATGAATGTTGGCAGTTTGATCTCTGGTTCCTCTGTCTTTTCTAAATCCAGCTTGAACATATGGAATTTCACAGTTCATGTACTGTTGAAGATTTGCGTTGAGAAATTACATTGGTAGCATGTGAGATGAGTGCAACTGTGTGGTAGTTGAACATTCTTTAAAATCACCTTTTATGAGGATTGCAAGGAAAATGACCTTTCCATTGCTGTGGCCACTGCTGAGTTTTCCAAATTTGCTTGCATATTGAGTGCAGCACTTTAACAGCATCATCTTTAAGGATCTGATATAGCTCTACTGCAATGGCATCACATCCACTAGATGTGATTTTAGTGATGCTTTTGAAGACCCATTTGACTTCGCATTTCAGGATTGTCTAGCTCTAGGTGAGTGATCACACCATCGTGGTTATCCTGGTCATTAATATCTTTTTGTGCAGTTCTTCTATGTATTCTTTCAACCTCTTCTTAATATATTCTGCTTCAGTTATGTCCATCCCGTGTCTCTCTTTTATTGTGCCCATCTTTGCCTGAAACATTCCCTCCCTATACAGAATTTTCTTGAAGAGAAAATTTTACCATTCTAATGTTTTCCTCTATTTCTTTGCACTGATCACTTAGGAAAGCTCTTTTAAAATCTCTTCTTGCCATTCTTTGGAACTCTGCATTCAGATGGGTATGTCTTTCTTTTCTCCTTTGCCTTTCGCTTCTCTTCTTTTCTAAGTTATTTATAAGGCCTCCTCAGGCAACCATTTTGCCTTTTTTCATTTATTTTTCTTTGGGATGGTCTTGATGTGGTATGTACAGATCAAAAAATGAAGATCATGGCATCCAGTTCCATCACTTCATGGCAAATACCTGAAAAACCAATGAAAACAGTGACAGGCTTCATTTTCCTGGGCTCCAAAATCACTGTAGATAGTGACCACAGTTGTGGAAAAAAAAAAAAAAAAAAAGACGCTAGCTCCTTGGAAGAAAAGCCATGAAAAACCCAACAGAATACTAAAAAAGGGAGACATTGCTTTACCAGCAAATGTCTGTATAGTCAAAGCTATGGTTTTACCAGAAATCATGAGTGGATGTGAGAGGTGGACCATAAAGAAAGCTGAGTACCGATGCTTTTAAACTGTAGTGTTGGATAAGACTCTTGAGAGTCCCATGGACTGCAAGGAGTTTCAACCAGTCCACTCTAAAGGAAATTAGTCCTGAATATTCACTGGAAGGACCTGAACCTCCAGTACTTTGGCCACCTGATGGGAAGAATTGAATCATTAGAAAAGACCCTGGTGAAGGGAAAGATTAAAGACAGAATGCAAAGGGGAAGACAGAAGATGAAATTGTTTGGTGGCATCACAGACCTGATGAAGATGAGTCTGAGCAAGCTCCGGGTGTTGGTGATAGACAGGGAAACCTGGCATACTGCACTCCATGATATAGAAAAGTGTTGGAATGACAGAAGGACTGAACTGAACTAATGTTCAGAGGACATCAGGGAGCAGGCAGAAGTCTTTGGGGTCCAGTCAAGCATGTGGTCCTACTGGGAGTGGTGAAAGATTTAGGTGGAAGGGGAGGCTTCCCATCCTCCAGTGCAGGTGCTTGAATCCAAGGCAAGGAGCACAAGATTTTGAATGTATTACCAAATATTGTTTTCTAAAAAAACTCAAAAAACTGCTTTCTGCAGGAGAGAGAGCTTTGACTGAGTCTGTTCTCTAGATTTTACTGAAGGATGTGGAAGGAATCTGGAGTGGGCTGAGTCTGAAAAATTAGGTGACCACATTCTGGAAGGCCAGGCTTATGGTAGACATTCTGCACTAGGTGGAAAACAAATCCAGAGAAAAAGTGTCACTTCTAGAATGTACATGCAAATGTATCACATTGTTTCGGTAGATCAGTTCAATGGTGTTTTGGTGCAAGCAAGAAATGCATGATGGGTGATTTGCTTTTGTCAGTTCCTGTGGGTAGTTAGATGACTAAATGTTTGGTTACTTCATTGCATGGTTGGAATTATGCTTGGGAAAGAAAACTCCATCAGGTCCACACATATTTTGACATTAAACAGCAAACATAAGATGATTACTAAGGCAACTATAGGTAATATAAACATGAGGGGCCAAATGGGGAAAGATTCACTTAACAGGCTGAGACTGGATTGTACATGTTGCCATAGTTGTTGCTATGAAAAGTAGTCATAACAGCTACTTGTTGCTAAGCTGGAGATGTGGGAAACTGACAAGAGAGCAAGAGCTTTTACAACTTTCCTTGCAGTGTGATTTCAGGGGAGAAGCAGTTGACAAGGAAAGGCTGACTGGTAAGGCTGAGGAAGGGAGTAATCTGAGACAGTAATCATTAGCTCTTATGTGAGCCCAGAAAACAGAAGTATAGGCTCAGTCAGAGTTCTGGGTCAGAGTTCAGAAACGGATCAATATTTAGCCTTGCAGATGGCAGCCATAACCTCTAAACAGATTTTCTTTTCCCCAGGTGGCAGAATGATTTATATTTGTTCCAGACTCAGGAACCCAGAAAGCCTTTTCAGGGCCACTTGCTCTTTGCAGGCACACACGCAATCTAGAAGGTGGAATTATCATCATGGTGCCCATTTTCCAGATGAGAAAACTCAGGTTAAGAGATTGATCAAGCTCACACAGCTAAGCATGTGAAAAGCCAAGCACAAACCCAGGGTAACAGTCCTCAAATTGTGTGTTTTTGCTCCACACCCACTGGGACTGGTGGGTGGTGATCTGGAAGCAATGCTTAAGCAGAAGCAAAAAATATTCACGTTTAATTTGAAGAAAGTAAGGAAAACCACTAGAACATTCAGCTGTGACCTAAATCAAATCCCTTATGATTATACAGTGGAAGTGAGAAATAGATTTAAGGGCCTAGATCTGATAGATAGAGTGCCTGATGAACTATGGAATGACATTCGTGACATGGTACAGGAGACAGGAATCAAGACCTTCCCCATGGAAAAGAAATGCAAAAAAGCAAAATGGCTGTCTAGGGAGGCCTTACAAATAGCTGTGAAAAGAAGAGAAGTGAAAAACAAAGCAGAAAAAGAAAAATATAAGCATATGAATGCAGAGTTCCAAAGAATAGCAAGAAGAGATAAGAAAGCCTTCTTCAGTGATCAATGCAAAGAAATAGAGGAAAACAACAGAATGGAAAAGACTAGAGATCTCTTCAAGAAAATTAGAGATACCAAGGGAACATTTCATGCAAAGATGAGCTCGATAAAGGACAGAAATAGTATGGACCTAACAGAAACAGAAAGTATTAAGAAGAGGTGGCAAGAATACATGGAAGAACTGTACAAAAAAGATCTTCACGACCCAGATAATCATGATGATGTGATCACTAATCTAGAGCCAGACATCTTGGAAAGTGAAGTCAAGTGGGCCTTAGAAAGCATCACTACAGACAAAGCTAGTGGAGGTGATGGAATTCCAGTGGAGCTATTTCAACTCCTGAAAGATGATGCTGTGAAAATGCTGCACTCAATATGCCAGCAAATTTGGAAAACTCAGCAGTGGCCACAGAACTGGAAAAGGTCAGTTTTCATTCCAATCCCAAAGATTTGCCTTTCTTTCATTCCAAAGAAAGGCAATACCAAAGAATGCTCAAACTACCACACAATTGTACTCATCTCACATGCTAGTAAAGTAATGCTCAAAATTCTCCAAGCCAGGCTTCAGCAATACATGAACTGTGAACTCTCTGATGTTCAAGCTGGTTTTAGAAAAGGCAGAGGAACCAGAGATCAAATTGCCAACATCNAGAAATATCAATAACCTCAGATATGCAGATGACACCACCCTTATGGCAGAAAGTGAAGAAGAACTAACAAGCCTCTTGATGAAAGTGAAAGTAGAGAGTGAAAAAGTTGGCTTAAAGCTCAACATTCAGAAAACTAAGATCATGGCATCCGATCCCATCACTTCATGGGAAATATATGAGGAAAACAGTGGAAACAGTGTCAGACTTTATTTTTTTGGTCTCCAAAATCACTGCAGATGGTGACTGCAGTCATGAAATTAAAAGACACTTACTCCTTGGAAGAAAAGTTATGGCCAACCTAGATAGCATATTCAAAAGCAGAGACATTACTTTGCCGACGAAGGTCCGTCTAGTCAAGGCTATGGTTTTTCCAGTAGTCATGTATGGATGTGAGAGTTGGACTGTGAAGAAGGTTGAGCACCGAAGAATTGATGCTTTTGAACTGTGGTTTCGGAGAAGACTCTTGAGAGTCCCTTGGACTGCAAAGAGATCCAACCAGTCCATTCTGAAGGAGATCAGCCCTGGGATTTCTTTGGAAGGAATGATGCTAAAGCTGAAGCTCCAGTACTTTGGACACCTCATGCAAAGAGTTGACTCATTGGAAAAGACTCTGATGCTGGGAGGGATTGGGGGCAGGAGGAGAAGGGGATGACTGAGGATGAGATGTCTGGATGGCATCACTGACTTGATGGACGTGAGTCTGAGTGAACTCCGGGAGATGGTGATGGACAGGGAGGCCTGGCGTGCTGCGATTCATGGTGTCGGAAAGAGTTGGACACGACTGAGCGACTGAACTGAACTGATAGAATTCTGAGTCAATTATATTTCTCTCATCACTCTAAGATGTGGTGCCAGTGTCCTCTGGCTAACATTGTTTCATATGCCTAATCTGCTGTCATTTCCATTTTTTGTTCTGCTGTGTTTGTTTTTCCATCTGGTTATATTTCTTTGGTTGATTGTTTTAAGCAATTAATTATGATGTGCCTTTGTTATAGTTGTCATACTTCTTGTACTTGAGTTAATTGAGCTTCTGTGTTTGTGGGTTTAAAGTTTTCATCATATCTGGAAGTTTTTCAGCCAGTAATTATGAAGTTCTTTTCTCTGTTCTCCTGTCTTTAACTTTATGTTGGATTCCGTCTACATATATCTTAGTATTCTTACAGTTGTTTCAAAGTACTGTGATGGACAATTAATTTTTCCCACATTCTTTCCATTACTATTTTCCATGTCTCTATTTAACCTACTTGATACTCTTTAGCTTCATGAATACAAGATTATTGTTGCAGTAAGCATTTTAATGTCCTTCCCTGCTAATTATGTAATGTATATTTTTAACTATGTCTCTACTAATTGATTTTTTTATCATTATAGATATTTTCTTGGTTCTTTGCACATCTGGAATTTTTCTTTTTAAATGTATTTATCTTAATTTGAGGATAATTACTTTACAATATACTGATGGAACTAGGACATCACTGCAAGTGACAGGGGACCAAGATTTCAGGATGTGGCACAAGAGCCATGGTTGGTTGAAACGAGCCAGAATTGCAAAAGAGGAGGAAGCAATTTTTCACTGGTGTATGTGAAACACTTGGCAAATATCATCTGGAGTTGTTTGTAGGGATTGAGCGTGTTTTTACTAATTTATTTTTCCACCATTTTTGGTTTTTTTTTTTTTTTTTTTTTTGCTTCTTTGAACATCTGGAAATTTTCTTTTTAAATTTATGTATCTTAATCCAAGGATAATTACTTTACAATATTGTGAAGGAACTAGGACAAATACTTTCACAATTTATATGGAAATTTTAAATTGGATGTTGAATGTGGTCATTTTTACCCTTTGGATGCCGGATGTTTTTTAAATATTATAAATTATTCCTGGCACTGTTTGCAAACACTGTTAGTTTCTTGGAAACGTTGTACTTTTTGAAGGCTTGCTGTTCAGTTTTTTAAGCTGAGATGAGCCCAGCCTTTAGACGAAGTTTATTATTCCCACTAGCAAGACAATATTGTCTTCAAGGCCTTACTGATGTCATGGGAATTATGAATAATTTCTACTCCAGTGGGTGAAGACACAATTAGACTTGGCCCAATTTGAGGCTCAAGGATTGTTCCCTATAATTCTAACCATTACTATCAACTCTCCACTGAAAACTGGAGGGGTATCATCTGTACCTTCCCACAGTTCTATCTGTGTAGCTTTCTCCTGTGAACTCTTAACTATCTAGAGTCTCAAATCTCTATTCTTGGGGAGACTGTTTTCTTCCTAGATACCTCCTCCATGTATGTGTTGGAATCTATTTCTAGAGTTGGGGCAATTTTAGAACTCACCATATTTGCTCCCCACCCCCCTACCCCTAGGAATCTATTCTCTGCTGCCAGATGTTCGATGTAAAAAAAAAAAAAAAAAAAAAAAAAAAAAAAAAAACAAAAAAAAAAACAACTCTTTCATTTATCTTGTCTATTTTGGAATTGTTTGAGACAGGAGGATAAATGTGTCCTTTGTTTCTCTATGTCTACCAGAATGGAGGTCCCCCTGCAATCAGAACTCACTGAATGCCTTGTGAATGCTAGGCACTGACTTCTGTGCCTTGGTTCAGACTTGACTGGGGATAAGTGTTGGGGCCTTAGGGAGCCCCAATCTTGCTGAAGAAACATGCCAATTACAAATAGTATTTGCTATGGGGTTTGTTTAATTCAGTTCAGTCGCTCAGTCATGTCCGACTCTTTGCAACCCCATGAACTACAGCACGCCAGGCCTCCCTGTCCTTCACCAACTCCAAAAGCTTGCTCAAACTCATGTCCATCAAGTCAGTGATGCCATCCAACCATCTCATCCTCTGTCGTCATCTTATTGTTCCATCAGTCTTTCCCAGCAACAGGGTCCTTCCTAATGAGTCTGTTCTTTACACCTGTTGGCCAAAATATTGGAGCTTAAAGTTCAGGTTCAGTCCTTCCAAAGAATATTCAAGGTTGATTTCCTTTAGCATTGACTGGCTGGATCTCCTTGCAGTCCAAGGATCTCTCAAGAGTCTTGTCCAACACCACAGTTCAAAAGCATCAATTCTTCATTACTCACTACTCTGTACAGTGCAACTGTCACATCCATACATGGCAATTGGAAAAATCATAGCTTTTATTGTACTGAACTTTTTTAGCAAAGTAATGTATCTGCTTTTAAAAATGCTGTCTAGGTTTGTCATAACTTTCCTTCAAACAAGCCAGCATCTTTTAATTTCAGAGCTGCAGTCATCATTTGCAGTGATTTTGGAGCCCCTAAAAATAAAGTCTCTCACTGTTTCCATTGTTTCCCCATCTATTTGCCATGAAGTGGCAAATGCCATCATCTTCATTTTCTGAATGGGGAGGTTAAGCCAGATGTTTCACTCTCATCTTTCACTTTCATCAAGAGGCTCTTTAGTTCCTCTTCATTTTCTGCCATGAGGGTGGTGTCATCTGCATATCTGAGGTTATTGATATTTCTTTTGGAAATCTTGATTCCAGTTTGTCCTTCATCCAATTGGGCATTTCTCGTGATGTACTCTGCCTATAAGTTAAGTAATCAGGGTGACAATATGCAGCCTTGACATACTCCTTTCCTGATTTGGAACCAGGCTGTTGTTCCATGTTCAGTTCTGATTGTTGCTTCTCAACCTGCGTACAGATTTCTCAGAAGGCAAATAAGATGGTCTGGTATTCCAATCTCTGTAAGTTTTCCACAGTTTGTTTTGATCCACATAGTCAAAGGCTTTTGCAAATTCGATGAAGCAGAGGTAGGTGTTTTTCTGCAATTCTCTTGCTTTTTCTGTGATCCAGCAAATGTCGACAATTTGATCTCTGGTTCCTCTGCCTTTTCTCAATCCAACTTGAACATACGGAATTTCACAGTTCATGTAACTGTTGAAGACTTGCTCAGAGAAATTATTTTGGTAGCATGTGAGATGAGTGCAACAGTGTGGGAGATGAACATTCTTTGAAATCACCTTTCTTTTGGATTGGAATGAATATGACCTTTCCAGTCCTGTGACCACTGCTGAGTTTTCCAAATTTGCTAGCATACTGAGTGCAGCAGTTTAACAGCATCATTTTTTAGGATTTGAAATAGCTCAACTGCAATTCCATCACTTCCACTAGCTTTGCTCCTAGTGATACTTCTGAAGGCCCACTTGATGTGCATCTCAGAATGTCTAGCTCTAGGTGAGTGATCACACCATCATGGTTATCTGGGTCATTAATATATTTTTTGTACAGTTGTATGTATTCTTTAAACTCTTCTTAATATCTTCTGACTCTGTTATCTCCATATAATTTCCATCCTATATTGTGCCCACCTTTGCATTAAATGTTCCCTCCCTATCTCAAATTTTCTTGAAGAGATCTCTGGTCTTTCCCATTTTGTTGTTTCCCTCTATTTCTTTGCACAGGTTACTTAGGAAGGCTTTAAAAAAATCTCTCCTTGCTATTCTTTGGCATTCTGCATTCAGATGGGTATGTTTTTCTTTTCTCCTTTGCCTCCTATTTCTCTTCTTTTCTAAGTTATTTGTAAGGCCTTCTCACACAACCTTTTTGCATTTATTTTTCTTAGGGAAGGCCTTGATATGGTATGTACAGATCAAGAAAAAAAAATGAAGATCACTGCATCCCATTCTATTACTTCATGACAAATACATGGAGAAACAATGAAAATAGTGACAAGCTTTATTTTCCTGGGTTCCAAAATCACTGGAGATAGTGACTGCAGCTGTGAAAAGAGAGAAGCTGATCCTTGGAAGATAAAGCTATGACAAACATAGACAGCATACTAAAAAGCAGAGACATTACTTTATCAGCAAAGGTCTGTATAGTCAAAGCTATGGTTTTGCCAGAAGTTTTGATGGATATGAGAGTTGGACCATAAAGAAAGCTGAGTACAAAATAATTGATGCTTTTAAGCTGTGGTGTTGGACAAGACTCTTGAGAGTCCCTTGGACTGCAAGGAGATCCAACTGGTCCACCCTAGAGGAAATAAGTCCTGAATATTCATTGGAAGGACGGATACTGAAGTTCAACCTTCAATACTTTTGCCACCTGATGAGAAGAACTGGCTTATTAGAAAAGTCCCCAATTCTGGGAAAGATCAAAGGCAGGAGCAAAGGGGAAGACAGAAGATGAAATTTTGGGGTGGCATCACCAACTTAATGAACATGAGTTTGAGCAAGCTTTGGAAGTAGGTGATGGACAGGGAAGCCTGGTGTGCTGCACCCTATGATATAGCAAGAAGTTAGTGTGATATAGCAAGTGCTCTGAACTGATGTACAGAGGACAATCAGGGAGTGGGCAGAAGTCTCTAAAGAAGGAGGGAGGAACAGTTCCTGGATAGCTGACAATGATAGGTTGTTAGGCCTTTTCAAGCAAGAGAAGCTGTAGGGCAGCAATACTATGCCAGGTTCAGAGAATGGTAAGAGAAAGGCAGGGCGGCAGTGCTTGGATTTCCCAGGGCACAACATCCCTGTTCGATTAAACTTTATCAGTGCTTAATACTGTTAGGTGATTGGAAACATGAGTTTTGTTTTGGAAGTGGTAGAGCAATATTCAATGCAAAGATTGATGTTGATGATGTACTCCAACATTTAGGCCAACTTATGTGAAGAGCCAGCTCATTGGAAGAGACTCTGATGCTGAGAAAGATTGTTGTCACAAGGAGAGGTGTCAAAAGGATGAGATGATGAGATGGCATCACCGACTCAGTGGACATGAGATTGAGGAAACTCCACAAAATAGTGAAAGACAAGGAAGCCTGTTTTGCTTCCATACATGTAATCACAAAGTGTCAGACATGACTTAGCAACTGAACAATAGCAGTGAGGACAGAGGGTCCATTGAAGCCTCTGGCTCTGGTGGAAGTAGAGAAAGATTTAGGTGGAAGGGGAAGGTTTCCATCCTCTGGTACAAGTCCTTGAATCCAAGACAAGGAGCACAAGATTTTGAATGTGTTACCAAACATTATTTTCTAAAAAAACAAAAGCTGTTTTCTGCAGAAGTGAGAGCTTTGACTGAGTTTGTTCTCTTGATTTTACTGACAGATATGGAAGGGATTTGCAGTGAGCTAAGTCTATCATATGACCATATGACCAGCTGGTGCAGGGTCAGGCTCTTGGTAGACATTCTGCACTAGGTGCAAAACGAATCCAGAGGGAAAGTGTCCCTTCTAGAATGTACATGCCAATGTACCATATTGTTGCTGCAGATCACGTCAATATTGTTTTGAGGTAAGTGAGAAATGCACTATGGTTGGTTTGCTTTTGTCAATTCCTGTGGATAGTTAGATGACTAAATGTCTGGTTCCTTCAATGCATGGTTGGAATAATGCTTGGGAAAGTAAACTAGATTGGATTCACACATATTTCCTCATTAAACAGCAGGCATAGGAAGGTTTCTAAGGAGACTGTAGGTATTTTAACCATGAGGGGCCATATGGGGACAGTTTAATTTAACAGGCTGAAATTGGACTGTGCAGGTTGTCATAGTTGTTGCTATGACAAGTAGCCATAACAACTACTTCTTGCTACACTGGAGATGTGGGAAACGAAAAAGAGACCAAAAGCCTTACAATGCTCCTTGCAGTGTGATTTTAGGCTAGAAATTGTTGGCAAGGAAAAGCTGACTGGTAAGGCTGAGGAAGGGAGTAATCTGAGACAGTAATCATTAGCTCTTGTGGGAGCCCAGAAAACAGAAGCATCGGCTCAGTCAGAGTTCTGTGTCATGGTTCAGAAATAAATGTCATTTGGCTTGAATCAATATGTAGCCTTGCGGATGGCAGCCATAACCTCTAAAGAGAAGATTTCCTTTTCCCCAGGTGACAGAATAATTCATATTTGTTCCAGACTCAGGAACCCAGAAAGCCTTCTCAGGGCCACCTGCTCTTTGCAGGAACATATGCAGTCTAAAAGGTTGAAGTATCATCATCGTGCCCATTTTCCAGATGAGAAAACTAATGTTAAGGGACTTGATCAAGGTCACACAGCTAAGTATGTGAAACACCAGAACACACCTAGGGTCAGTTCAGTTCAGTCATTCGGTCGTGTCTGACTCTTTGCGACCCCATGAATCACAGCATTCCAGGCCTCCCTGTCCATCACCAACTACCCAAGTTTACTCAAACTCATGTCCATTGAGTCAGTGATGCCATCCAGCCATCTCATCCTCTGCCATCCCCTTCTCCTCCTGTCCCCAATCCCTCCCAGCATCAGAGACTTTTCCAGTGAGTCAACTCTTTACATCAAGTGGCCAAAGTATTGGAGTTTCAGCTTCAGCATCAGTCCTTCCAATGAACACCCAGGACTGATCTCCTTAGGATGAACTGCTTGGATCTCCTTGCAGTCCAAGGGACTCTCAAGAGTCTTCTCCAACACCACAGTTCAAAAGCATCAATTCTTTGGCACTCAGCTTTCTTCACAGTCCAACTCTCACATCCATACATGACCACTGGAAAAACCATAGCCTTGATTAGACAGACCTTTATTGACAAAGTAATGTCTCTGCTTTTGAATATGCTATCTAAGTTGCTACTTTCCTTTCAAGGAGTAAGCGTCTTTTAATTTCATGGCTGCAGTCACCATCTGCAGTGATTTTGGAGCCCCCAAAATAGTCTGACACTGTTTCCACTGTTTCCCCATCTATTTCCCATGAAGTGATGGGACCAGATGCCATGATCTTCATTTTCTGAATGTTGAGCTTTAAGTCAACTTTTTCACTCTCCTCTTTCACTTTCATCAAGAGACTTTTTGTTTCTCTTCACTTTCTGCCATAAGGGTGATGTCATCAGCATATCTGAGGTAATTGATATTTCTCCTGGCAGTCTTGATTCCACCTTGTGCTTTTACCACTCCAGCATTTCTCATGATGTACTCCTGCATATAAGTTAAATAAACAGGGTGAAAATATACAGCCTTGACGTACTCTTTTTCCTATTTGGAATTAGTCTGTTGTTCCATGTCTTGTTCTAACTGTTTCTTCCTGACCTACATATAGGTTTCTCAAGAGGCAGGTCAGGTGGTCTGGTATTCCCATATCTTTCAGAATTTTCCACAGTTTATTGTGATCCACACAGTCAAAGGCTTTGACATAGTCAATAAAGCAGAAACAGATATTTTTCTTGAACTCTCTTGCTTTTTTGATGATTCAGCAGATGTTGGCAATTTGATCTCTGGTTCCTCTGCCTTTTCTAAAAACCAGCTTGAACATCTTGAATTTCATGGTTTATGTACTGCTGAAGCCTGGCTTGGACAATTTTGAACATTACTTTACTAGTATGTGAGATGAGGGCAATTGTGCCATATTTGAGCATTCTTCGACATTACCCTTCTCTCGAATTGGAATAAAAACTGAACTTTTCCAGTCCTGTGGCCACTGCTGAGTTATCCAAATTTGCTGGCATATTCTGTTCCGCACTTTCACAGCATCGTCTTTCAGGATTTGAAATAGCTCAACTGCTCTGTTCGTAATATTACTTTATAAGGCCCACTTGATTTCACATTCCAGGATGTCTCACTGTAGATGAGTGATCACAGCATCGTGATTATTTGGGTCCTGAAGCTCTTTTTGTACAGTTCCTCTGTGTATTCTTGCCTCTTCTTCTTAATATTTACTATTTCTGTTAAGTCCAGACAATTTTTGTCCTTTCTTGAGCCCGTCTTTGCATGAAATGTTCCCTTGCTATCTCTAATTTTCTTGAAGTGATCTCTAGTCTTTACCATTCTGTTGTTTTCCTCTATTTCTTTTCATTAATCACTGAGGAAGGCTTTCTTATCTCTCCTCCTAGTCTTTGGAACTCTGCATTCAGATGCCTATGTCTTTCCTTTTCTCCTTTGCTTTTCACTTCTTTTCTTTTCACAGCTATTTGTAAGGTCTCCTCAGACAGCCATTTTTCTTTTTTGCGTTTCTTTTCCATGGGGATGATCTTGATCCCTGTTTCTTGTACAATGTCATGAACCTCCATCCACAGTTCATCAGGCACACTGTCTATCAGATCTAGTCCCTTAAATCTATTTCTCACTTCCACTGTATAGTCCTCGAATTGTGCTTTTTGCTCCATACCAACCTGGAGTGGTGGGTGGTAATCTGGCACTATTGCTTAGGCAGAAGCAAGCAATATTCAGGCTTCAATTGAAGAAAGTAAGGAAAATCACTAGACCATTAAGCTATGATGTAAATCAAATCCCTTATGATTATACAGTGGAGATGAAAACTAGATTCAAGGGATTAGTTCTGGTAGCCTGAAGAACTATGGATGCAGGTTTCTAACATTGTACAGGGAGTGGTGACCAAAACCATCCCCAAGAAAAACAAATGTGAGAAGGCAAAGTGGTTGCCTGAGGAAGCCATCAAAAGAGCTGTAAATAAGAGAAGTGAACAGCAAACAAGAAAGGGAAAGATATACCCAATGAAATGCAGACTTCTAGAGAATAGCAAGGAGAGATAAGAAAGTCTTTGTAAGTAAAAAATGCAAGAATTAGAGGAAAATAATAAATTGTAAAGAGTATAGATCTCTTCAGGAAAACTGGATATACTATAGGAATACTTAATGGAAAGATGGGCACAATAAAGGACAGAAAACTCAAAGACCTAACAGATGAGCAGATGAGATTAAGAAGAGGTGGCAAGAATGCACAGAAGAACTATACAAAATGGTCATAATGACCCAGATAGAGGTGTTGTTGGGTTCACTCATGTAAAGCCAGATATACTAGAGCATGAAGTGAAGTGGCCCTTAGGAAGCATCACTACAAGCAAAGCTAGTGGAGGTGATGGAATTCCAGCTCAGCTGTTTAAAACATCCTAAAAAATGAGACTGTAAAAGTGCTGCTTTCAATATGTCAGCAAATTTGGAAAACTCAGCAGTGGCCACAGTGATGGAAAAGGTCAGTTTTCATTCTAATCCAAAAGAAAGGCAATTTGAAAGAATGATCAAACTATCATGCAATTGTGCTCATCTCACTTGCTAGCAAGGAAATGCTCAAAATCCTTCAAGCTAAGCTTCACAATACATGAACTGAGAACTTCCAGATGTACAAACTGGTTTGAGGAGCCAGAGATCAAATTGCCAACATCCATTGGACCATAGAGAAAGCAAGAGTATTCCAGAAAAGCATCTACATCTGCTTCACTGACTATGCTAAAGCCTTTCACTGTGTGGACCACAACAAACTATGGAAAATTCTTAAGAGAATGGAAGTACCAGATCACCGTACCTGTCTCCTGAAAGTCTGTATGTAGGTCAAAAATTAGCAGTTAGAATCAGACACGGAAAAACTAAATGATTTAAAATTGGGAAAAGAGCATGACAAGGTATACATTGTCACTCTGGTTATTGAACTTCTATGTTGGAAAGATCATTTGATATGCTGAACTCCATAAATCCCAATATGGAATATAGATCACTGGGAGAAATATCAACATTCACAGATATGAAGATGACACCACACTAATAGCAGAAAGCAAAGAACTAAAGACCAATTGATAAGGAGAGGAGGTGAAAAAAGCAGGTTTAAAACTCAACATTCAAAAAACAATTACCAAAAAAATACTTAACATTCATGTCATACAGTCCCATCACTTCCTGGCATATAGATGAGGGAGAGGTGGAAACAGTGGCAGATATTATTTTCTTGGGCTCAAAAATCACTATGGACCTTGACGGCAGACACAAAATTAAAACACACTTGTTTCTTGGAAGGAAGAAAGTCTTTGAAAAACCTAGACAGTTTACTGAAAACCAGAGACTCAATTTGGTACAGAGGTTTGTAGTGTCAAAGCTATGATTTTTCCAGTAATCATGTGCAGATGTGAGATCCAGACCATAAGAAATGGTGAATGCCAAAGAATCGAGCTTTTAAACTGCAGTGCTTGAGAAGATTCTTGAGAGTCCTTTATACAACAAGGAGATCAAACAAGTCAATTTGAAAGGAAATCAACCTCTGACTCCTGCTGACTTAGCTGAGGCATCTACTGAGGGTCTCCAGGTGGAAAGAACGGATGCTTCCACTGCAAAAATGCCTCACCATGGCAGCTCCAAGCAAATAGTCTGTAGCTCCACCTCTGGAGGAAGCTCAGAAAGGCTGAATGCTCTGTGTACCCTGGGTCTCCCGATACCTGCCTTTCATTCTCCCCAGCAGCATTGGAGGCCAAGGAAGGGGCATTCTGGACCCTGGAGGAGGAGGATGGCTCAGGGATCCACTGGGGCCACCACTTACCAAGTAGGACTGGAAAGGACAGAGAAGGCATGTGGCAGAGAGATGGTGACTAGGATGTGGGAACAAAAGGGAACCAGCTCTGCATGAAGTACCTCATCCAAAATCTCCTGGAGGAGAAGTCCAGTGATAAGACCATCTGAGATGGGATGAAGAGAGTTTATTTCACTACCCCTTATAATTCCTCTGAATAAGGAGGTGGTGGAGTTGGTGGGTCATCACAAAATCTTCCATGGCCTAGACCATCCACCAGGTCTTATCCTTGGAGCTATCTCTCCCCAGCTTCAGTCATGTAGTTCTGGAGAAAACTGACAATCTGTGCTGCTGAGTCAGGGCCAATGACCATGTAAAGAAAATCATAGGACCCCATGGCCATGCCAGGATGGCTGATCTAGGGCTGTACATATGAACTAAGGTGAGTCATTCAGAGAACACCCTTGAACTCTAATGGCTCCGAGTTTCTTTCCTTACTAGGAGATGCCTTCGGGATATAAAACCCTAGGGCATGTAGCTTGGACTCCCTCACTACGTGTAGAAGCCTTAAGCAAGAAAGTTTTCAGGCGAAGACCATCAAAGAAGAGGGAAGGGAAAGAGACAGAGTGAGAGAGAACAGATGACTTCTGATTTCTTGGGTCCAGTTACTGAGATCTTTGTATTTGCTCTGAGTCTTGTGTCCTGGATTCCCAGAATCATTTCAATGAGTCTCTCCTTTCCTTGAAGCCAACTGGAGGTGGGCTCCTCTCAACTGTGATTCAGACTTTGTTCTAGATCCTTCCCAATCTTTGTACACCTCCCGGACTCAAACAGAGACACCCATTTGTTTCAGCAGCATTACGAGTGAAACCCTTTATTCTTTAATGAGAATAAGGTTTGCGACCCACCAAATACAGTTCACCAGCATCTGGGCAAGAGTGCTCTAAGTGTGAGGGATTGCTCGGAGGAGCCTTACTGATCCCTGAGCCACACCAAGGATTTACACTGCCTGTGCCAGGCCAATCCTGTCATTTCCTAAATCATAAACTGAGAAGTACTGCCTCAGGAAGACGTCACCCAGAATCCAGGTCTCTGTAGTTATACTCACTGTGTTCTCTTTAAAGGTGACATAGCAGTGGCCTTAGAATCCTAAGGGAGTCAGAGACACACACCAGTCAGCCTGAGCTCTTACCTGCGACTCCCATCAATATTCAGACCCAGCACAATTCTTGGTTTTATTTCCCTCTTTTGGTAAGTTTCAAGGGGTTTTATGAGCAGCAGGGAATGTGAGAGTTCATCCAAAACCAAGATGGGACAAGGCATGTGACTGCCGTGAGGAAGGGTGTCAGGGAGGGGAGGCCTGGGAGTTGGGGATACAGCAAAATGATGAAAAACAAAGTCCTACTGTAGAGCCTAAGGAACCATATTCAATATGAAGTGATAATCCACATGAAAAATAGTATACATTCTTTAATGAATGTATTGTTTTTATGTTTGTAGCAGAGTGACAAAGCTGTGCAGAAGAACTTAAAGCAACACTGAAGATCAGCCATACTTCAATAAAATTTTTCGAAAAGAACAAGAGTGTCCATAGTTCTCCTCACTCCCTGTATCTTTCCTTCTGACTCCTGCTCCTTGTTTTCTCTGCAGAGAATGCCGGTTCTCCTTCTGCATACCCACTATCCAAACTTTTTTTAAAACAACTTTATTTTGCTTTGGAATATAGCTGATTAACAATATTCTGAGTTTCAGGTGGACAGTAAAGGGACTCAACTGTATGTATCCGGGTATCCTGGTCCCAAAGATACCCCTCCCATCCAGGTTGTTATATAACTGAGTGGAGTTCCCTGTGCTACAAAGTAACTCGTTGTTGGTTATCAATCTGAAATAGAGCAGTGCCCACAACACGTTCTTGAAGATTTAACTCAGGAACTCTGGGAAGCCTCCTTCGGCCCATACTCACCCACTTTGACAACTCCAGGCTTGGTTGGATAACGTACTTTGGGTCCCTGTCCCCACTGGTCAGTCCGTAGCCCTCATGACCCTGAGTAAATCCCCAGTGCTGCAATGCAGAGCACCTTGGAATGCCATTTGCATGGAATCCAGTGCAGTTTTGCCTAGAACTAAGCAACTCTCCACATGGCTCCACGAGTTTACAGCTTTAGAATTCCTGAAATTTCCTGCCTTCCTCAAAGCCTTCTTTGAGCCCATCATCAGCCAGCTCTGAACTCCCACAGGGAGCTGACATAAAGCCTCCACCCTGTGCCCGAGCTGAGCAGTCACTGTGCACCCTTTATTCATAGCCACCCAGCCTGCCCACAGAGGGGTCAGGTATCCCACCTCACAAAGGGGGCACCCTGCCAAAGCAAGGGGAAGATGCATCTGAGAACTAGGGTGACCATGTAATTTATCATCCAAACCTGGAAAACTGCGAGAATGGAAGGGAGACTGTTAATCCCTATGGTGGGAGAGCACACCAGGAGAGTTCCCAGTCATTCTTCTTTTCTCAGGGCCTATGTCAGTGACCACTAGAGCTGACTTTTGTATCTGAGGGTTCAGATTGAATTGAAGCTCTTTGAGGACTGAGGACCATAGTGTTCGCCTCTCTTTGTGACTCCCACCATGCCAGCATGGTGTGGCATCTCCGCAGTTCTTTCAGGATGATCAGTTTCCCAGATGGCCATTTACTGTCAAATGGTTGTTTTTGTGGCAGGCTCTGGCCGAGCAACAGGGCTCAGCAGCACCTGCAGTAGTGCGAAATGGCCTGCATAGGGCGCCCTCCTCCCAGAAGCAGCCCAAGGGTTCCTGCAAGTTCCTATTTGAGAACCACCACCCCTCAGGGTTCTCCCCTCACCTTGAGGATGTAGGCTCGAGCTAGCACTGGGTATTTGATGCCGTTGATAGTGAAGATAATAGAGGGAAGGGTATTGACCCCCAAAACATGAAACATAGTGTTGTTAGAGAGAAAGAGACAGAGGTTGGCCCTGGAGATCTTTCTTGTGTTTGGAGACTGGGAGTGACCCTGGGGAATGACCCTTCACCTCAGAACCCCGTGGTGTGGCTCGCATGAGCTTCTGGATGTTACTGACCAGTCTACTTTGGCCAGGGAGCAATGATATCATAATGTCCCCAAGGGCCTCGCAGCTGCCAGAACAAGCAATAATCTTCCTTTTCATGGAGATGCTGAGGGATAGTGGAAGAAAGCGGGCATCAAGGTCACTCTGAGTCTCCCCAGAGCTGCCCCCTTCCCGACTGTCTCCAAAACAGTCCTTCATTTTTTGTGCTGACTCTTTTCCTTTGCTCTCCACACGGCACCTTCCTTGACATCCTTGAATTCAGTACTTGAATACACCAGGATATTTTGTATCTCGACACAAGCTGGTCTTCCTTCCTAGAAGAGTCCTCTCTCCTTTGACTAGCAAATTTCTTCTCACCTTCCAGATTCCAGCTTAATTGTCACTGATTCAGGGAAGTCTTTCCCTCGGTGTTTATCAGTCTCCTGTCTTGGTCACTTTCTGTAGACCCTTTCTCATGTATGCTCCTGCTGTTAAGTTGCTTCAGTCGTGTCTGACTCTGTGCGACCCCATAGACGGCAGCCCACCAGGCGCCCCCATCCCTGGAATTCTCCAGGCAAGAACACTGGAGTGGGTTTCCATTTCCTTCTCCAATGCATGAAAGTGAAAAGTGAATGTAACATCACTGAGTCATGTCTGACTCTTCATAATCCCATGGACTGCAGCCTAACAGGCTCCTCTGTACGTGGGATTTTCCAGGCAAGCATACTGGACTGGGGTGCCTCTCATGTCCAGCATATACGAGAGTCACAATTCACTATGTCACCCTCACATCTAAGAAGGCAGATGCACAAGAAATGAAACACATGTATAGTGAATTTTGTCTTTGGTACATGCTCATGACACACACACATAGTGAATCAAAGTCACAATTCACTAAATGTGTGTGTCATTTCTTGTGCATCTGCCTTCTTAGATGTGAGGGCGAGTTTTATTCTCATTGCCTCCCTAAAGTGCCTGGCACACAATGGATGCCTAATGCTTGTCTGTTTAGTGAGTGAATGAAGACTGTGAAAATAATGAATGAGAAACATCCAGACAGCTGTATCTGGTGGGGAACAAATAATGGGTCAACCACAGAGTGAAGATGCAGATTCACAGGCACAGTAGATCCTCAGAATGGAAGGAGAGAGGGGCTCCTCTGGGAGAGGGTGTTTCCCAGCACTGCTCCTGCAACCAGCTCAGACCCTGAGACCCTGGCCAGGAAATACATGACTAGCCCACAGAAACTCCAAAGGATAGGTTAGCTTTTGCCTGAGGGTGTCACCCAGAATCTTATCAATTATGCCTCTTGTCCTCAGGTCACTCCTGGATCCCCCCTTCCTGATTCTCTGTTATAGCCCCTGCCCCACTGTGTGCCCATGTACATGGGGGGTCTTTTTTATTAGTTGCTTTCAAGTCTTTAGACTGCAGCCAACCTCTCTCCACTGCTGGGTAGCTGCTCCCTAAGGAGATCAGTTTTCCCCATTGGCTCAGGACTTTCCTTGTTTTTAAACTGACATTTATCTGTATTGAGAACTTCTTTGGTCCCAGGTAGCCCTGGACAGTTGGTCATCTTATAATTCTGTTCAGTCTGGTGTAATCGTTCTGGATCCTCTGTTCAGCACATTGTAGAGTCCTCTAACCATGCTCCAAGCCTCACAGGGCAGTGGGTTCAGCCCTCTCCCAGGTGCACAGACCTCTCTGGACCCTTTCAGGACCCTGGTCAGAGCTATACTCAGAAGGCTTGGGGATTATGAACCCATGGGTTGTTTGTGTATCTATGTGTTTGTGTGCTTGTTTGTATATGTGTTTGTATGTGTCTCTAATTGTGCTTTTGTGTCTCTGACTAGCTATGCATATTTATATGTGTCTCTGTTTATATGTATCTGCTTGTGTGTTTCCATGTGTCTGTGTGTCTGTCTGTGTCATTGTGGGTGGTGTATATGCCTGTGTCACTATGTGTCTGAGAATCCATTTGTGTGTGTCTGCCTGTGTCCGTGCACAGATGTGGAGCATCACTGGGCTGACCCTCAGAGGGAGAGGCTTACCCATCCATGTGTACACGCCAGCCTCCTGCTTGGATCAATGGTACTCAGTTAAGCACTCCCTGGTAGTAGGCTTTGTCCACCCCACCAAACATCACCATACTGCCCTTCCCCTGCATCTGTAGAGAGAAAACAGGGAGAGAACTTTAGAGGACAGTAACAACAGCACTGTTGGAGAGCTTGTGTTTGTGCTTGTCTACCCATCAAGGCCCTAATAAGATCTCCATTTACAGATTCAGAAATCGAGGCTAGGAGCAATTGAGAACCAGACTGAGGTTAGTTACTGGCTAATGAGTGGCAATGTGGAGGTTAGAAGCTGAGTCACAGAGTCACGTAGTCACCCACTATGTCTTCTGAAGAGGCCCAGGACCTCCTGCTACCCGTGTGCTCAGAAACCCTCAGATGACAGGGTGCTGGAGAGTGTTTGCTTTCCCCTTGTCCAACTTGTCATTTTTCAGGAAAATCAAAGCCTGGGAGTGCTAAGGATGTTGGTTCAGGTCACCCAGAGTTGGTTCTGCTGGCCTGTGACCTCTACTGTCCAAAGGGCCCCACACTCAGATGGGATCCCACCTATGCTCTCCCTGTCTTAAAATGACTAATATTTCTTGAACACGGGATCCCACATTTTGTTTTGTGTCCCACACTTTTATTATTCACTGGCTCCTGCAAATTGTGTAGCTGGTCCTGGGCTCCCAGTGGAATGCTAATGAGGAAGGAAAGATATCCACCATCCTTCTCCTTCCTTCCTTATCAAATTCATAAGCAAATCGTATAGCTTTTTCCTCCAACTTGTTTCCTGTTGCCTTCCATTAGACTTCCTCCTCACTTACCCCCCTAGACCAAGTTACTGGTCTTGAGCCTAGGAGCAGGGATGTATTCCAGTAAAATATTATTTATAAAAACCAGCAGTGATGCCAGGTAGGGTCCTGGGGCCATATTTATCCCAGGTTAAATTATCTCTCAGGATAATTCTTTATCAAGTGGTCTATAATTTTTGTGCAACTGAAAGCATCTTACTGCTAATTTGGATAAAGGGTTTGTCCATCTCAGACTTACTTGTTCAAGTAGAAGGCAAAAACAGGCTCAGAAATGACACCTTGATTCTTCTGCTTGTCAAAGATGAGGATGGCTCCAGTGAAGGATATGTTGTGGTAGTTCAAGCCCAAGATGCCATCAAAAGATATACCCTCAAACCCAGATTTCGCCAGGCTTAGACTGAACGGCTCTTCAGTGCTTACAAGGTCCCCAATCTGTGGGAGAGAAGAGTGGTCTCACTTAGAGATGAGTGAAGTGGGGCTAGGACTGGGCTGGGGTGCATTGCCATTACATCCTCAGGGAAGAATGGAGACTGGGCTGTGTCTTTGGTGAACCTCAGATGGTTAGATCAAGCTAGGAGGGGAATTTGGGTTCCATTGGTGAGAGGCTATGAATTTTAAAACATCTGCCCCTTTGAAAAATACCACCTGAGTGAGTCAAATTGGCCCTGTGGCTTCTGTCCAGGTGGGGCAACTGAGTCACGCCAGGACCCAATGGTGCCACCTTTTGGACAAAACAATCGAGAGCAAGCTAGCCTTCTCTTTGGCATGATGTAAAGATGGGTTCGATAAACGACAGAAATGGTATGGACCTAACAGGTGCAGAAGATATTAAGAAGAGATGGCAGGGATACACAGAAGAACTATACAAAAAAGATCTTCACGACCAAGATAATCATGATGATATAATCACTCATCTAGAGCAAGACATCGTGGAATGTGAGGTCAAGTGGGCCTTAGAAAGCATCACTATGAACAAAGCTAGTGGAGGTGAAGGAATTCCAGTTGAGCTATTTCAAATTCTGCAAGATGATGCTGTGAAAGTGCTGAACTCAATATGCAAGCAAATTTGGAAAGCTCAGCAGTGGCCACAGGACTGGAAAAGGTCAATTTTCATTCCAATCTGAAAGAAAGGCAATGCCAAAGAATGCTCAAACTACTGCACAATTGCACTCATCTCACAATTGCTAGTAAAGTAATGCTCAAAATTCTCCAAGCCAGGCTTCAGCAATATGTGAACTGTGAACTTCCAGATGTTCAAGCTGGTTTTAGTAAAGGCAGAGGAACCAGAGATCAAATTGCCAACATCTGCTGGATCATCAAAAAAGCAAGAGAGTTCCAGAAAAACATCTATTTCTGCTTTATTGATTATGCCAAAGCCTTTGACTGTGTGAATCACAATAAACTGTGCAAAATTCTGAAAAAGATGGGAATACCAGACCACCTGACCTGCCTCCGGAGAAATCTGTATGCAGGTCAGGAAGCAACAGTTAGAACTAGACATGGAACAAGAGATTGGTTCCAAATAGAAAAGGAGTATGTCAAGGCTGTATATTATTACCCTGTTTATTTAACTTATATGCAGAGTACATCATGAGAAATGCTGGACTGGAAGAAGTATAAGCTGGAATCAAGATTGCAGGAAGAAATATCAATAACCTCAGATATGCAGATGACACCACCCTTATGGCAGAAAGTGAAGAAGAATTAAAAAGCCTCCTGATGAAAGTAAAAGTGGAGAGTGAAAAAGTTGGCTTAAAGCTCAACATTCAGAAAATGAAGACCATGGCATCTGGTCCCATCACTTCACGGGAAGTAGATGGGGAAACAGTGGAAACAGTGTCAGACTTTTCTTTTTTTGGCTCCAAAATCACGGCAGATGGTGACTGCAGCCATGAAATTAAAAGACACTCCTTGGAAGAAAAGTTATGATGAACCTAGATAGCATATTGAAAAGCAGAGACATTACTTTGCCAACCAAGGTACATTTAGTCAAGGCTATGATTTTTTCAGTGGTCATCTATGGACGTGAGAGTTGGACTGTGAAGAAGGCTGAGCATCGAAAAATTGATGCTTTTGAACTGTGGTGTTGGAGAAGACTCTTGAGAGTCCCTTGGACTGCAAGGAGATCCAACCAGTCCATTCTGAAGGAGATCAGCTCTGGTATTTCTTTGGAGGGAATGATGCTGAAGCTGAAACTCCAGTACTTCAGCCACTCATGTGAAGAGTTGACTCATTGGAAAAGACTCTAATGCTGGGAGGGATTGGGGGCAGGAGGAGAAGGGTACGATAGAGGATGAGATGGCTAGATGACATCACTGACTCAATGGACGTGATTCTGAGTGAACTCCGGGATTTGGTGATGGACAGGGAAGCCTGGCATGCTGCAATTCATGGGGTTGCAAAGAATCGGACACGACTAAGTGACTGAACTGAATTGAATCATGAGCTCTTGTGTGAGCCCAGAAAACATAAGCATTGGCTCAATCAGGGTTCTGCGTCAGGGTTCAGAAATAGATGTCATTTGGCTTGAATCAATATTTAGACTTTTGGGTGGCAGCCATAACTTCTAAACAGAAGATTTCCTTCTCATCATGTGGCAGAATAATTCATATTTGTTTCAGACATAGGAACCCAGAAAGCCCTCTCAGGGCCATTTGTTCTTAGCAGGCACACATGCAATCTAGAAGGTGGAATTATCATCATGGTGCCCATTTTCCAGATGAGAAAACTGAGGTTAAGAGACTTGATCAAGGCCACACAGCTAAGCATGTGAAAAGCCAAGCACAAACCCAGGGTAACAGTCCTCAAATTGTGTGTTTTTGCTCCACACCCACTGGGATTGGTGGGTGGTGATCTGGCACCGAAATTAGGCAGAAGCAAGCAGTATTCAAATTTAAATTGAAGTGAGGAAAACCACTAGACCATTAAGTTATGACCTAAATCAAATCCCTTATGAATTTATATTGGAGATGAAAAATAGTTTCAAGAGATTACGTCTGGTAGCCTGAAGAACTATGGATGGAGGTTTGTAAAATTGTACAAGAGGTGGTCACCAAAACCATTCCCAAGAAAAACTAATGTGAGAAAGAAAAGGGGTTACCTGAGGAGACCTTAAAAACATCTGAGAAAATAAGAGAAATGAAAGGCAAAGGAGAAAGGGAAAAATATACCCAATGGAATGCAGACTTCTGGAGAATAGCAAGGAAAGATAAGAAAGTCTTCATAAGTGAACAGTGCAAGAATTAGAGGAAAATAATAGAATTGTAAAGAGTATAAATTGTTTCAGGAAAATTTGAGCTACCAGAGGAACACTTCATAAAATAATGGGCACGATAAAGTATAGAAAAGTCAAAGACCTAACAGAAGCAGATGAGATTAAGAAGAGGTGGCAAGAATGCACAGAAGAACTGTACAAGAATGGTCATAAAGACCAGGATAGTGATGATGTTTGGGTCATTCATGTAAATAAAGCCAGATATACTGGAGTATGAAGCCAAATGGGCCTTAGGAAGCATCACTGCAAACAATGTTAGGAGAGGTTAAGGGATTCCAGCTGAGCTATTTAAAAATCCTAAAGAATGAGGCTGTAAAAGTGCTGCATTCAATATGTCAGCAAATTTGGAATACTCAGCAGTGGCCACAGTGCTGGAAAAAGTCAGTTTTCATTCCTTCCAAAAGAAAGGCAATTCCAAAGAATGTTCAAACTATCATGCAATTGTTCCCATCTCACTTGCTAGCAAGGTAATGTTCAAAATCCTTAAAGCTAAGCTTCAGCAATACCTGAACTGAAAACTTCCAGATGTACCAACTGGTTTGAGGAACCAGAGGTCAAATTGCCAACATTCATTGGATCACAGAGAAAGAAAGGGAATCCCAGAAAATATTTTCGTATGCCTCACTGACTATGCTAAAGCCTTTTACTGTGTAGAAAACAACAAACTGTGGAAAATTCTTAAGGAAATGGGAGTACCAGATCACCTTACCTGTCTCCTGAAAAGCCTGCATGGAGATCAAAAGTGGCACTTCAAATAAGACACAGAATAACTGAAAGATTTAAAACTGGGAAAGAAGCATGACAAGGTGTACATTCTCACTCTGGTTATTTAACTATGTAGGATACATCATTCGATATGCTGGACTGCATAAACTCCAAGCTGGAATAAAGATTGCTGGGACAAATATCAACATCCACAGATAAGAAGATGACACTGCCCTAATAGCAGAAAGCAAAAAAGAACAAAAGAGCCTCTTGATGAGGAGAGGAGATGCAAAAACTGGCTTAAAATTCAACATTTAAAAAACTATTCACAAAAATATACTCAACATTCATGGCATCCTGTCTCACCACTTCATGGTATATGGATGAAGGAAAAGTGGAAACAGTGGCAGATTTTATTTTCTTGGGCCCCAAAGCCACTATGGACCTTGACTGCAGCCACAAAATTTGCTCCTTGGAAGGAAGAAAGGCTATTAAAAACCTAGACAATGTATTAAAAAGCAGAGACTCACTTTACTACAGAGGTCTGCAGTGTCACAGCTATGATTTTGCCAGTAATCATGTACAGATGTGCGATCTGGACCATAAGAAAGGGTGAAGGGCAAAAAATTGAGCTTTTGAACTGTGGTGCTTGAGGAGATTCTTGACAGTCCCATATACAACAAGAAGATCAAACCAGTAAATCTGAAAGGAAATCAACCTGTGACCCCTGCTGTCTCAGCTGAGAAATCTACTGAGTCCCTCCAGATAGGAAGAACAGATCCTTCCACTGCAAAAGTGCCTAACCATGGCAGCTCCAAGCAAATAGTTTGTAGCTTCACCCTTGGAGGAAGCTCAGAAAGGCTGAATTCTCTGCATACCCTGGGTCTCCTGATACATGCATTGTATGCTCCCCAGCAGCATTGGAGGCCAAGGAAGGGGCATTCTGGGCCCTGGATGAGGGAGATGACTTAGGGATCCACTAGGGCAAATACTTACCAAGTGGAACTGTAAAGGACAGAGGAGGCATATGTGGCAGAGAGCTGGTGACTGGGGTGTGGGAACAAGAAGGAACCAACTCTGCATGAAGTACCTCACCCAAAATTCCCTAGAGGAGAAGGCCAGTGATAAGATCATCTGAGATGGGATGAAGAGACTCTATTTCATTATCACTTATAATTCCTCTGAATGAGGAGGTGGTGGAGTTGGTGGGTCATCACAAACTCTTCCATGGCCTAGAGTATCTGCCAGTCACTATCCTTGGGGCTGCCTCTCCCCAGCTTCAGTGATGTAGTTCTGGAAGTAATTGACAATCATGTGTTCAGCTGGGTCAGGACCAGAGACCATGAGAAGCCAGTTATAAGACCCCATGTCCCTGCCAGGATGGCTGATCTGGGGCTGTATATGTGACCTGAGGTGGCTCATTCATACTACACCCTTGAACTCTGATGTCTGCAATCTTCTTTCCTTACTAGGTGATGCCTTTGGGATTTAAAACCCTAGGGCAGGTAGCTTGGACTCCCTCACTAGGTGTTGAAGCCTTAAGGAAGAAAGTTGCCAGGCCAAGACCATCAAAAAAGAGGAAAGGGAAAGAGGGAAGGTGAGAAAGAATTGATGACTTCTGATTTCTTAGGTCCAGTCACTGAGATCTTTGTATTTGCTCTGATTCTTGTGTCATGCATTCCCAGAATCATTTCAATGAGTCTCCCTTTTCCTTGAAGCCAGTTGGTGTAGGGCTTCTCTCCATTTTGATTCAGACTTGGTTCTAGATCCTTCACTCCCAGACACAAACAGAGGCAACCACTTGTATCCACACCATTAAGAGTGAAACTCTTTATTCTTTACTGAGAATAGGGTATACAGATCACCAAATACAGTTTACCAGCATCCTGGGCAGCAGTGCCCAAAGTGTGAGTGAGTGTGTGTTAGGAGTGGCCTTACTGATAACTGAACCACTTCAAGCATTTATTTACACTGCCGGTGCCAGGCCAATCCTGTCATTTCCTCGATCAAAGACTGAGAAATACAGCCTCAGGAAGACATCACCCAGGATCCAGGTCTCTGTAGATGAACTCACATTGTTCTCTTGAAAGGTGGAAGAGCAGTGGCCTCTATAATCCTGGGGGAGTCAGAGACACACACCAGTCAGCATGAGCCCTTTACAGGTGACTTCTCCCAATATCCAGACCCAGCACAATTCTTTTCTTTATTTCCCTCTTTCGGTAAGTATCAAGGGGTTTTCTCAGCAGCAGGGGATATGAGAGTTCATCCAGAACCAAAGAGGCTGAACACATGTCATGAGGAAGGGTGTGGTGAGTGGAGGACTGGGAGATGAGGAAACAGAGGAATGAAAAACAACAAAGTCCTACTGTAGAGCATAAGAAACTATATTCAATATTCAGTGATATATCACATTAAAAAGAATAAGAAAAATATATATATTTCTATGTGTATAGCTGAGTCACATTGCTGTGTAGGAGAATTTAACGCAACACTGAAGAGTAGCCGCACTTCAATATAATTATTTAGAAAAGAACAAGTGTGTCCGTAGCTCTCCTCACTCCCTGTTTCTTTTCTTCTGGTTCCTGCTCTTTGTTTTCTCTGCAGAGAATGCTGGTTCTCCTCCTGCGTCCACATAATCCATACTTTATTAAAAAACTTTATTTTGTGTTGGAGTATAGCTGATTAACAATATTCTGAGTCAGGTGGACCGTAAAGGGACTGAACCATATGTATCCGGGTATCCTGGTCCCAAAGACAACCCTCCCATCCAGGCTGTCATATAACTGAGCAGAGTTCCTTGTGCTATACAGCAACTCGTTGTTGGTTATCCATCTTAAATAGAGCAGTGCCCACAACACTTTTTGAAGACTTAACTCAGGAACTCTGAGAAGCTGCCTTAGGCTCACACTCACCCTCTTTGGCCACTCCAGGCTTGGGTGAGTAAACTACTCTCGTTCCCCATCCCCACTGGTCAGTTCGTAGCCCTCATCACCCCTAGTAAGTCCCCAGTGCCCCAGTGCAGACAACCTTGACATGCCATTTGCATGGAATCCAGTGCAGTTTTGCCTAGCACCAAGCAACCTTCCATATGGCTCAATGAGTTTATGGTTTTAGAATTCCTGAAATTCCCTCTCTTCCTCAAAGCCTTCTTTGAGCCCGTCAGCCTGCTCTGAACTCTCTCAGGGAGCTGACATGAAGCCTCCACTTGGTGCCGGGCCTGAGTAGTCACTGTGCACCCTTTATTCACCTTAGTATCCAACATCACACAGAGGGGTCAGGTACCCCAACTCACAAAGGAGGCACCTGGCCGGAGCAAGGGGAAGATACAGCCGAGAACTAGGCTGACCATGTAATTTATCATCCAAACCAGGAAAACTGTGAGAAGGGAAGGGAGACTGTTAACTTATGCTGGGAAATCACAGTGGGACTGTCCCCAGCCATTCTCCTTGTAACATGGCCTATTTCAGGGACTGCTAGAGCTGAATTTCATGTTCTTGCACCTAAGAGTTCAGATAGAATTTAAGCTCTTATTGGACTGTGGACCTTAGTGTTCCCCTCTCCCTGACTCCCACCATGCCAGCATGGTATGACGTCTCCACATTTATTTCTGGAAGATCAGTGTCCCACATGGCCTTTTACTCTCAAGTGATTGGATTTGTGGGAGGCACTGGCCCAGCCACAGGGCTCTGCAGCATCTGCAATGGTGTGACATGGCCTCCAGAGGGTGCCCTCCTCCCAGCAGCAGCCCAAGGGTTCCTACAAGCTCCAGTTTGAGAACCAACCCTCAGTATTGTCCCCTCACCTTGTGGATGTAGGCTTGAGCTGGCACTGGGTAGTTGATGCCGTTGATGGTGAAGATAATAGAGGGAAGGGTATTGACCGCAGAACATGAAATGTAGTGCTGTTAGAGAGAGGGGGAGAGGTTGGCCCTGGAGATCCTTCTTGTGTGTGGAAACTGGGAGTGACCCTGGGGCATGACCCTTCACCTTGACACCGTGTGGCGTGGCGCCAATGAGCTTCTGTATGTTATTGACCAGTGTACTTGGGCCTTCGATTGCTGCTGTTCCGGTGTCAACAATGGCCGCACAGCCGTCAGAACAAGCAATAACCTCTCCTCTCATGGAAATGCTGAGAGACAATGGAAGAAAACGGGCATCAAGGTCACTCTGAGTCTCCCAGAGTTTCCCCTTCCTGACTGTCTCCTAAACAGTGCTTCGTTTTTTGCCCTCATTTCCTTTGCTCTCGTCAGAGCACCTTTTCTGACATCCTCAAATGAAGTACTTAATACACCAAGATCTTTTGTACCTTGACACAAGCTGATCTTTCTTCCTAGAAGACTCCACTCCACTCTGACCAGCAAATTTCTTCTCATCTTCCAGATTACACCTTAACTGTATTGTTTTTGGGAAGTCTTTCCCCCGGTGTTTATCAGTCTTCTGTCTTGTTCACTCTCTGTAGACCCTTCCTCATGTCTGCTGCTGCTGCTGCTGCTGCTAACTCACTTCAGTAGTGTCCGACTTTGTGCAAACTCATAGAGGGCAGCCCACCAGTCTCTGCTGTCCCTGGGATTTTCCAGGCAAGAGTGCTTGAGTGGGTTGCAATTGCCTTCTACTCCTCATGTCTAGCATGTACCAAAGTCACTATTCACTATGTGAGCGATCACTTCATGTACATCTGCCTTCTTAGATGTGAGGGCGAGTTTTATTCTCCTTGCCTCCCTAAAGTGCCTGGCACACAGTGGACACCCAATGCTTGTCTGTTCAATGAGAGAATGAAGACTGATAAAACAATAAGAAACCTCCAGAGAGCTGTATCTCATGGAGAACAAATAACAGGTCACACAGATTGAAGATGGAGATTTGCAGGGGCAGCAGATTCTCATAGTAGGGGGACAGGTGGGCTTCTCTGGGAGAGGGTGTCTGCCAGCACTGCTCCTACAACCAGCTCAGACCCTGAGACCCTGGCCAGGAAATACATGACTAGCCCACAGAAACTCCAAAGGATAGGTCAGCTTTTGTTGGAGGGTATCACACAGAATCCTGTTAATTATGCCTATTGTCTTCAGGTCACTCCTGGATCCCACCTTCCTGATTCTCTGTTACAGCCCCTGTCCCACTGTGTGCCCAAGAACGTAGGGTATCTTTTTTATTAGTTGCTTTCATGTCTTAAGACTGTAGCCAACCTCTCTCCACTGCTAGGTAGCTGTACCCAAAGAAGACCAGTTTTCCCCATTTTCTCAGGACTGTCCCTGTTTTTACAGACATTTATCTGTACTGAAAACTTCCTATGTCCTAGGTAGCCCTGGACAGTTGGTCATCTTATTATAACTGGCTTATCATATCAGGCTGGAGAAATTCTCCCTGATCCTCTGTTCATCACACTGTAGAGCCCTCTAACCATGCTCCCCACCTCAAAGGGCAGTGGATGCAGCCCTCTCCCAGCTGCACAGACCTGTCTTGGCCCTTTCAGGACCCTGGTCAGAGCCTTGCTCAGAAGGCCTGGGGATTATGAAACCATGGGTTCTTTGTGTATCTATGTGCTTGTGTGTTTGTCTGTGTGTGTGTTTGTACGTGTCTCTGTGTGTGCTTGTGTGTCTCTGACTAGCTATGCCTGTTTTCATGTGTCTCTGTGTATGTTTATATGTGTCTGCTTGTGTGTTTCCATGTGTCTGTCTGTCTGTGTCATTGTGGGTGGTGTATATGTCTGTGTGACTGTGTGTCTGAGAATGCATTTGTGTGTGTCTGCCTGTGTCTATGAAAATTAGTGGGAGCATCGCTTGGACTGGTCCTCAGAGGGAGAGACTTACCGGTCCATGTGTACAGTCCAGCTGCCCGGTTGGATCAATGGTATCCAGTTGAGCTCTCCCTTGTAGTAGCGTTGGTCCACGCCACCAAACATCACCACACTGCCCTCCTGCTTGCTTCTGTAGAGACAAGTTGAGGCGGGGGGATCCTTGGGAGACAGTAATAACACCATTGTCTAAGAGCTGTGCTTGTCCACCGATCAAGGCCCTAATAAGGTCCCCATGTACAGATGCAGAAATAGTGTCTTGGAGCGATTGAGATCCAGAGTGAGGTCTGTTACTGGCTAATGAGTGGCACAGAGGAGATTAGAAGCTGAATCACTTGGCTGGGCTCCACCCCACTATGTCTTCTGAAGACACCCTGGACCCCCAGCAACCTGAGTGCTCAGACACCCTCAGAGGACAGGATGCTGAAGCGTTTGGCTTTCTCCTTGTCCACATTGTCATTTTTCAGGAAAATCAAGGCCTGGGAGTTCTAAGGGTGTGGGTTCAGGTGACCAAGAGTTGGCTCCACTGGCCTGTGATATCTACTGTTTAAAGGGCTCCACACTCAGAAGGGACCCCACCTCTGCTCTCCCTTTCTTGAAATGCCTAATATTTCTTGAACAAAGGGTCTCACACTTTTGTGTCCCATACTTTCATTTCTCACTGGCTCCTACAAATTGTTTAGCTGGTCCTGGGCTCCCAGTGGAATGCTAATGAGGAAGGAAAGATATCCATCATCCTTCTCCTTCCTTCCTTATCAAATTCGTAAGCAAATCATATTGCCTTTTCCTTCAACTTGTTTCCTGTTGCCTTCCATTAGCCTTCCTACTCACTCACTCCCCTAGACCATGTTATTTATCTTGAGCCCAGGATTAGAGTTGTGTTCCAATAAAATTTTATTTATAAAAGCCAGGGTGAAGCCAATTGGGCCCTGGAGCCATAGTTATATGTGTTAAATTATCTGTCAGGATACTTCTTTATCAAGTGTTCTATAATTTTTGTGCAACTGAAAGCATCTTACAGCTAATTTGGAGAAAGGGATTTTTCATCTCAGACTTACTTGTTCAAGTAGAAGGCAAAAACAGGCTCAGCAATGGCACCTTGATTCATCAGGTTGTCAAAGATGGGGATGGGTTCACCGGAGGATATGTTTGGGTAGTTCAAGCCCAAGATGCCATCAAAAGCTACGTCCTCAAACCCATATTCCACCAGGCTTAGACCAAACATCTGATCAGTGCTTACAAGATCACCAATCTGTGGGAGAGAAGAGTGTTGCCACTTACAGATACGGGAAGTGGGGTTAGGAATGCAAAGGGGTGCATTGCGATTAGATCCTCAGAGAAGAATTGAGGCTGGGCTCTGTCCTTGGTGGCCCACAGACAGTTAGATCAAGCTGGGAGGGAAATTTGGGTTCCATTTGAGAGATGCTGCGAATTTTAAAACATCTGCCTCTCTGAAAAAAACCACCTTAGTGAGTCAAATTGGCCTCGTGTCTTCTATATAAGTGGCGTGATCAAGAGTCAAGCCAGGTCCCACTGGTGCCATTTTATGGACAAAACAATCGAGAGCAAGAGAGCCTACTCTTTGGCATCACTGTGACCTAATGACAGGAATGTACTGCATTCTCTGTAATGTACTCTGGATTCTGCATCTGTCCAGAAACACAGAAGCCAAAAGCACAATCTTGATTGCAGGGTTCTATGAAATTACTGCCTTGGGAATTCACTTTTAGGGATATGTGTATATTTCTGTGAGTGTGTATGAGAAAGAATGAGACAGAGGGGGACAACTCAAGTATTTTGGGGGAGGCAGGCCATAGGTTTATTAGACTCTCAAGGGTCCTCTAGAGTGAGAAATCATTTATCAGGCCCCTTGACTTCTCAGGTCCCCAGTGTCCCACTCTGGATACCTGCAGACCTTGACTGCCCCCAGGATCCACAGATCAGTTTTATCCTGTCTCCAAACACCCCACAGCAACTTCAGTCCTGAAAAGCCAGCCTAACTCCACCTTTTACCACATGTGTGCCCTCAGCAAGGCCCTTGCTGCCTGCACCTCAGTTTTCTCATATGTGTCATGAGCTCATCAGACCACCTGCTGTGTGGGGTCATTGCAGGATTAAACCAGTTATTACCTGAAAGTGCCTGGAATAGTCTGTGAATATAACAGTGGGTGCTTATATCCCTTCTCGCTCCCAGCAAAATGAACCTTGAAATGTTCATGGGCAGAGGAGATGCAAGTCCAAACCTCAAGCAACTCTCTGGGTTAGCTAATTTGTTTGCTTATGTGTCACCACAGGCCCTGTCTCCCCAGAGACATGACCCTGTGGATAAGATGGCCAATATCTATGAGATTTAGGCTAGGAAGGGTCCTGCCAGATGGTCCTGCATCTGTTTTGCAATCAGTGGTTACTCCATAGCCAGTCCTGACTCAGCGTTTGTTACACAGTTACCCGAACTGTGTCACGAACAACGATTCCTTTAATTCTCCCAGATCCGTAGGTGACCCAGCAATTCATATTGGTAGGCCCGAAGGTGGAAGACTGAAGATGTCTGAACCTAGCGCGTGTAGCTGCAGACACAAGAGATGAGTGTCATCAGGTGCCAAGGGTGGAAACAGGGTGGCAGGGCAGATGAAAGATGATCCGGGTAGGGGGTGTCTGTACTCACAACAGGTTGAGTTCTTGCAAAAGACAGAGGGCACCCACAAAAAAAATGAGCCTGTGTCAAAGAGAACCTGGAATTCCTGAGGGGGTGTTCCAATGGTGATGTTACCCATGTAAAGTATCTACAGGGAGAAGGATGGAATGGGTTAGTGCAGAACAGGCTGCCCTCTATTCCCACACTGCTACCTCCCTCTGAGTGTCACATATCTTTTGAGATCACTTTCTAACTACCGTGCAGCTCACAGACTTAGGTCACAGACATATCTGTTTTTGATATATTTTTCCTGTGCTACATTGTATGAAGGATATTGGTTCTATCAAGTGGCGTTGAAGTGGTACCTCCTGCATGGGAAGTCTAAAGGCATAACCACTGGGCCTCCAGGACCACTGGACACCCAGGGAAGTCCTGGTGCCTCCATTTGAGAAGCTCTGTAGTTTCTTCAAACCCAGACTTAGCACCCGCTTCTCTAAGAGGTCCTTCTTGATCAACCCCACCCACTCCCTCTACACTCAGACCACACCCAATCAACAGCACACAGTTGACCCTTTCATTTGACATATTTACTCTTTGCCTATCTCTCAGGCTGGCATGGGCATTTTTGAAGACATCTTGAAGACAAAATAAGTCCTTTTTCTAATCTAAAAACAGAAACCGAAATGATTCTTACAGCCATACTCAGAATAGAGGTTCAGTAACTTTTTACTGCTGTTGTTCTTGCATCTGTGGAAACTGAATTCCTCTACCTGGGGATTCACAATTGCTTTGCAGATGGTTTTACCTTTTGATGAGTGATGGTTCACTCTTCATCTATAACTGAGTGGCTCACTTACTTCGGAAGGAACAATCACCCTTAAACTAATGACACATCATTGACACAGAAATGGATGTTTACCTGCCACCTGGTAATTGCTGGGCCCAGTCACAAAGACCAACAGTTGAGGATGAGAGTGCCTTCTCCTCTGGGTGAAGTCCCTGTTTTCCAGTGTTTCTGCCTCCTGCAGGAACCCCAACCCCAACATCCCACCTGGCACCTCCAGATGAGCCCCAGTGCTAGGCTAGAGCACCAGGAGGTGCTCTGTGGAGCACCATCCTCCCAAAATACTCACATCCCAGATGTTCCTCAGTGGGAGAGTAGTTAGATTTGAGCCACGAAAAGAAATCTGGGACAGTCTATAAGCATGCTCCTTCAGGAAATTGTTCAGCATGTTTTTTCCACTGATGGTATTTCTCATGGTCTTCACTCTCCTTAGAGGTATTCTTTCACCGAGCATTTAACAAAGAAAACAAAGAAGATGCTAGAATTAGCTGTCAGTGTTAAGGTATATCTGTCATTGTAATGGCCCTGTCTATATTCTAATCATTTTTATGAGGCACGTTATTATTAGAATTTTATGCATATACCATGGCAAAGACATAGACTTCAATACAGGTTCTGTTCTGCAATCTTGGGTAAGATATATGACAATGTGTTGTCTCAATCTCCCCTTTGGTAAAATGGTGGAATTTAACAATGCAAACCCTCCAAATAGAATATCTTGGGGATAAGTGAAGTGATGCATATAAGGTACCTGATAAATAGGAAGTCTCAACAATTACAGCCATTAGCATTGCTGTTGCCATCCCACTCATTCCTTCTCATAGAACCTCAAGGAAGGAGGTAGAAGGGGGACTCTTATCCTCTTTTACAAGGAAGAAAATTGAAATGCAAGAGGTTTCTGAGTTGGCTGTGGTCACACTGCTTGTCCAGTATAAAACAGTGTAAAACAGTGTATCTTTCTCCAAGTCGAAAGAAAAGAGAGAGTTGAAAGAAGAATCCAAGATACAGGGAACAAGTAAGGGAAATTCAGAGGCTTGAGAAGGAAGGATGAGTCAAACAAAAAATTAAAAGAAAACAACAGAAAGAGAAACACACTCCCAATGACTTCCAAAGAGATGGAGATATAAATGACAGTGATACAGAGATGAAGACATAGATTAGGAAAAAAGAGGACATGTTGAAAAAAATGTAGAAAAGTGCTATTCCACAGTACCACATTGACATCTGCATAGACTGTGCAACTGACTGGACCCCAAGATTTGTGCAACCCAAATATACACCAAGACCTTGGGATCCACAGTTCCTATAGCAAGTTACTTATCCATAATAAAGAGTTGAACTTTAAGACTCTTAGGGAAATATTTCATTACCTTCTAAACCTGATGGGTGGAAGAATAATCATATGAAAAGAGAAATCCGAGAAAGGAGTATGATGTGGTTTATAGTCCCCATACTTACTTGACTATGCACTCTGAGAAGGCCACCAGCCCAAGGAGCACAAGCCACTTCATGTTTCTTTCCTGGTTTCAAGTACTCAGGGAACTTTGGGTTTGTAGCATGTGGTGGTGACCGGGAGTCCCTAGTTATATATGCTCTGACATACCCTACTTTTCCCCTTTAGGCCACTAAAAGATCTGAAGAAAACACAAAGGTCTCGATAAAATCTTTACCTTCATCACTGTCCTTGGCAAGTGGCCTTTGAAGCTTTTCGGAATACAGAAAATTGAACTGTAGTCTCTTCTTTGAAGCTTGGCTGGAAAATCAAACTGATCTGCATGGACATCTAAGAAGATGGAGAACATTGCCTACTTGGAGAAAAAAAAAATAATAGGAAAATCATGAAAATTGATACTAGGGGCGATGCTCAACACTCGTCATTTCATGTTATCTTCCTAGCCACTTCATGAGATATGCATTGTTGTCTTTGTTGGAGAGGAGATTGCTAGAAGGATAAGTTGTCAAATGGCAAAGTGAAGACTTCAGGGACAGCCCAGGGACATACAACTGGCTTTAGGTAGTGGGTCTAATGGCAGACATCATAGGCACCTATGATGCCAGGCTGCATCAAAGATTTAGGGCAGAGCAGTACTTCAATTGCATGGTTTCAGTATTGGAAGAAATGTCATATGCATCCACAAGATATTTTATATCATCCAACAACTGTACAAAGAAGAACTGTGTGCTAGGTTGTGGATTAAAGGCTTCAAAGTCAAAGCTGATCAAGACAAAAATAGTCTTTATCTCAAGAGAGCTAGAAGTCTAGTTCTCACAAATTCATGGTCCCAGGAGGCAGTAGATATGATACTAGGACTAGGTGGCCATGTTGGAATCTGGGTAGCACAGGCCTTACAACTTGGTGCAGCTTTTCCTCCACTTCAACCTTGCTGGAAAGCAGGTCAGTTGGCCATGTTTTCAAGAGAATCAGAAGTTTGGATATTTATGTACAATCCACTGATTTTAATGTTAGAAACTAATATTTTTCCCAGAAGAAACAGTGGGAATGAAATCTCCACAGCGATATGATGAAATCAGCCCTCACTCTGCAGGTTTTTGTTTCTAGTCTAGAGTTGGGAGTGCAGTGGGGACAGAGAAGAATTTAATTTATGTTGGTTAATTTTTAAAGAGACTGAATGCATAGTAAACATGCTGACTCATTGGAAAAGACCCTGATATTAGGAAAGATTGAAGTCATGAGGAGAAGCAGAAAACAGAGGATGAGATGAGTGGATGGCATCACCAAGTCAATGGACATGAGCTTCAGCAAGCTCCGGGAGTTGGTGATGGATAGGGAAGCCTGGCATGGTGCAGTCTATGGCACTGCAAAGAGATGGACACAACTAAAGGACTGAACTGAACTGAACAAATTGAGAACAAAGACCAATTAATCTAATTGAATCAAGTTGTTGACTAGCTACCTATAACAACACATTACTTAAGTGGCTTTAAAATTCAGACTTATGACTCTACATTCAGAGTGGAAAATCTTCTAAGGAAAAACAAAAATAGTGCCCATCAAAAACAAAACCAAAGAAAAAAATGAAAGAGACTTGACACTATATTCAACAACTATATTCCCTTGGTATTTCTAATTTTCTTAAAGAAATCTCTAGTCTTCCCCATTCTATTGTTTTCCTCTGTTTCTTTTCTTTGATTGCTGAGGAAGGCTTTCCTATCTCTCCTTGTTATTCTTTGGAACTCTGCATTCAGATGGGTAAATCTTTGCTTTTCTCCGTTGCTTTTTGCTTCCCTTCTTTTCACAGCTCTGTGTAAGGCCTCCTCAGACAGCCATTTTTCTTTTTCGCATTTCTTTTTCTTGGGGATGGTCTTGATTCCTGTCTCCTGTACAATGTCATGAACTTACACCCATAGTTCATCAGGCACTCTGTCTATTAGATCTAGTCCCTTAAATCTATTTCTCACTTCCACTGTATAGTCATAAAGGATTTGATTTAGGTCATACTTGAATGGTCTAGTGCTTTTCTCCAATTTCTTAAATTTCAGTCTGAATTTGGCAATAAGGTGTTTATGATCTGAGCCACCATCAGCTCCCAGTCTTGTTTTTGCTGACTGTATAGAGCTTCTCCATCCTTGGCTGCAAAGAATATAATCAATCTTATTTTGGTTCCAACCATCTGTTGATATCTATGTGCAGAGTGTTCTCTTTTGTTGCTGGGAGAGGGCGTTTGCTATGACCAGTGCATTCTCTTGGCAGAACTCTATTAGCCTTTGTCCTGCTTCATTCTGTACTCCAAGGGCAAATTGACGTGTTATTCCTGGTGTTTCTTGACTCCTACTTTGGCATTCCAGTCCCCTATAATGAAAATGACATATTTTGGGGGATGTTAGTTCTAGAAGGTCTTGTAAGTCTTCATAGAACTGTTCAACTTCAGCTTTTTCAGCATTACTTTCAGGGCATAAACTTGGATTACCATAGTATTGAATGGTTTACTTTGGAAACAAACAAAGATCATACTGTCATTTTTGAGATTGCATCCAAGTACTGCATTTCAGACTCTTTTGTTGACTATGATGTCTTCTCCATTTCTTCTAAGGGATTCATGCCCACAGTTGTAGATATAACGGTCATCTGAGTTAAATTTACCCGTTCCAGTCCACCTTAGTTCACTGATTCCTAGAATGTCTATGTTCACTCTTTTTATCTCCTCTTTGACCACTTCTAATTTTCCTTGATTCATGGACCTAGCAATCCAGGTTCCTATGCAATATTGCTCTCTACAGCATCAAATCTTCCTTCTATCACCAGTCCCACCCTCAGCTGGGTGTTGTATATGCTTTGGCTCCATCCCTTCATTCATTCTGGAGTTATTTCTCTGCTGATCTGAAATAAATATTGGGCACCTACAGATCTGGGGAGTTCATCTTTCAGTGTCCTATCTTTTGCCTTATCACACTGTTCATGAGGTTCTCAAGGCAAGAATACTGAAGTGGTTTGCCATTCCCTTCTCCGTGGACCACATTCTGTCAGACCTCTCCACCATGACCCGTCCATTTTGGGTGATCGCACATGACATGGCTTAGTTTCTTGAGTTAGACAAGGCTGTGATCCGTGTGACAGATTGGCTAGTTGTCTGTGATCGTGGTTTCAGTCAGTCTGCCCTCTGATGCCCTCTCTCAGTGCCTACTAATTACTTGGGTTTCTCTTACCTTGGACTTAGGGTATCTCTTCATGGCTGTTCCAGCAAAGCACAGCCGTTGCTCCTTACCTTGGAAGTAGGGTAGCTCCTCTCAGCTGCCGCCCCTGATTTGGATATGGGGAAGTTCCTCTCCACCATGCTTCGGCACTGACATGGCAGCCGCCATGCATCTGCACTGCCATTGCAGCTGAGGCGAGCAATAATTCAACAACTTATTGCTCCTCATATTGTTTCTGTTATTGTGACAGAATCATATGTCTGTTAACAGATACAAGCAAGACAATAATTAAAACTAATCTTCTGAAGTAAGCATTTCAGTGGTTAGAAAAAGAGGTTCACACATAATATATAGAAGTTTAGTTCAAACACCGCTGTCTTAAATCTTGAACTGAAAGTATAAGTTTGTACCAACTAATTATATTCATCTTTATTTTAATTTTTACAGAAAATGTATACTTCGTCCTCTGACCACTGTAAAGCCTAGAAGCAGTGACAACTTGATAACAGCGACTATTCTGAGGTCTGGCTTGTAGCTTCTAACTACATTTCCCATCAGATGATCTTAAAGAGATGGCTGATTTCACGACTGGGTAAAGAAATGCACAAAATGATCTTGGGAATCCTGAAGGACCAGAAAGATGGGGGACTTCAAAGACCAATAAGGACTGGAGAGAAATTTTAGGAATCCAAATGAAAAGGCCAAACACCTACCAGTTTTTTGTGCAGAATGATATTTCTGCTTCTCAACACACTGTTTATGTTTGTCATAGCTTTCCTGCCAAGAAGCAAGTGTCTTCTGATTTCACGGCTGAAAGCACCATCCACAGTGGTTTTAGAGGCTAAGATGAAGATATCTGTCACTGCTTCCACATTTTCTCCTTCTATTTGCCATGAAGGATGGGGCTGGATCCCATGATCTTAGTTTTTTAATATCTAATTTCAAGCTCGCCAAATGTGTCCAAATGTTAATAGGCAACATCTAATTTGTCACTGTGATAGACTGCTAGCGAACCAAGTCACAATTCTGAGCACTGAGAAAGGAAAATAATCATCAATGTTTATGCTATTTTTGTTTCTATTAAGCATAAGTTATATAACTACAAACAGTTCCGGGAAAACAAGCTAAACTGTCCCTTCTGGGGGTGATGAGAGAGTGATGAGGAGTAGCTATAATACAGATAAAACCTCACTCACTGGCCTGCAGCTCATCTCCTGCTGTGGAGGTCTGGTTCCTAATAGACCAAGGACTGGTACTGGTCCTGACCCACTGTGCTGGTATTGTGGACTCCTGCTCTAAACCCAATAGTGGGACATTCTGTAAGACAAACCACCTTGCTTCCTCTCCATTTCTGAACAAATAAATGACATTAAAATTGGAAGAGGAACACTTATTTAGTCCTAAAGGAAAACCACCAAGTACAACATAGGACTACATTCTTTCAATAAACTATGAAAAGACATCTGCTTTTTGAGAATTAGAGAAATTTGCACATGGACTGGATATAAAATATTCACGTTGGAGGGAATCAAAGAGCTTTTTTTTTCATATCTTATCATTCTACCCAAAGTACTCATTATGTACATTTGGTGAAATATTATATCTTGTACCTAAAATACTTAAGGAAAAATGAATAAGGAGTGAAAAGAGAATGAAATGATGGTCTGTCTTGATCAAAAAATAGACAGCTGTTATGCTATGCATAGCTGCTGTGGATTAAATTGTGTCCACCCTTGATTCCCAATGTGATGGTATTAGGAAGCAGGGCCTTTGGGAGGTACCCAGGTTGACACGGGGCTTTGATGGTGGTCCCTCGTGATGGGATTAGCCTTTTCTCTTTTTCTCTCTTATTCTCCCTCTTCTTCCTTTCCTTCAACCACCACATGTGAGAACATAGCAAGAAGAGAAAGACTGATGCAAGTCAAGAATGTCTTTGCTGGGAACTCAATTGGCCACCACCTTGATGTTGCATAATCTCCAGTCTATGACAACCTGTGGGACTAAGAGGTTAGTTTAGTTGTTATTGATGCTGAATGATGAAATATAGGGTTCATGACACTCTTCTTTTTTATATTTGTCATGTTTGAATTTGTTTTTCCGTAATAAGTTTATAGAAAGTCCATTTTGAAGTTTCTGTCTTAGTGATACCCTGAGGATCACAAGATAACAGATTGAGGCAGGTTCCCAATAAATCAGTGGTTGGACGACTACATACTCCTTACTCCAACTCATCTCTTGTCCTCTGAAAACTGTCCCCCACACCTGACACCCTTACTGAGCCCTTTCCCCATCTGCATCTCCACTCCTCTGTTAAGCTGAGTCATCTAGCTGGAGATGTTGATGATTCAGGACAGGGTTTGGAAGCAGAAGGAATATAGACAGTTTTAGAAAGAATGAACTGGGAAGACCCATCTTGATTTTCCCTTCTTTAGTGCCATCTGCAGGTGAGGGTTTGGGACTGGATAAGGATGGAGCCACAAGGAGGACTGCCTAGATATCTACAAGTGAAGGGAATAGGAATTCAGAACCCAGTAACGAGGAGGTGGGCAGCTTGCACAGGACCCAGAATGGAAGGAAGAAGCACTGGGAAAATAATAGTGCCTACCTGAGTTCCAGCACTTCTTGAGTCTTCTGATTAAACTTGGAGGTCACTTCCTTCCTGCTGGAATTCCTGTGGCAGATGCGGAGGGGAGAGAGCTGTACTCACTGCTAATGAGTCACAGGGAGAGGGACAGCCTCCACCAGAGGCCCTTTTATTCCACTCTAACTGCAGGTATGATCCCAAGCAAGACAGCAAATTGCAGGTCATCCAAAAGATGACCTACTTTAAATATTATTTAAAATATACAAAATTTGGCTAAGAGTTCTGGCATATCTAGTTCCCAGTTTATTTGGAGAGATGATTGATCAGCCTAATTTGGATTTCTGCTGAGGAATCTACAAGCTTCCCCATTAGTAACTTCTGACCTATACCAACCTGATCTCATCCCACAGAACCCAAATGATAGTAAATTCCAGTGGACAAGGCCTCTAAGGTCCTCAGTGTTACAGCAGCTGTGTGCCAAGTGGTCTACCACTCCCAGTCCTGAGACCAGGACCCATGAACATCACCAGACAGTTATAGTCCCCTTCCCACAAAAGGCAACATCAGAATCTTCAGCAACAGGCACCTCTGAGGCACTTGTCCCCTGACTGGCATTGAGCCTCAGTCTGGAACAAGTGTTCTAGAGTAAGTCCAGTCTCCCTCATCCAAGAGATGGAAAACTGAACCCTGAGGTGTATCACTCACCTTAAGGCTGCAGGTAAGTTAGTGAAGACTTGGGAACGAGGAACTCTGGTTCCCAGGCTAGGAGACTTCCAGGAAGTTAAAGATGAGAGAAAGCTCAATTGCATCTGCTGCTGGGTAGCTCTAAGATGTCTGCAAGCACCAGAGTGGAAATTTCTTTCCCATTGCCCCTCAAATCTGGGTCCGATTTTATCAGCAGACCTGCCTCCATGTAGCAGCAGGAAAGCAATAGGCAGGGCTGTTTCTTCTGGGTTAAAGGCACAGTGGGAGAGCCCCAGCTGTAATGACCCTAGGAGGCAGTCATGCAGGTGGTGACTGACTCACTCCCAACTCAGATCCCCAGAGCTCCCGCTCCTCTTTCACACAAGACAGACCCTTGGCTGACTGGGTAACATAAACTTGCATTCACAGCAAGAAGCATTCTCTTCTCAGCCTTCTGGCAACTTATATATATGCCTTATGTTTCCTCATAGAACCACTGGCTGAGCGAGTTCAGGATCTGAGACTAGCCTGGATTCATGGGATGTGTTCCCTCTTTGATGCACCAAATAGACCTTTGAGATTCAAAGGCCTTGAGAGAATTACAATCACCCTTATATTTTTTAGGTACTTTGCTTTATGAATCTAATTGGAGAAAAAGGGCAGAAACACAGGACAAAGCTGGGCATCTCTGGGTCCCAACTGACTGTGAGTTGAGCTGATGTTATTCACAAGCCACCTTTGAAGAAGGAATAGAGGAAAGAGTTTTTGGTCAGAGAGCAGTATGGTCAAAAGGCCATCAGAGTCACATGGGGCAAGATGAAACAAGAGTCATTATTTGTTTCTTTACTCTGTCAGTTCCTTGACGTTTCTACCCCTGAGAACAAGTACATGGAGATAGTCAGAGGCATTGGTGGTGCCCCTGACACCTGATGCTCCTGGTGATAACCAGTTTGAGGACACATCCCTGAATCCAGAGCATATTCAGTCTCGTGAAAGCCCCAGGTTCTCCCTTCTTGGGAAGGTTGACATGTCTCATTGCTGCTAACTCACAACTAAAGCATGGGATGAGGTCATGGTGGTTGACCTGTAGGTCAAGTTCCAAGCGTGGAAGGAAGGATGCCAGTAGAAGTGTAGCCATTTATTAAGCTTGGTTACCTTGGTCCTTAGCACGGGCTACTTCCCACATCTACAATGCTTTCTCCCAAATTTTTGCATTGCCAGGTCCTTTTCAACATTTAGCATCATCTGAAATGAGTCTCTCTCAGGCTTGCTTTCCCTGGCTACTGCACTCTCACAAGCACAGACCCTGATCCAAAAAGTGCCTAGACACTTCACTCCATCAAAACAATAATTATAGTTACCAAAGTAGAAAGGTGGGAGAGGGATAAATTGAGAGTTTGAGATTAATATATGTATACTACTTTATTTAATAGATAATCAACAAAGACCTACTGTACAGCACAGGAATTCTGCTCAGTAGTATGTAATATCTTGTATGGGAAAAGAATCTAAGAAACAATGGGTACATGTGTATATATAAGGAAATTGATTTTCCACACAACTATTAATACAGTGTTGTAAATCACCTACACTCCTATATATATTAAAACCTGACTTTTTTTTAATGCTTACATGTAGAGACCCATGGAATTCTTTAGACTCGCAGGATTTCAGGCCTGATGCTGTAAATGGCAGGATGGATGTGGAAATCTAGACATTATCTGAGGTTGCATTTTCCTGAGCATTGGTGTCTTTTGCTTCTAGTGTCACCTTTGATTAGTTTTTGGAGGATCTAATACAAGGGCTTAGAGACACCAGCTGGGTGTTAGTTGAAGGATGAAAGGGAGGCACTAGTGGGCGAGTGAAATCTCAGCTCCCTAGCCTTGGGTTGGGGCACATTTGAGGCACAACTTATATCTCAAGTTCCCTGTGAAAACAGGCTGTAGCGTTCCTCCCCATGACTTGCATGATATCAGACCCAGACTGGTTTCATCTTTTTCATGTCCTGCTTCCACTGAGACCTCACTGGTTTCTCTGGGAGAATCTTTTTTTTTTTTTTTCAATTTTGGCAGCACTAAGTCTTCATTATGAAGAAGGCAATGGCACCCACTCCAGTACTCTTGCCTGGAAAATCCGATGAATAGAGGAGCCTGGAAGGCTGCAGTACATAAGGTCACCGAGGGTCAGAAAGGACTGAACAACTTCACATTCAATTTTCACTTTCATTCATTGGAAGAGGAAATGGTAACCCACTCCACTGTTCTTGTCTGGAGAATCCCAGGGACGGGGGAGACTGGTCGGCTGCCGTCTATGGAGTCGCACAGAGTCGGACACCACTGAAGTGACTTAGCAGCAGCAGCAGGTCTTCATTGCTGCTCGGGACTTCTCTATTTTCAGCGAGCAGGGGCTCCTCTGTAATTGCAGTGCACTGGCTTTTCAATCATGTGCTTCTCTTGATGTAGATCAGAAGCTCTAGGTCACTCAGACTCAGTAATTGTGGCCCACTGGCTTAGTTGCCCTGGGGCATTTGCAATCTTCACAAACCAGGTCTCAAACGCATATTTTGAGCACTGGATCAAATGGGAAAACACTCTGGAAGGAATTTGAAATAAATAACTTTTACATGAAACCTGGCACCATGGCCTATTTATGAGGAGACTGATAGAGGATTGCCCTTGCTTCAGGCAACCTCCTGAGATCAAGACTGATTCATGTTCCCCTCCCAAAGGTTCCTACAGGATCTTGAAGCTGTCCTGCCATGTGGCTTTGTTCTTGCTTCAGTTTCTGAATCCCACACTAGAGCACAGCTTCTAGAGGGCAGGGCTGTCACTTGACTCACTTGTAAGTATATGTCCGCAGATATTGTCTCATTCAGACCCTAATGTCAAGACAAGGCTAACACAAAGATCAGTTATTCTATTATGAGTGTTAGGTTACAAGTTCAACTACTGTAATCAAAACCTTAGTAATATTGTCTTAAATACAACACAATTTCAATTCTCTGTCATATAATGTTAGTGCAGGTCTCTCCACAGAGATGAGGGCCCACTTTCTTGTCACATCTTCTGCCTGTGCTACTTACCTCTGTTCTAACATGACTGCTCCAGCTCCTGTCATTACATGTGCATTCCAGCTAGTGGGGCAGAAATTAATACTTCCATTTGGAAGTGACATATCACCTCTACTCAAATTCCACTGGCCGAAGTATCTTCCATGGTCATGGCAAACCTGGGGGTGGTGGGCACACAGAAGGGCAGGGGAATGTGATCCTACTGAAGAACATTCATGATGAGTAACAAGGGCCACCACCCTTCATTCTTGTCTCTGTAATTCATTCTTCTTTGGTTCTCCCCACACAGCTCTCAGTCTGTTTTGGCCTGTATATATGGATATGGATGAGGTTATAAGAGAGGACACGGCCCAGGCTGTACAAATATGGAGAAAACAAGAATCGAAAGAAGATTTTTAAAAAAGTATAAAAATGCAAAATATAAAGGAAAGCATGCTTATAATAATAATTTTGCCTTTATACAATTTAGGTATAATGGTTGATGAATGAATTTATAAAATAAAAAAAAAGAAATGTAAAATATAAATATATTCACTAAACCTAACAAAATAATAAGGCTATATTATATTAAACACATAGTAGTATCAGGAATAAGTTTGGATGCACATTGCATAAAACTAAAACAACCATAGCTTTAGCAAGATAAACTTGATTTTTCTCTCTGACTGAAACAAAGCTGGAGGTGAACAAGCCAGAGCTTGGATGGTATCCATCTCCAAGGTTACATGATTGTTCACTATAACTGTAGGAGTTCCAGGCATCACAACTAAAATCCAGACAACAGTTAGGAAGTGGGTGGGGAAGAGAAGAGTCCCATCTCTCAGCTAAATCAGCTCCTTGAAAGCAGTCTTCCAAGAAATCCCTCTTACAGATCTACTTGCATCTCTAAGTCACCTGTCACGACTAAGAGCACAGGTGAGTAGGAAGTGCAGTCCTGTAGCTACTGGGCTTATGGCTATATAAAAAACTATTTTCAGTTTTGAAAGGGAATCTAAGAACACATCATTTTGTAGGTAGCCAGCAGCGCCCACCTTAAAGAACAACAACACCAACAACAAAAAGAATGGAATAGGCTGAACAGCTGCACACAGTGTGGGAGCCAAGAAGAAGGAACATCAATGAGAAAACAGCTAGATGGATCTGAACTGTGCTTCAGAAAATAAAGGCAGACTGGTCAGTAGAGATCTCCTAACGACTGAAGTGAGGATTACACATACCACATGACCCAATTTGTTTTGAAAACTGCTTTTCCAACTCAGATGCCAAATTTCTCTCTATTATTCAGCTTTTAAATACCTTGTCTTTGTTACCTCACATTCTGACCTACCTGTCTCACCTTCCTTATTTCTGTTCACATCACTTGTCCACCTAGTCTACCAGCATTACAAGATCCAGTATTGAGAACTTAGCAACAATTTCTAGAAGTGGGTAGAAACACTATGACTATTTCTACTTTAATATTAGTTTCTCCTGATCAAGGTCTTTTGAAGGACTGATATGCCTAGAATTATGGAGATCTCACGTTTCCCCTAAAATTCCAACCAAGAATGTGACTTCCTTGGACCTGGAGGGGATGCACTCACTTTTGGATCCACAGGTCTTAGCAGAATAGTAAGTCCCCTGAGTATGAACAGGTTACATTTCAAAAGGGTGCTCAAATATCCCAATTTCTTCATAAGTCCAGCAAAGTTACTTAAACAGCCAACTAAGACAAGTGGCTATATGTTACTGTAGTTTAATAGCTTTATGATACTTTTCACACAAATAATACATAAAAAACAAACACAATAAAGAAAACATTTTTAGTCTTGCAGTACCTGGATAGGGCATGGCAACCCACTCTAGTATTCTTGTCTGGAGAATCCCCATGGCAAGAAGAGTCTGGCGGACTGCAGTCCATATGCTGAAAATTCAGATACAGTTGAGCAACTAAGCACACCTTTAAAAATAGAATATAGTATCGTCTACATTACCACTGCATTTATGCTTCCTTTCAGACAGCATAGGCTTGAAATAAAAGTCCTGCATTATTATACTCCATACAGTTCTGTACAGTAAAGTAGACAAATGCACACCAACTTCTCTTGTATGTGCCCACGACAAAGTGTGTCAGATCTGTAAACTAACTGATGTGATTGCACATACAAATGCACTTTTATATGTTTGAAAGTTTTCAACTTGAACGTTTGTATGTAACAAACATGAAACACAGGTTTTCAGTGAAAAATATAGTGAAGGAACAAGAGAGGAGAGTAAGGAACTGCCTGCTCTTTCCCTTTTTGCGTGTATTATGGCCACTCTAAATAGGAATTTCATTGGGTGTAATTAAAGCCCAGTGTATGGGAACATGGCTGCAAGTGACAGAAGACCAGAGTCCCAGCAGGTAGGACAAGAGCCGTGGATGGTTGAAAAGAGCCAAGAGTGCGAAATAGGAGGAAACAAGTTTTCACTGGTTTATGTGAAAGACTCAGCAAATATCATCCAGCTTTGTGGGTAGTGATTGAGCTGTAGTTTAGAGGAACAGTCCCTGTTGCCCAGGGTGAGCAAGACAGGAGAAGAGAGAGGAGACTGAACCATGAAAATCAAACATGAATGTCTAGTATTGTCTATGTATGTCAAGTATATTGAAGAGATGTAAGTCCGTCAACTTATCTGCTCCCTCCTGAGAAGAATTAAAGTTGTAAAAGAGGGAAGGTCCGCACTATGCTGGGATCTTATTCTTCTTCTGTCCAGTGAACATTGATTTCTAATGCCATTTCTTTATAAACAGAGGATGTACTTTGTATGATTGAAGTCTTCTAATTTACTGTTCTGTGTAAACTTTTGGTGCTGTTCTCTACCCAGGCACATGGGGCCCTGGGGCCTGACAGGCTCTGTTTCAGCTGCAAAGTGCAGTGTATGGGGACCTGCTGTCATCTGGGCCCCGGGTTATATCTTCAGTCTGGGTTCACATCTGAGGAGTTAACTCTTGTTGGGTTTAATTAGATCATCTTGGTTTTTATCTTCAGTTTGTCCCATGTTCTTTCTTCCCATGTCTCTTTTTATCCCTGACTTCTCTGTGACTGAGTAGTTTTTCTAATTCCCTTTTATATCCTTTGTCACTTTATTAACTGTAACTGTTTTTTAAGTAGTTTTAAGATCCATGGTATGCATCTTTAACTTGCCAGTCTATCATTATTAAATATAATTATTAAATTATGTATTTATTTATCATTTCTTTGTCTGTACTGGGTCTTAGTGTGGCATGCAGGATCTTCCTTGTGGTAGGGACTCTATTTGAGGAGGACACGCTCAGTACTTGCAGCGTGTAAACTCTATTTGAAACATGCAGGCTTAGTTGCTCAGTGGCAAGTGGGATCATAGTTCTCTGGCAAAGGTACAAAACTTTGCCATTTGCAAATGCTTTGCACTGCAAAGCAGATTCTTAACCACTGGACCACCAAGGAAGTCCCTATATTTACCTTTTAATACATATTACCTGTTTATCATTTTGAGTAATATTCATTCCCCCTGTAGATCCAGATTTTCATTTCATTTTAAATTCCAACTCACTTGAGGCCTTTAAAAGACATTTATTACATTGGTCTGTTGGTGGTGATGCAGTCTTGCAGTTGTTGTTTATCTGAGAAAGTATTTTATCTTGTTTTTGATATGTGTTTTTCTTGGGTGTATAATTCTGTGTCAATTATGTTTCTCTCAGCATTTAAGATGTGGTGCAAGTGTCCTCTGGCTAACATGTTTCATTTGCCTAATCTGCTGTCATCCTCATTTTTTGTTCTACTGTGTTTGTTTTTCCTTCTGGTTACATTTCTTTAGTTGATTGTCTTAAACTATACATTATGATGTGCCTTGGTATAGTTGTCATACTTCTTGTCCTTGAATTAATTGAGCTTCTGTGTTATGGGTTTAAAGCTTTCATCATTCCTGGAAATTTTTCAGCCAGTAATTATGAAATTCTTTGGTCTATCCTCCCATCTTTCACTTCCTGTGGGTTTCCATTTACATATATTTTAGCACGCTTAAAGTTACTTCAAAGCTCACTGATGCACAATTAATTTTTTCCCACAGTCTTTGCATTTCTGTATTTCATGTCTCTATTTAATATACTCAATATTCTTTAGCTTCATGAATATAATCGTTATTGATATAGAAAGCATTTTAATGTCCTTCCTTGCTAATTACATAATATATATTTTACTTGTGTTTTTACTAATTGATTTTCCCTCATTATGCATATTTTCTTGCTTCTTTACACAACTGGATTTTTTTATTTTTAAATTTATTTATTTATCTTAATCAAAGGAAAATTACCTTACAAAATTGAGATGAAACTAGGACAAATACTTTCACAATTTACATGGAAATTTTAAATTGGATTGTGGATATGGTCACTTTACCCTTGGATGATGGATATTTTTTAATTTTTATAAGTTATTCCTTTCACTGTTTGCAAACACTGTTAATTTCTTGGAAACAATTGCATGTTTTGAAGGCTTGCTATAAAGCCTTTTAGCTGAGATGAAACCAGCCTTTAGACCAGGTTTACTATTCCCCACTACCAAGGCAATATTGTCTTCAAGGCCCTATTGATCTCATGGGAATTATGAGTAATTTCAGGGGAAGTCCTAAGATGGCAGAGGAATAGGACAGCAATAGGACCACTTTCTCCCTTAACAAATTCATCTAAAGAACATTTGAACGCTGAGTAAATGCAACAAAACAACTTCTGACGGCAAGGAGAGGACATCAGGCACCCAGGAAAGCAGCCCATTGTCTTCAAAAGGAGGTAGGAAAAAATTTAAAAGATAAAAAGAGAGGCAAAAGAGGTAGGGATGGAGATCTGTCCTGGTAAGGGAGTCTTAAAAAACAGAGAAGTTTCCAAACACCAGGAAACACTCTCACTGGTGAGTCTGTGGTGAGCCTTGAAACCTCAGAGGACAACATAAGTAGCAGGAAAAATAAATGAAAAAATATAAACCCACAGATTACATGCCTAACGGTAACTCCCAGTGGGGAAGCAGCACAGACACCTGCAGCTGTTCCTAGCAAGAGGGGGCTGGGCAGGGAGGTGCGGGCTGCATTGCTTAGAGTAAGGACCTGGCCTGAATGCGCCAAGGGCAATCTGAGGGAACTAACTTGAGATAGCAAACCAGGCCCTAAGATCGCTAACCCGGTGAGAACCCCTAAACTAAGACACCACCAGGCCTGCTCACAGAACAAAGGACAGAGCAGAAGTAGCCAGCTGTGGACCAGCCCATCCCCTGCCAGAGACAGGGGAGCGAGGGCAGCCAGAGCTGGAAGGGGACATTTGCGACCCCAGAGAGGAATCATCTACTAAACTGAAAGTGGGCTTCATTGCTAACCAAGACTTCTTGGGATTCTGGACGGTCAACATCAGCCTAAGAAGGTGTGCCAGTTGTACACCCAGAAAACTGAGTGGCAAGGACTGGAGAGGCTTAGGATAAGTAGGAGCAACTGCACTTGCCAAACACCTGGTCACCTGAGCGGCTCAGACCTGGGAAGTGCATGCAACCCAGGGCCCATCTCAGACAGTTCGCGGTAGAGCAACCTAGAGGCTGAGCAGTGTAGACTGGGAAAGCACACAAATTATGAGCTGGGACAAACCCACTGTGCCTGAGACATGCCAGTGATATTTGTTTGCAGTGTTCCTCCCTCCCTCAGCACTACTGAACAAGTGAGCCTAAAAAATTGTCCACCACCATCCCCTTGGATCAGGGCAGAAATAAGACACTGAAGAGACCAGAAAAAGGAAGAAGCTACAACAGAGGGAACTGCGCTGGAAGTTGCAGGTGCAATAGATTAAAACCCTGCAATTAGCACTGCCTACATTGGCTTCTGATCACATCACTTCATGGGAAATAGATGGGATAACAGGGGAAACAGTGTCAGACTTTTTATTTTGGGGGGCTCTAAAATCACTGCAGATGGTGACTGCAGCCATGAAATTAAAAGACACTTACTCTTTGGAAGAAAAGTTATGACCAACCTAGATAACATATTGAAAACCAGAGACATTACTTTGCCAACAAAAGTCCATCTAGTCAAGGCTATGGTTTTTCCTGTGGTCATGTATGGATGTGAGAGTTGGACTGTGAAGAAAGCTGAGCGCTGAAGAACTGATGCTTTTGAACTGTGGTGTTGAAGACTGTTGAGAGTCCCTTGGACTGCAAGGAGATCCAACCAGTCCATTCTGAAGGAGATCAGCTCTGGGATTTCTTTGGAAGGAATGATGCTGAAGCTGAAACTCCAGTACTTTGGCCACCTCATGCGAAGAGTTGACTCATTGGAAAAGACTCTGATGCTGGGAGGGATTGGGGGCAGGAAGAGAAAGGGACGACAGAGGATGAGATGACTGGATGGCATCACTGATTCGATGGATGCGAGTCTGAGTGAACTCCAGGAGTTGATGATGGACAGGGAGGCCTGGCGTGCTGTGATTCATGGAGTCGCAAAGAGTCGGACATGACTGAGTGACTGAACTGAACATAAGAAGGGGCCTATAGATTTTATAGAAGTATAAGGTGGATCAAGGAACTATCTGAAATTGAACTGACCCCACACTGTCCACAAAAACACCAGAGAAAGTCCTAGATATATTTTTACCGTTTGCATTCTTTAAATTTTTTTTTAAATTTAATTCCTTTACTACTCCTTCAATTTTCATTTTTATATAGTAATTTTTGCGACTTTGTTTTTTTCCTTTAATATTGTATTTTTGAGAATACAAACTCTACTTTAGATTTTTAATCTCTGATTTTTGTTGTTATCAATTTTGTACTTTTAAGGACCCAATCTTCAGTAGCCATTTTTACTTGGGAGCGAGATCACTGTCCTGATTGCTCTCTACCCTATTGGATCTCATTTTTCTCCAATAGATCGTCTCTATCTCCTCCCTCCTCCTTCTCTTATTTACCCAATTCTATGAATCTCTTTGTGTGTTCCGGACTGTGGAGAACAATTAGGGAACTTATTACTGGCTGGATCTGCCTCTCTTTTTTTGGTTTTCCCATTTATCCCCCTGGCCACCTCTGTCTCTTTCCTCCTTCTTCTCTTCTCTGTGTAATTCTGAAAATCTCTGAGGGATCCAGACTGTTGAGAGCACATAGTGAAGTGTTACTGGCTAGCTTGCTCTCTCCCCTTTTGATTTCCCCTCTTCTCCTCCTGGTCACCTCTATCTCCATCCTCCCTCTTCTCTTCTCCATGTAACTCTGTGAACCTCTCTGGGTGTCCCTCACTGGGGAGAAGCTTTTCATCTTTAACCTAGATGTTTTATCATTAGTGCTGTATAGATGGAGAAGTCTTGAGGCTACTATAAGAATAAGACTGAAAACCAGGAGCAGGAGGCTTAAGTCCAAATCCGAAGAACACCAAAGAACTCCTGACTCCAGGGAACATTAATCGATAGGAGCTCATCAAATGCCTCCATACCTACACTGAAACCAAGCACCACACAAGGGCCAACAAATTCCAGAGCAAGACATACAATGCAAAATCTCCAGCAACACAGGAACATAGCCCTGAACTTCTATATACAGGCTGCCCAAAGTCACTCCAAACCCATCAACATCTCATAACTCATTGCTGGACACTTCATTGCACTTCAGAGAAGAAATCCAGCTCCACCCCCTAGAACACAGACACAAATTTCCCTATCCAGGAAAACATGTCAAGCCACACGTCCAAACCCACCCACAGTGAGGAAACTCCACAATAAAGAGAACTCCACAAACTGCCAGAATACAGAAAAGTTACCCCAAACACAGCAATATAAACAAGACGAAGAGGCAGTGAAATACCCATGATGTAAATGAACAGGATAAATGTCCACTAAACCAAACAAAAGAGGAAGAGATAGGGAAGCAACCTGATAAAGAATTCTAAATAATGATAGTGAAAATGATTCAAAATCTTGAAAATAAAAAGGAATTACAGATAAATAGCCTGGAGACAAGGATTGAGAGGATGCAAGAAATGTTTAACAAGGACCTAGAAGAAATTAAAAAAGAGTAAATATATAATGAATAATGCAATAAATAAGATAAAAAAAACACTCTGGAGGGAACCAAGAGTAGAATAACGGAGGCAAAAGATAGGATAAGTGAGTTAGAAGATAGAATGGTAGAAATAAATGAAACAGAGAGGAAAAAAGAAAAATGAATTAAAAGAAATGAGGACAATCTCAGAGACTTCTGGGAAAATGTTAAATGCCCCAACGTTCGAAACATAGGAGTCCCAGATGAAGAAGGCAAAATAAAGACCAAGAGAAAATACTTGAGATAATAGTTGAAAAAATCCCTAAATTGGGGAAGGAAATAATCATACAAGTCCAAGAAACCCAGAGAGTCCCAAAAAGAAGAAACCCTAGGAGGAACACCCCAAGACACAGAAGAATGAAATTAACAAGATCAAACACAAAGAACAAATATTAAAAACGACAAGGGAAAAACAACAAATAGCACACAAGGATATTTCCATAAGGATAGCAGCTGATCTTTGAATAGAAAATCTTCAGGCTAGGTGAGAATGGCAGGGCATACTTAAAGTGATGAAAGACAAAATCCTAGAGCCCAGATTATTGTACCCAGCACGGATCACATTCAAATATGAAGGAGAAATCAGAAGCTTTACAGACAAGGGAAAGCTGAGAGAATTCCACACCACCAAACCAGCTCTCCAACAAATGCTAAAGGATCTTCTCTAGACAGGAAACACAGGAAGGGTGTATAAACTCAAACCCAAAACAGTAAAGTAAATGGCAATGGGATCATACTTACAATAATTACAATAATTACCTTAAACGTAGGTGGGTTGAATAACCCAAAGAAAAGACAAAGACTTGCTGAATGGATTAAAAAAAAAAAAAAAGATGCCTATATATGTTGTTTACAAGAGATCCACCTTGAAACAAGGGACACATTCAGACTGAAAGTGAAGGGCTGGAAACACATATTCCATGCAAATAGAGATCAAAAGAAAGCAGGAGTAGCAATCCTCATATCAGATAAAATAGACTTTAAAACAAAGGCTGTGAAAAGAGACAAATAAGAACATTACATAATGATCAAACTATCATTCCAAGAAGAAGATATAACTATTATAAATATAAATGCACCCAACATAGGAGCACCAAAATGTATAAGACAAATGCTAACAAGAAAGAAAATGGAAATTAACAATATTACAATAATAGTGGGAGACTTTAATACCCCACTCACATCTATGGCTAGATCAACTAAACAGAAAATTAACAAGGAAACACAAACTTAAATGATACAATAGACCTGTTAGACCTAATTGATATCTATAGGACATTTCACCCCAAAACAACGAATTTCACCTTTTTCTCAAGTGCACACGGAACCTTCTTCAAGATAGATCATAGCCAGGGCCATAAATCTACCCTTGGGAAATTCAAAAAAATTGAATAATTCCAAGCATTATTTCTGACCACAATGCAGTAAGACTAGGTGTCAATTAAAGGTAAAAACTACTGAAAATTCCAACATAGGAAGGCTGAAAAACATGCTGCTGAATAACCAACAAATCACACACACAAAAATAAATAAATAAATAAATAAATAAATAAAAATATGCATAGAAATGAATGAAAATGAAAACAAAACAACCCAAACCCTGTGGGAAACTGTAAAAGCAGCGCTAAGGGGAAGATTCATAGCAATATAGGCATACATCAAGAAACAAGAACAAAGTCAAATAAATAACCTAACTCTACACCTAAAGCAATTAGAAAAGGAAGAAATGAAGAACCCCAGGGTTAGTAGAAGGAGAGAAATCTTCAAAATACGGGGCAGAAATAAATGCAAAAGAAACAAAAGAGACCATAGCAAAAATCAACAATGGTAAAAGCTGGTTCTTTGAGAGGATAAATGAAATTGACAAACCATTAGCCAGACTCATCAAGAAACAAAGGGAGAAAAATCAAATCAATAAAATTAGAAATGAAAATGGAGAGATCATAACAGACAACACAGAAATACAAAAAGGATTATGAGAGACTATTATAAGCAATTATATGCCAATGAAATGGACAACGTGGAAGAAATGGACAAATTATTCAAAAAGTACAACTTTCCAAAACTGAACCAAGAAGAAACAAAAAAAATATTAGCAGACACATCACAAGCATGGAATTGAAACTAATCAGAAATCTTCCAGCAAACAAAAGCCCAGGACCAGATGGCTTCACAGCTGAATTCTACCAAAAATTTAGAGAAGAGCTAATACATATCCTACTCAAACTCTTCCAGAAAATTTCAGACGAAGACAAACTGCCAAACTCATTTTATGAGGCCACCATCACCCTAATACCAACACCTGACAAAGATGCTCCAAAAAGGAAAACTACAAGTCAATATCACTGATGAATATAGATGCAAAAATCCTTAACAAAATTCTAACAATCAGAATCAGACAACACATTAAAAAGATCATACATCATGACCAAGTGGCCTTTATCCCAGGTATGCAAGGATTCTTCAATATCTGCAAGTCAAACAATATAATACACCACATTAACAAATTGAAAAATAAAAGCCATATGATTATCTCAATAGATGCAGAGAAAGCCATTGACAAAATTCAACATCCATTTATGATAAAACCCTCCAGAATGCAGGAATAGAAGGAACATACCTCAACATAATAAAAGCTATATATGACAAAGCCATAGCAAACATTATACTCAATGGTGAAAAATTGAAAGTATTTCCCCTAAAGTAAGGAACAATACAAGGGTGTTCATTCTCACCACTACTATCCAACATAGTTTTGGGAGCATGGGCCACAGCAATCAGAACAAAAAAAAAAAAAGAAAGAAAAGGAATGCAAATTGGAAAAGAAGAAGTAAAACTCTCACTGTGTGCACATGACATGATCCTCTACATAGAAAACCCAAAAGACTCCACCAGAAAATTTCTAGAGCTAATCAATGAATATATTAAATTTGTAGGATATAAAATCAACACACAGAAATCCTTTGAATTCCTATACACTTATAATGAGAAAATAGAAAGAGAAATTAAGGAAACAATTCCATTTTCCATTGCAACGAAAAGAATAAAATACTTAGGACTATATCTACCTAAAAGACCTATATAGAGAAAACTATAAAACACTGGTGAAAGAAATCAAAAAGGACAGTAATAGATGGAGAAATATACCATGTTTGTGGATCGGAAATATCAATATAGTGAAAATGAGTATATTACCCAAAACAATCTATAGATTCAATGCACTCCCTATCAAATACCAACAGTATTTTTCACAGAGCTAAAACAAATAACTTCACAATTTGTATGGAAATACAAAAAAACTCAAATAGCCAAAGCAATCTTGAGAGAGAAGAATGGAACTGGAGGAATCAACCTGCCTGACTTCAGGCTCTACTACACAGCAATCAACTACTACACAGTTATCAAGACAGTATGGTACTGGCACAAAGACAGAAACATAGATAAATGGAACAAAATAGAAAGCCCAGATATAAATCCATGCACCTATGGACATCTTATCTTTGACAAAAGAGGCAAGAATATACAATAGAGTAAAGACAATCTGTTTAACAAGTGGTGCTGGGAAAACTGGTCAACCACTTGTAAAAGAATGAGACTAAAACACTTTCTAACACCACACACCAAAAAAACCTCAAAATGGATTAAAGATCTAAACATAAGAACAGAAACTATAAAACTCCTAGAGGAGAACATAGGCAAAACACTCTCCGACATAAATCACAGCAGGATCCTCCATGACCCACCTCCCAGAATATTAGAAATAAAAGCAAAAGGAAAACAAATGGGACCTAATTAAAATTAAAAGCTTCTGCACAACAAGGAAAACAATAAGCAAGGTGAAAAGACAGCCTTCAGATTGGGAGAAAATAATAGCAAATGAAGCAACTGATAAAGAATTAATCTCAAAAATATACAAGCAACCCCTGCAGCTCAATTCCAGAAAAATAAACGACCCAATCAAAAAATGGGCTGAAGAACTAAACAGACATTTCTCCAAAGAAGACATACAGATGGCTAGCAAACACATGAAAAGATGCTCAACATCACTCATTATCAGAGAAATGCAAATCAAAACCACAATGAAGTACAATTTCACACCAATCAAAACAGCTGCTATCCAAAAGTCTACAAGCAATAAATGCTGGAGAGGATGTGGAGAAGAGGGAACCCTCTTACACTGTTGGTGGGGATGCAAACAAGTACAGCCACTATGGAGCACACTGTGGAGATTCCTTAAAAAACTGGAAATTGAACTGCCATATGACCCAGCAATCCCACTGCTGGGCATTCACACCAAGGAAAACAGAATTGAAAGAGACACGTGTACCCCAATGTTCATTGCAGCACTGTTTATAATAGCCAGGACATGGAATCAACCTAGATGTCCATAAGCAGACCAATGGATAAGAAAGTTTTGGTACATATACACAATGGAGTATTACTCAGCCATTAAAAAGAATACATTTAAATCTGTTCTAATGAGGTGGATGAAACTGGAGTGTATTATACAGAGTGAAGTAAACCAGAGAGAAAAACACCAATACAGTATACTAACACATATATATGGAATTTAGAAAGATGGTAATGATAACCCTGTATGTGAGACAGCAAAAGAGGCATAGATGTATAGAACAGTCTTCTGGACTCTGCGGGAGAGGGCAAGAGTAGGATAATTTGGGAGGATGGCATTGAAACATGTTTATTATCATATGTGAAACGAATCTCCAGTTCAGGTTTGATGCATGATACAGAATTCTCGGGGCTGGGTTACTGAGATGACTCAGAGGAATGGTATGGGTAGGGAGGTGGGAGAGGGGTACAGGATGGGGAACACGTGTACACCCATGGTAGATTCATGTCAATGTATGGCAAAATAATACAATATTGTAAAGTAATTAGCCTCCAATTAAATAAATTTATATTTTAAAAATGAGTAATTTCCACGCTGGTGGGTGGGACACAATTAGACTTGGTGCAATTTGAGACTCAATGATTGTTTTCTATAATTCAGACCAGTACTATCAACTCTCTGCTAAAAACTTGAAGGGCATCACCTGTACCTCCCACAGTTCTCTATATGTAGCTCTCTCCTGTGAACTCTAACTATATAGAGTCATAAATCTCTCTTTTTGGGGAGACTGTTTGTCTCTGCCTAGGTACACCTTCCATGTATGTGTTGGGAACTATTTGTAGAGTTGGGGTAATTGTAGAAGTCTCCTTGTTGCCCCCTGCCTCAGGAATCCATTCTCTGCTGCCAGATGTTTGATGTAAACCAATGCTCTTTCATTCATCTTTTCTACTTTGGAGTTATTTGAGACAGGAGGATAAATGTTTCATTTACTCCTTTATGTTGCCTATAATGGAGGTCCCCCTGCAATCAGAACTCACTGAATGCCTTGGAAATGCTAGGCACTGACCTCTGTGCATGGGGGCAAACTTGACTGAGGATATGTGTTGGGGCCTTCGGGAGCCCCAGTCTTGCTGGAGAAACAGGCCAATTACAAATAGTATTTGCTATGTGGTCTGCTCAGTTCAGTTCATTCACTCAGTAATATCTGACTCCTTGCAACCCCATGGACTGCAGCATGCCAGGGCTCACTGTTCTTCACCAACTCCTGGAGCTTGGGCAAACTCATGCCCATCGAGCTGGTGATTCCATTCAACCATCTCATCCTCTGTCAAACTCTTCTGCTCCTGCTTTCAATCTTTCCCAGTAACAGAGTTTTTTCTAAAAAGTCAGTTCTTCACATCAGTTGGCCAAAGTATTGGAGGTTCAATTTCAGCATCGGTCCTTCCAATGAATATTCAGGATTGATTTCCTTTAGGATGACTGGGTGGATCTCCTTGAAGTCCAAGGGACTCTCAAGAGTCTTGTCCAACACCACAATTCAAAATAATCAATTATTCATCACTCACCATTCTTTATGGTGCAACTGTCATATCCATACATGAAAACTGGAAAATCATAGCTTTGATTATACTGAAGTTTTTCAGCAAATTAATGTCTCTACTTTTAAAACATCTGTATAGGTTTGTCATAGTTTTTCTTCAAAAGAGCAAGCATCTTTTAATTTCATGGCTGCAGTCATCATCTGTAGTGATTTTGGAGCCCCTGAAAATAAAGTCTCTCACTGTTTCCATTGTTTCTCCCTCTATTTGCCATGAAGTGATGGGACAAAATGCCATGATCTTGATTTTCTGAATGTGAAGTTTAAACCAGATGTTTCACTCTCTTCTTTCACTTTCATCAAGAGGCTCTTTAGTTCCTCTTTAACTTCTGCTGTGAGGGTGGTGTCTTCTGCACATCTGAGGCTATTGATATTTCTCCCCGAAATCTTTATTCCAGCTTGTGCTTCATCCAGTTGTGCATTTCACATGATGTACTCTACATATAAGTTAAATAAGCAAGGTGACAATATATAGCCTTTATGTACTCCTTTCCCTATTTGGAACCAGCCTTCTGTTCCATGATCAGTTCTAATTGTTGCTTCTTGACTTGAATACAGATTTCTCAGAAGGCAAGTAAGATGGTCTGGTATTCCCATCTCTATAAGTTTTCCACAGTGTTTTGTGATCCACACAGTCAAAGGCTTTTGCACGGTCAATAAAGCAGAAGTAGGTGCTTTTCTAGAAATCACTTGCTTTTTCTATGATCCAATGAATGTTGACAATTTGATCTCTGGTTCCTCTGCCTCTTCTAAATCCAGCTTGAACATATGGAATTTCACAGTTCTAGCACTGTTGAAGACTTGCTTGGAGAAATTACTTTGGTAGCATGTGAGATGAGTGGAACTGTGTGGTAGTTGAACATTTTTTGAAATCACCTTTTTGGGGATTGTGAGGAAAACAACCATTCCAGTCCTGTGGGCACTGCTGAGTTTTCCACATTTGCTGGCATATTGAGTGCAGCACTTTAACAGCATCATCTTTTAGGATCTTATATAGTTCTACTGCAATGCCATCACCTCCACTAGCTTTACCCTTAGTGATGCTTCTGAAGCCCCATTTGACTTCGCATTTCAGCATTGTTTAGCCCTAGGTGAGTGATCACACCATTGTCGTTATCTGGGTCATCAACATCTTTTTTGTGCAGTTCTTCAATGTATTTTTTCACCCTCTTCTTAATATATTCTACTTCTGTTAGGTCCATCCCATGTCTCTCTTTTATTGTGCCCATCTTTGCCTGAAAAATTCCCTCCCTATCTCCAATTTTCTTGAAGAGATCTCTGGTGTTTATCTTTCTGTTTTCCTCTATTTCGTTGTCCTGATCACTTAGGAAGTTTTTTTTTTTTTTTTTTTTTTTAATCTCTTTTTGCTATTCTTTGGAACTCTGCATTCAGATGGGTATGTCTTTCTTTTATCCTTTGCATTTTGCCTCTCTTCTTTTCTAAATCATTTGTAAGGCCTCCTCAGACAACCATTTTGCCTATTTGCATTTATTTTTCTTTGGGATGGTCTTGATGTGGTATATACAGATCAAAAAATGAAGATCATCGCATGCAGTTCGATCACTTCATGGCAGATACCTGGAAAAACAATGAAAACAGTGACAGACTTTATTTTCCTGGGCTTCAAAATTACTATAGATAGTGACTGCAGTTGTGAAAACACACACACACACACACACACACACACACACAAACACACACACTAGCTCCTTGGAAGGAAAGCTATGAAAAACCTGACAGCATACTAAAAAGCAGAGACATGTTACCAGCAAAGGTCTGTAGAGTCAAAGATATGGTTTTACCAGAAATCGTGAGTGGATGTGAGAGGTGAATCATAAAAAAAAGGTGAGTACCAAAGAATTGATGCTTTTAAACGGTGATGTTGGACAAGACTTTTGAGAGTCCCCAGGACTGCAAAGAGATCCAACCAGTCCGTGCTAAAAGAAATATGTCCTGAATCTTCATTGGAAGCACCGATGCTGAAACTGAACCTTCAGTTCTTTGGCCACCTGATGGGAAGAACTGACTCATTAGAAATGACCCTGATGCAGGCAAAGACTAAAGGCAGAAGGCAAAGGGGAAGACATAAGATGAAATTGTTTGGTGGCATCACTGACCTGATGAACATGAGTTTGAGCAATTTCTGGGAGTTGGTGATGGACAGGGAAACCTGGCATGCTGCACCCCATAATACAGCAAAGAGCTGGACATGAATGACAGACTGAACTGAACTGATGTACAGAGGACATCAGGGCGGAGTCAGAAGTATTTGGGGTCCAGCCAAGCCTGTGGCGCTGGTGGGAGTGGTGAAAGATTTAGGTGGACGTGGAGGCTTCCCATCTTCTGGTGCAGGTCCTTGAATCCAAAGCAAGGAGCACAAGATTTTGAATTGTTGCCAAATATTGTTTTCTAAAAATCAAAAAACTGTTTTCTGCAGGACTGAAAACTTTGACTGAGTCTGTTCTCTAGATTTTACTGTGGGATATGGAAGGGATATGGAGTGGGCTGAGTCTGCAAAAATTAGGTGACCAGCTGCTGGAGGGCCAGGCTTATGGTAGACATTCTGCACTAGATGGAAAACAAATCCAGAGAAAACGTGTCCCTTTGGGAGTGTACATGCCAATGTATTACATTGTTTCAGCAGACCACTTCAATGGTGTTTTGGGGCAAGCAAGAAATGCATGATGGGTGGTTTGCTTTTGGCGATTCCTGTGGGTAGCTAGATGACTAAATATTTGATTACTTAATTGCATGGTTGGAATTAGGCTTGGGAAACAAAACTAGATGAGGTCCACACATATTTCTACATTAAACAGCAAGGAAAGGAAGGTTACTATGGCAACTATAGGTAATTTAAACATGAGGGGTCAAATGGGGAAAGACTCACTTAACAGGCTGAGATTGGACGGTAAAAGTTGCCATGGTTGTTGCTATGGCAAATAGCCGTAATAGCTCCTTGTTGCTATGCTGGAGATGTGGGGAACTGACAAGAGACCAAGAGCCTTTAGGACTTGTCTTAAAGTGGGATTTCAGGGGAGAAGTAGTTGACAAGGAAAGGCTGACTGGTAAGCCTGGGAAGGGAGCAATCTGAGCCTGTAATCATTAGTGCTTGTGGGAGCCCAGAAAACAGAAGCATTAGTTCAGTCAGAGTTCTGGGTCTGGGTTCCGAAATAGATGTCATTTGGCTTCAATCAATATTTAGCCTTGGGGATGGAAGCCATAACCTCTTAACAGAAGACTTCCTTCTCCCAGGTGGCAGAAAAATTCATATTTGTACCAGACTCAAGAAAGCTCACTCAGGGTCACTTGTTCTTTACAGGCACACATGCAATCTAGAAGGTGGAATTATCATCATGATGCCCAGTTTCCAGATGAGAAAACTGAGGTTTAAGAGACTTGATCAAGGTCACACAGTTAAGCATGTGAAAAGCCAAGCACAAACCCAGGGTAACGGTCCTCAAATTGTGTGTTTTTGCTCCACACCCACTGGGAGTGGTGGGTGGTGATCTGGAAGCAATGCTTAGGCAGAAGCAAGAAACATTCACGTTTAAATTGAAAAAAGTAAGGAAAACCACTAGAACATTCAACTATGACCAAAATAAAATCCCTTATTATTATATAGTGGAGATGAAAAATAGATTCAAGGGATTAGATCAGTTAGCCTGAAGAACTGTGGATGGAGGTTTGTAACATTGTATGGGAGGTTGTCATCAAAACCATACTTAATAAAAAAGAATGTGAAAAGGCAAAGTGGTTGCCTGAGGAGGCCTTAAAAATAGCTGAGAAAATAAGATAAGTAAAAGGCAAAGGAGAAAGGAAAAAATATACCCAATGTAATGCAGACTTCCAGAGAATAGCAAGGAGAGATAAGAAACTCTTCATAAGCAAATAGTGCAAGAATTAGAGGAAAACAATAGAATTGTAAAGAGTATAGATCTCTTCAAGAAAAGTGGAGATTCCAGAGGAACACCATGCAAAGATGGGCACAATACAGGACAGAAAATTCAAAGACCTAACAGAAGCAGATGAGATTAAGAAGAGGTGGCAAGAATGCACAGAAGTACTCTACAAAAAAGGCATTAATGATTGGGATAGGGATGATGCTGTGGTCACTCACATGAAGGCAAATATACTGGTTTATGAAGTCAAGTGGGCTTTAGGAAACATCACTACAGGAAAAGCAGCTAGGGAAGGTGATGAAATTCCAGATCAGCTGTTTAAAATTCCTAAATAATGAGGCTGTAAATGTGCTGCATTCAATATGTCACCAAATTTGGAAAACTCAGCAGTGGCCACAGTGCTGGAAAAGGTCAGTTTTCATTCCAATGCAAAAGAAAGGCAATTCCAAAGAATGTCAACCTATTATGCCATTGTGCTCATCTCACTTGCTAGCAAAGTAAGGCTCAATATGTTTCAAGCTAAGTTTCAACAGTACATGAACTGAGAACTTCTAGATATACAAACTGGTTTGAGGAACCAGAGATCAAATTGCCAACCTCTATTGGATCATAGAGAAAGCAAGGGATTCCCAGAAAAACGTTTCCATCTGCTTCATTGATTATGCTAATGCCTTTCACTGTGTGGACCACAACAAACTGGAAAATTCTTAAGGAAATGGGAGTACCAGATTACCTTACCTTTCTCCTAACAAGTCTGTATGTAGGTCAAAACGCAGAAGTTAAAATCAGACATGGAACAACTGAAAGATTTAAAATTGGGAAAGGAGAATTACAAGGTATACATTGTCACTCTGGTTGTTTACTTTATATATAGGCTACATCATTCAATATGCTGGTCTGCATAAATCCCAAGCTGGATTCAAGATTGCTGGGAGAAGTACCAACATCAAGAAATATGAATATGACACCACCCTAATAGCACAATGCAAAGAAGAACTAAAGAGCCTCTCGATGAGGAGAGGAGATGGCAAAACTAGCTTAAATTCAACATTCAAAGAACTGTTCACTAAAAGACACTCAACATTCATGGCATCCAGTCCCACCACTTCATGGCATATAGATGAGGGAAAAGTGGAAACAGTGGCAGATTTTTAGATGAGGGAAAAGTGGAAACAGTGGCAGATTTTATTTTCTTGGGCTCCAAAATCACTATGGACCATGACTGCAGCCACAAAATTAAGACACTTGCTCCTTGGAAGGAAGAAAGGCTATGAAAAACCTGCACAATGTATTAAAAAGCAGTGACTCACTTTGCTACACAGATCTGTAGTGTCAAACTATGGTTTTTCCAGTAATCATGTACAGATGTGATATCTGGACCATAAGAAATGGTGAATGCCAAAGAATTGAGCTTTTGAACGGTGGTGCTTGAGGAGATTCTTGAGAGTCCCTAATACAACAAGGAGATCAAACCACTCAATCTGAAAGGAAATCAACCTCTGACCCCTGTTGTCTCAGCTGAGGCATCTACTGAGGGCCTCCAGGTGGAAAGAACATTTGGTTCCATGGCAAAAGTGCCTAAACATGGCAGCTCCAAGCAAACAGTTTGTAGCCTCACTCATGGTGAAGATCAGAAAGGCTGAAGGCTCTGTGTACCCTGGGTCTCCCCATACATGCACTGCATTCTCCCTAGCAGCATTGGAGGGCAAGGAAGAGACATTCTGGGCCCTGGAGGAGGGGGATGGCTCAAGGATCCACTGGGGCCATTACTTACCAAGTAGGACTGGAAAGGACAGAGCAGGCATATGTGTCTGAGACCTGGTGACTGGGTGTGGGACAAAGGGAACCAGCTCTACATGAAGTACCTCACCCAAAATCCCCTGGAGGAGAAGACCAGTGATAAGTTTATCTGAGATGGGATGAAGAGAGTCTATTTCATTACCCCTTATAATGCTTCTGAATGAGGAAGTGGTGGAGTTGGTGGCTCATCACAAACTCTTCCATGGCCAAGACTATCCCCCAGTCACTTTCTTTGGCTCTGCCTCTCCCCAGCTTCAGTCATGTAGTTCTGGAGGAAATTGACAATCATGTGTGCTGTTGGGTCAGGATTAGTGACCATGTAAAGCCAATCACAGGACCTCGTGGCCCTGCCAGGATGGCTGATCTAGGACTGTACACATGATCTGAGGTGGGTCATTCAGAAAACACCCTTGAACTCTGATGTCTTCAATATTTTCTTTCCTTATTGGATATAAAACCCTAGGGCAGGTAGCTTGGACTCCCTCAATAGGTGCAGAAGCCTTAAGGAAGAAAACTGTAAGGCTAAAACCATCAAAGAAGAGGGAATGAAACAGTGAGGGTGTGAAAGAGAACTGATGACTTATGATTTCTTGGGTCCAGTCACTGAGATCTTTGTATTTGCTATGATTCTTCTGTCCTGCATTCCCACAATCATTTCAATGAATCTCCCCATTCCTTAAAGCCAGTTGGAGGTGGGCTTCTCTCAACTGTGATTCAGACTTGGTTCTAGATCCTTCCCAATCTTTGAACACCTCCCAGACACAGAGGCACCTGTTTGTTTCAGCACCTTATGATTGAAACCCTTTATTATTTAATGAGAATAGGGTGTGCAGACCACGAAATACAGTTCACCACTATCCTGGGCAAGAGTACCCCAAGTGTGAGTGATTGCTCGAAATGGCCTTACTGATTCCTGAATCACTCCAAACATTTATACTGCCTGTGCCAGGCCAATCCTGTCATTTCTTCTACCAAAGACTGAAAAGACAGCCTCAGGAAGATATCATCCAGGATCCAGGTCTCTCTAGACGTCCTCACTGTTTTCTCTTTAAAGGTGGTATAGCAGTGGTCTCTAGAATCCTGGGGGAGTCAGAGACACACACCAGTCAGCATGAGACCTTAGGTGTGACTCTCACAAATATCCAGACCCAGCACAATTCTAGATTCTATTTCCCTCTTTTGGTAAATATCAAGGGATTTTCTCATTAGCAGGGGATACGAGATTTCATTCACAACCAAAAACAGGTAAGACATGAGGTTGCCATGAGGAAGGGTGTGGGGGAGGGAAGGACTGTGGGGGAGAGTGTGGGGGAGTTTGAGATACAGAGGAATGATAAACAACAAAGTCCTACTGAAAAGCATAAGGAAATATATTAAATATCCAGTCATAAACCACATGAAAAAGAATAAGGAAAATATATATATTTCTGCATGTGTATAACTGAATCACATTGCTGTGCAGGAGAACTTAACGCAACACTGAAGATTAGCCACACTTCAAAAAAAAATTTATTTTATTTATTTATTTTATTTTTTAAAATTTATTTTTACTTTATTTTACTTTACAATACTGTATTGGTTTTGCCATACATTGACATGAATCCACCACGGGTGTACATGAGTTCCCAATCCTGAACCCCCCTCCCACCTCCCTCCCCATATCATCTCTCTGGATCATCCCCATACACCAGCCCCAAGCATCCTGTATCCTGTGTCCATAGTTCTCCTCTCTCCATGTTTCTTTCCTTCTGATTCCTGCTCCTTGTTTCTCTGCAGAGAATGCTGGTTCTCCTCCTTCATCCCTACAATCCATACTTCATTAAACAACTTTATATTTTATTGGGGTATAGCGGATTAACAATATTCTGAGTTTCAGGTGGACAGTAAATGGACTCAACCATATATGTCCATGTATCCTGGTCTCCAAAATACCCCTCCCATTCAGGTTGTCATATAATTAAGCCTAGTTCCCTGTGCCACACAGTAACTCATTGTTGGTTATCCATCTTAAATAGAGCAGTGCACACAACACGTTCTTGAAGACTTAACTTAGGAACTCTGGGAAGCTTCCTTCGGCCTGCACTCACCCTCTTTGGCCACTCCATGTTTGGTTGGGTAACATACTCTGGTTCTCCATCCCCACCGGTCAGTCTGTGGCCCTCATCACCCTGAGTAAGTCCTCAGTGTCCCAATGCAGACCACCTTGGGATGCCATTTGCATGGAATCCAGTGCAGTTTTGCCTAGAACCAAGCAACCCTCCATATGGCTCCATGAGTAGAATTCCTGAAATTCCCTCTCTTCCTCAAAGTCTTCTTTGAGTCCATCAGCCAGCTCTGAACTCCCCTATGGAGCTGACATGAAGCCTCCACCCTGTGCTGAGGCTAAGCAGTCAATGTGCACCCTTTATTCACATTAGCATCCAACCTCCCCACAGAGGGGTCGGGTAGCCTGACTCACAAAGTGGGCACCCGGCCAGAGCTAGGGGAAGATGCATCTGAGAACTAGGGTTACCATGTGATTTATCATCCAAACCAGGAAAACTGAGAGAAGTGAAGGGAGACTTTTAATCCCTATGGTGGGACAGCACACTGGGACTGTCTCCAGCCATTCTCCTTGTGACATGACTTATTTCAAGGCTGCTAGAGCTGACTTTCTGTGTTCTTCCATCTGAGGGTTCAGATCGAACTGAAGTTCTTTGAGGACTGAGGACCTGAGTGTTCCCTTCTCCCTGTGACTCAAACTATGCCAGCATGGTATGCTGTCTCCACATTTATTTCAGGATGATCAGTGTCCCAGATGGCCCTTTACTCTCAGGTGGTTGGTTCATCTTGTGGGAGGCTCTAGCCAGCCCCAGGGCTCAGCATCTGCAGTAGTGAGAGATGGCCTGAGAGGGCACTCTCCCCCCAGCAGCAGCTGAAGGGTTCCTGCAAGTTGCTATTTGAGAACCACCCCTCAGGGTTCTCCCCTCACCTTGAGGATGTAGGCTTGAGCTGGGACTGGGTAGTTGATACCATTGATGGTGAGGATAACAGAGGACAGGGTATTGATTGCAAAACATGAAACGTAGTGCTGTTAGAGAGAGAGGGAGAGAGGTTGGCCCTGGAGATCCTTCTTGTGTGTGGAGACTGGGAGTGACCCTGGGGCATGACCCTTCACCTCGGAACCCCGTGGCATGGCATCAATGATCTCCTGGATGTTATTGACCAGTCTTCTTGTGCCAAGGATCAGTGATGTCCTGGTATCCACAAGGGCCTCACAGTCTCCAGAACAAGCAATAACCTTTCTTTTCATGGAGATGCTGAGAGACAGTGTGACAAAGCAGGCATCAAGGTCACTCTGAGTCTCCCCAGAGCTGCCCCCTTCCCGACTGTCTCCTAAACAGGCCTCCATCTTTTGTGCTGACTCTTTTCCCTTGCTTGAATGCAGTACTTGAATACACCAGGATCTTTTATATCTTGACAGAAGCTGGTCTTCCTACATAGAAGAGTCCCCTCCCCTTTGACTAGAAAATTTCTTGTCATCTTCCAGATTTCAGCTTAATTGTCATTGATTCAAGGAAGTCTTTCCCTTGGTGTTTATCAGTCTCCTGTCTTGGTCACTTTCTGTAGACCCTTCCTCATGTCTGCTGCTGCTAAGTCGCTTCAGTCATGTCTGACTCTGTTTCACCTCATAGATGGCAGCCCACCAGGCGCCCACATCCCTAGGATTCTCCAGGCAAGAACACTGGAGTGGATTGCCGCTTCTTTCTCCAATGCATGAAAGTGAAGTAGCTTAGTTGTGTCCCACTCTTTGTGACCCCATGGACTGCAGCCTATCAGGCTCCTCCATCAATGGGATTTTACAGGCAAGAGTACTGGAGTGGGGTGGCACTGCCTTCTCCATGTCTCATTTCTAGCATGTACCAAAGTCACAATTCACTGCGTGTGTGTGTGTGTCATTTCTTGTGCATCTGCCTTCTTAGATGTGAGGGCAAGTTTTATTCTCTTTGCCTCCCTAAAGTGCCTGGCACACAGTGGATGCCTAATGCTTGTCGTTTTAGTGAGTGAATGAAGACTGTGAAAATAATGAACGAAAAATATCCAGAGAGCTGTATCTGGTGGGGAACAAATAATGGGTCAACCACAGAGTGAAGATGGAGATACACGAGGACAGCAGATTCTCATAATGGTAGGAGAGAGGGGCTCCTCTGGGAGAGGGTTTTTCCTAGCACTGCTTGTATAATCACCTCAGACCCTGAGTCCTTAGTCAGGAAATACATGACTAGCCCACAGAAACTCCAAAGGACAGGTCAGCTTTTGTCTGAGGGTATCACACAGAATCCTGTCAATTATGCCTCTTGTCCTCAGATCACCCCTGGATCACACATTCCTAATTCTCTGTTATAGCCCCTGTCCCACTGTGTGCCCAGGTAGGTGGGGTGTCTTTTTTATTCGTTGCTTTCAAGTTATAAGACTGCAGCCAACCTCTCTCCACTGCTGAGTAGCTGCTCCCTAAGGAGATCAGTTTTCCACATTTGCTCAGGACTTTCACCATTTTTAAACTGACATTTATCTGTACTGAGAACTTCCTTGCTCCCAAGTAGCCTTGGACAATTGGTCATCTTATAACTCTGTTCATGCTGGTGTAATCCTCCCTGATCCTCTGTTCACCTCACTGTAGCGTCCTCTAATCATGCTCCACGCCTCACAGGGCAGTGGGTGCAACCCTCTCCCAGCTGCACAGAGCTCTCTGGACCCTTTTAGGATCCTGGTCACAGCCCTGGTCAGAAGGCCTGGGGATTATGAACCCATGGGTTGTTTGCATATCTATGTGTTTGTGTGTTTGTTTGTATATGTGTTTGTATGTGTCTCTAATGTGCTTTTGTGTCTGACTAGCTATGCATGTTTATATGTGTCTCTGTTTAAATGCCTGCTTGTGTGTTTCCATGTGTCTGTGTGTCTCTGTGGGTCATTGTGGGTGATGTATATGTTTGTGTTACTATGCGTCTGAGAATACATTTGTGTGTGTATGCCTGTGTCCATGTACAGATATGGAGCATCATTTGGGCTGACCCTCAGATGGAGAGACTTACAGGTCCATGTGTACACTCCAGTCTCCCGCTTGGATCAATGGTACTCAGTTGAGTGCTCCCTGGTAGTAGACTTTTTGTCCACCCCACCAAGCATCACCACACTGCCCTTCCCCTGCATCTGTAGAGAGAAAAGAAGGGCCTATCTTTGGAAGACAGTAACAACAGCACTGTTGGAGAGCTTGTGTTTGTGCTTGTCTCCCCACCAAGGCCCTAATAAGGTCTCCATCTACAGATGTAGAAATCAAGGCTAGGAGCGATTGAGAACCATACTGAGGTCAGTTCATTTCAGTTCAGTCACTCAGTCGTGTCTGATTCTTTGCGACCAAATGAATTGCAGCACGCCAGGCCTCCCTGTCCATCACCAACTCCCGGAGTTCACTCAGACCCACGTCCATCGAGCCAGTGATGCCATTCAGCCATCTCATCCTCTGTCGTCCTCTTCTCCTCCTGCCCCCAATCCTTCCAAGCATCAGAGTCTTTTCCAATCAGTCAAGTCTCTGCATGAGGTGGCCAAAGTACTGGAGTTTCAGCTTTAGCATCATTTCTTCCAAAGAAATCCCAGGACTGATCTCCATCAGAATGGACTGGTTGGATCTCCTTGCAGTCCAAGGGACTCTCAAGAGTCTTCTCCAACACCACAGTTCAAAAGCATCAATTCTTTGGCAATCAGCCTTCTTCACACTCCAACTTTCACATTCATACATGACCATTGGAAAAACCATAGCCTTGACTAGATGGACCTTGTTGGCAAAGTAATGTCCCTGCTTTTCAATATGCTATATAGATTGCTATCTAGATTGCTATCTAGTCATAACTTTTCTTCCAAGGAATAAGCGTCTTTTAATTTCATGGCTGTAGTCATCATCTGCAGTAATTTTGGAGCACCCCAAAATAAAATGTCTGACACTGTTTCCCCTGTTTCCCCATCTATTTCCCATGAAGTGATGGGACCAGATGCCATGATCTTCGTTTTCTGAATGTTGAGCTTTAAGCCAACTGTTTCACTCTCTTCTTTCACTTTCATCAAGAGGCTTTTTAGTTCCTCTTCACTTTCTGCCATAAGGGTGGTGTCATCTGCATATCTGAGGTTATTGATATTTCTCCCGGCAATCTTGATTCCAGCTTGTGTTTCTTCCAGTCCAACATTTCTCATGATGTAATCTGCACATAAGTTAAATAAGCAGGGTGACAGTATACAGCCTTGACGTACTCCTTTTCCAATTTGGTACCAGTCTGTTGTTCCATGTCCAGTTCTAACTGTTGTTTCTTGACCTGCATACAGATTTCTCAAGAGGCAGGTCAGATGGTCTGGTATTCCCATCTCTTTCAGAATTTTCCACAGTTTATTTTGATCCACAGAATCAAAGACTTTGGCACAGTCAATAAAGCAGAAATAGATGTTTTTCTGGATACTGAGGTCAGTAACTGGCTAATGAGTGGCACAGAGGAGGTTAGAAGCTGAGTCACATGGCTGGACTCCAGCCACTATGTCTTCTGAAGAGGCCCAGGATCTCCTGCTACCTGTATGCTCAGAAACCCTCAGATGACAAGGTGCTGAAGAGTTTTTACTTTTCCCTTGTCCAGCTTGTCATTTTTCAGGAAAATCAAAGCCTGGGAATGCTAAGAATGTGGGTTCAGATCACCCACATTTGGCTCCGATGGCCTGTTACTTCTACTGTTCAAAGGGCTTCACACTCAGAAGGGACTCCACCTTTGCTCTCCCTGTCTTAAAATGACTAATATTTCTTGAACAAGGGATCCCACATTTTGTTTTGTGTCCCACCGTTTCATTTTCACTGGCTCCTGCAAATTGGGCAGCTTGACCTCGGCTCCCAGTGAAATGATAATGAGGAAAAAAAGATATCCACCATCCTTCTCCTTTCTTCCTTATCAAATAGATAAGCAAGTCATATTGCTTTTTCCTCCAACTTGTTTCCTGTTGCCTTCCATTGGTCTACCTCCTCACTCACTCCCCTAGACCAAGTTACTGCTCTTGAGCCTAGGAGAGTGTTCCAATAAAACATTATTTATAAAAACCAGTGGTGATGCCAGGTGATCCCTGGAGCCATAGTTATCCTGGGATAGATTATCTCTCAGGATACTTTTTTATCAAGTATTCTGTAATTTTCATGCAACTGAAAGCATCTTACAGTTAATTTGAAGAAAGTGATTGTCCATCTCAGCCTTACTTGCTCTAGTAGAAAGCAAAAACCGGCTCAGAAATGGCATCTTGATTCTTCACCTTGTCAAAGATGGATATGGCTCCAGAGAAGGATATGTTGGTGTAGTTCAAGCCTAAGATGCCATTAGAAGGTATACCCTCAAACCCATATTCTACCATGCTTAGACCGAATGGCTGGTCAGTGCTTACAAGGTCCCCAATCTGTGGGATAATAGAGTGTTCCCACTTACAGTTACATGAAGTGGGGCTAGAACTGGGCTGGGTGCATTGCCGTTAGATCCTCAAAGCAGAATTGAGGATGAACTGTGTCTTTGGTGGACCTCAGACAGTTAGATCAAGCTGGGAGGGGAATTTGGGTTCCATTTGTGAGAGGTTGTGAATTTTAAAACATCTGCCTCTCTGAAAAACACCACCTGAGTAAGTCAAATTGGCCTTGTGGCTTCTGTCCAGTTGGGGCAACCAAGAGTCAGGTCAGGACCCACTGGTGCCGCCTTCTGGACAAAGCGATCGAGGGCAATATAGCCTTCTATTTGGCATGATGTTATGACAGGAAGGGACTGCATTCTCTGTAAGGTACTGTCAATTCTGCATCTGTCCTGGAAGACAGAAGCCAAAACCACAATCTTACTTGCAGGGTTCTATGAAATTACTGCCTGGGAAATTCACTTTTGGGGATATGTGTGTATTTCTGTGAGTGTGTGTGAAAGAGAGAAAGGTAACTACTCAGGTACTTTGGAGAGGCAGGCCATAGGTTTTGTTAGACTCTCAAAGGTCCCCTAGAGTGAGAACTCATTTATCAAGGCCCTGACATCTCTGACTTCCAGCTCTGCACTCTGAAAACTTCAAGCTCTTAACTGCCCCCAGTGTGCCCAAATCAGTTTTATCATGTCCCAAGCACCCCACAGTAAAACAAGTGCAGTCTTGAAAAGCCAGCCCAGCTCCACCAATTACTGTATGTGTGACCTTAGCAAGGCCCCTGCTGTCTGTACCTCAGTTTCCTCATATGCCTCATGAGCTAATCAGACCACCTGCTGTGTGGGGTTGTTGCAGATTAAAGCAATTATTACCTGAGAGTGCCTGGAACAGTTTGTCAATATAAAAGTGGGTGCTTTTATCCTGTCCTCTCGCTCCTAGCAAAAATGAACCTTGAACTGCTCATGGTCAGAGGAGCTGTAAGTTCAAACCTCAAGGCACTCTCTGGGTTAGCGAATCTGCTTGCTCATGTGTCACCACGGGCACTGCCTCCCCAGAGACATGATCCTTTGGGTAAGTTGTCCAATATCTATGGGAGTTATGCTAGGAAGGGTCTGGCCAGATGGTCCTGCATCTATTTTGCAAGCAGGGGTCACCATAGCCAGTCCTGACTCAGCTTCTGTTTACAAGTTACCCGAATGGTGTCATAAGCAGGGCAGCAGGGCAAGTGAAGGATGATCCAGGTATGGAGTGTCTGTACTCACAACTGGCTGGACTGGGGCAAAAGTGGGAGGGTACCCACAAGTCAGATGAGCCTGTGTCAGACAAAACCTAGAATTTCTAAGGGGATGTTCCAATGATGTTGTTACCCACGTAGAGCTTCTAAAGAGAGGAGGAGGGAGTGGGTTAGTGCAAAATGGGCTACCCTCTATTCCCACACTGCTGCCTCCCTCTGAGTGTCACATATCTCTTGAGATCACTTTCTAACCACTGTGCAGCTCACAGCCTTTGATCACAGAGGTGCTTGCATTTGATTTTTTTTTTTTCCTGTGCTATATGTTATGCCGGATATTGATTCTATGACCAGGCGTTGAAGTAGTACCTCCTGCATGGGAAGCCCAGAGGCATAACCACTGGGCATCCAGGACCACTGGACACCCAGGGAAGTCCTGATTCTTTCATTTGAGAAGCTCTGTAGTCTCTTCAAACCCAGCCTTAGCACCCCCTTCTCCAGGAGGTCCTTCTTGATCAACCCCAGCCACTCTCTCCAAATCAGACCACATTCGATCAACACCACACAGGTGACCCTTTCATTTGACATGTATTTACTCTTTTCTTATCTCTCAGGCTTCCATGGGCATTATTGAAGACAAAATAAACCCTTTTCTAATCTAAAAACAATAAGCACTGTGTTAGATTCTGATGGCCTTACCGGGAATACGGATTCAGTAACTTTTTACTGCTGTGATTCTTGCATCTGTGGAAACTGAATTCCTCCCCCTGGGGATTCACAGTTGCTTTGCAGTTGGTTCTACCTTTTGATCAGAGATGGTTCATTCTTCATCTGTAACTGAGTGTCCCCCTTAATTCAGAAGGATCTGCTACTGCTGTTCCTAAGTCACTTCAGTCTTGTCCAATTCTGTGCAAACCCATAGACAGGATCCCACCAGGCTCCCTCGTCCCTGGGATTGTCCAGGCAAGAACATTGGAGTGGGTTGCCATTTCCTTCCCCAATTCAGTTAAGTGAAAAGTGAAAATGAAGTTGCTCAGTCATATCCAACTATTAGCGACCCCATGGATTACAGCCTATCAGGCTCCACCATCCTTGGGTTTTTCCAGACAAGAGGACTGAAGTGGGTCACCATTGCCTTCTCCTCAGGAGGAACAATCTCCATCAAACTAATGACACATCTTTGACGGAGAAGTGGATGTTTACCTGCCACCTAGGACTTGGGCCCAGTCACCAAGACCAAGAGTTGAAGATGATAGTGCCTTCTCTGGATGGAGCCTCCGTTGCCCAGGGTTTCTGTCTCCCGTAGGAGCCCCAGACCCGACATCCCGCCTGTCACCTCCAGATCAGCCCCAGTGCTAGGCTAGTGCACCAGGGTCGCTTTGGAGCACCATCCTCCCAAAACCTCACATCCATGATGTTCCTCAGGGGGTGAATAGTTATATTTGAGCCAGGAGAAGAAATCTGGGACAGTCTGTAAGCATGTTCCTTGAGGAAATTGTTCAGCATGTTTTTTTCAAAGAGGGTTTTTCTCATGATCTTCACTTTTGTTAGAGGTATTCTTCCATCAAGCATTTGACAAAGAAAACAAAGAAGAAGCTAGAATTAACTGTCAGTGTTAAGAAATAACTGTCATTGCAATGGCACTGTGTATTTTCCAATCATTTTTGTGAGTCACCTTATCGTCAGAATTTTATACATATCCCATGGCAAAGACATAGGTTTGAATAAAGATTATGTTCTGTAATGTTGAGTAGGCCATGTAAACATGTGGGGTCTCCATCTCTCCTCAGTAAAATGGTGGAATATAATGATTTAAACCCTCCAAATAGGACATCTTGGGGATAAGTGAAATGATGGATATAAGGTGCCTGATAAATAGGAAGTCTCAACAATGACAGCCACTAACATTGCTGTTGCCATCCCACTGTATCCTTCTCATAGAAGCTCAGGGAAGGAGGTAGAAGGGGGATTTCTATTCTCTTTTACAAGGGAGTAATTTAAAATGAAAAGGTTTGTGAAATGGCTGTGGTCACACTGTATAAGTAGGTCTCTCAATCTTTCTCCCAGTTGAAAGAGAAGAGATATTTGAAAAAAGAATCCAGGAAATAGGGAACAAGTTAGGGAAAAGTAGAGGCTCGAGAAGGAAGGATGAGTCAAATGAAATTTAAAAGACAACAACACAGAGAGAAAGACACTCAGAGCCTTCCAAAGAGATGGAGAGATAAATGATAATGATATAGAGATGCAGACATAGACATATACACACTGAAGTAGAGAGGGAACAAAGAGAACATACTAAATAAAATGTAGAAAAGTGCTAGTGCTATTCCACAGGATCACACGGACATCTGCACTGACTGTGCACTGAACAACTGCAAGGAGTTCCAGTTTCAATAGGTCATGACATGACTGGACCCCAAGAGTTGTGCAGCTATGCAAATCTACACCAAGACCTTTGGGACCCACAGTTCCTATAGCAACATACTTATCAATGAGTAAGGTTTGACTTTAAGATTGTCAGGGAAATATCCCATTCCCTTCTAAACAGATGAATAGAATAATCAGATGAAAAGAAAAATCACAAAAAGGAAGATGATATAGCTTAGAGTCTCCATACTTACATGAATCTGCAATTTGAGAAGGCCACGAGGTCGAGGAGCACAAGCCACTTCATGCTTCTTTCCTGGCTCCAAGGACTCAGGAAAGTTCAGGTTCTTAGCATGTAATGGCGACTGGGAGTCCCTAGTTATATATGCCCTAACATGTCCAAGTTTAGCCCTTTAGGCCAATAATAGGTCTGAAAAAAACACAAAGCTCTCGATAAAATGTTTACCTTCATCACTGTCCTTGGCGAGTGGACTTTGAAGCTTCTCAAAATACAGAGAAGTGAACTGCAATCACTTCCTTAAACTTGGTTGGAAAATCAAACTGATCTGTATGGACATCTAAGAAGATGGAGAACTTTGCCTACTTGAAGAAAAATACTGCTAAGAACATCATGAAAATGGATATTAAGGGCCATGCTCGACATTCGTGGTTTCATGTCATCTTCCTAGCCACTTCATGAGATATGCATTGCTGTCTTCATTGGAGAGGAGATTGCTAGGAGGATAAGTTGTCAAATGGCAAAGTGAAGACTTCAGGGACAGCCCAGGGACATACAACTGGCTTTAGGTATTGGGTCTAATGGCAGATATCAGGGGCATCTATGATGCCAGTCTGCATCAAAGATTTAGGGCACAGTAGTACTTCAATTGTATGGTTTCAGTATTGGAAGAAATGTCATATGCATCCACAAGATATTTTATATCATCCAAAAAACGTACAAGGAAGTAGTGTGTTCTGGGTTCTGGGTTAAAGGCTTCAAAGTCAAAGTTGATCAAGACAAAAGTAGTCTTTATCTTAAGAAAGCTAGCAGTTTAGTTCTCACAAACTCATGGCCCCAGGAGGCAAGAGAAATGATACTAGGACTAGGTTGCAATGTTGGACCTTGGGCAGCACAGGACCCTCCCAGCACAGCACTGGGAGCAGCCTTTCTTACACTTCAACCATGCTGGAAAGCAGGCAAGATGGCCATGTTTTCAAGAGAAGTCAGAAGTTGGATATTTATGTACGATGTACTGATTTTAATATTAGCAACTAATTTTTTTTTAAAAAAAAAAAAAAATCAGTCAGAATTAAATCTCCACAGCAATGTGCTGGAATCAGCCTTCAGTCTCTGCAGGTTTTTATTTCTTGCCCAGAGTTGGGAGTGCAGGGGGAACAGAGGGGAATTTAATTCATGTTGGTTGATTTACAAAGAGACTGTAGGCATACTGAACATGTGTGTTTCCTTTCCATTTATAAGGGAATATCACTGGGGACATACAAACCAACGAATTTAACTGCTGAAGATAAATGGATACATTTCTGATATAATTTCCTCATAGGGTATATGCTGTGAAAAATTTTGTCTGCCAAGCCAAACATACAAAAAAATTTTTTTTGAAATGTTTTCAAAATCAAAGAAGACCAAACAACTGTGGCAGCCAAAGTAAAGACAATCATTTTTAATGATTCATCCAGGACTCCCAGGGCCTATTCCTGCATGAGATCTATCCATGGCTGTCCCTTGAATACAATAGGAGCCTCTCCTAGTCACCAGATGTGTGTAGAAGGGGCACTGTGTCTTAACACGCATTTTTGCACATCTTTTAAATTCAGTTTTGGTGGTTAAATCCCAACAAGGGGAATATGACGTCACTGACAAATGACACACATATATGCCCTTTGAACTATGGTGTTGGAAAAGACTCTTGAGAGTCCCTTGGACTGCAAGGAGATCAAATCAGTCCATCCTAAAAAAAAAATCAGTCCTGAATATTCACTGGAAAAATTAATCTGAAGTTGAAGCTCCAATTATTTTCCCACCTGATGGGGAAAACTGACTCATTGGAAAAGACCCTGATATTAGGAAAAACTGAAGGCAGGAAGAGAAGAGGAGGACAGGATGAAATGTTTGGATGGCATCACCAAGTCGATGGACATGAGCATGAGTAAGCTCCACGAGTTGGTGATGGATAGGGAAGCCTGGAGTGCTGCAGTCAATGGCGTTGCAAAGAGACTGACATGACTGAAAAGACTGAACTGAACAAAACAAATTGAGAGCAAAGACTGTTAAATATAATTGAATCAAGTTGGTGACTAGCTGCCCATAACAACACATTACTGAAGTGGCTTTAAAATTCAGAATTATGACTACATTCAAAGTAGAATATCTTCTAACAAAAAAAAAACAAAAATACTGCCCATCCAAAACAAAACCAAAGAAATCAAGAGAAAAACAGTAAAGAAATCTGAAACTATATTCAACAACTTATTGTTCCTCATATTGCTTCTGTTATTGTGACATAATCATATGCATGTTAACAGGTAAAAGCAAGACAATAATTAATACTAATGTTCTGAAGTAATCTTTTCAGTGGCTAGAAGAGGTTCACACATAACATAAAGAAGTTTAATTCAAACCTTGCTGTCTTAAATCTTGAACTGAAAGCATAAGTTTGTACCAACTAATTATATTTATCTTTATTTTATATTTTAAGGAAAATGTGTACTTCCTACTCTGACCAATGTAAAGCCTACAAGCAATGACAGCTTGGTAACAGTGACTATTCTGAGGTCTAACATCTAGCTTCTAAATTCCTTTTCCCATCAGACGATGCATGGATTCTTAAAGAGATGGCTGATTTCAGGACTAGGTAAAGAAATGCAGAAAATAATCTTGGGAATTGTGAAGGACCAGAAAGCTAAGGCACTTCGAAGCCCAATGGGGACTGGACAGAAAGTCTAGGAACCCAAGTGAAAAGGCCAAACATCTACCAGTTTGTTGGGCAGAATGATGTTTCTGCTTCCCAACACACTGTTTATGTTTCTCATAGCTTTCCTGCCAAGAAGCAAACATCCTCTGATTTCATGGCTGCAGGCACCATCCATAGTGGTTTTAGAGGCTCAGATGAAGAAATCTGTCACTGCTTCCACCTTTTCTCCTTTTATTTGCCATGAAGGATGGGGCTGGGTCCCATGATCTTAGTTTTTTAATATTCAATTTTAACTGTGATAGGTTGCTAGGGCACCAACTCATCATTCTGAGCACTGAGAAAGGAAAATAATCATCAATATTTATGCTATTTTTGTTTCTGTTAAGCATGGGTCATGTAACTACAAAGATTTCCAGAAAAACAAGCTAGACTGTCCATTCTGGGGGTGATGAGAGGGTGATGTAGAGCAGCTACAATACAGATGAAGCCTCATTCCCTGGCGTGTGTCTCACCTAGTGCTGTGGAGGTCTGGTTCCTAATAGACCAAGGACTGATACTGGTCCTGACCCACTGTGCTGGTATTGTGGACTCCTGCTGTAAAGCCAGGAGTGGAACATTGTGTAAGACAAACCACCCTGTTTCCGCCCAATTTCTGAACAAATAAATCGCATTAAAATTGAGAGAGGAACAGCTATTTAGTCTTAAAGGAGAACAACAAAGTGCAACACATGACTACATTCTTTCAATAAACTATGAAAACTACTTTTTGACAATCAGGGTAATTTGTACATGGACTGGATATTAGATGCTAATTTTATTGGGAACAAACGAACATTTTTTTTCACATCCTATCATTTTATCCCAAATACTCATTATGTATATTTTGTGAAATGTTCACCTTGTTCCAAAACACTCCAGGAAAGATGAATAAGGAGTAAAAGAGAGAATGAAATGACTATCTGTCTTGATTTAAAAACAGAACTGCATAGCTGCTATGGATTGAACTATGTCCACCCTTGACTCCCAATGTGATGGTGTTAGGAAGTAGGGCCGTTGAGAGGTACGCAAGTTGACATGGAGTTTTGATGATGGTCACTCATGATGGGATTATCCTCTCACTCTTTTTCTCTCTTATTCTCCCTCTTCCTCCTTCCCTTTTCCCACCACAAGTGAGAACATAGCAAGAAGAGAAAGACCTGATGTAAGTCAAGAATATCTTCACCAGAAACTCAATTGTCCATCACTTTGATATTGCACAGTCTGCGGTCTATGAAAACCTGTGGGACTAAGAGGTTAGTTTTGTAGTTATTGATGCTGATGATGAAATATAGGTTTCATGACCCTCTTCTTTCTTATATTTGTTATGTTTGAAATCATTTTGTAGTAGGTTTATAGAATGCAGTTTCTGTCTTACTGATACCCTGAGGAACCCAAGATAGCAGATTTAGGCAAGTCCCTAGTGAGTGACTGTTTTGAAAACCACATGCTCCTTACTCCAACTCTCCTCTTGTCATCTTAAAACCATCCCCCCACCCACACCTGACAACCTTACCTCCAACCCTTTCTGCATCTGTACTCCCATGCTAAGCTACTGAGTCATCTAGTCGGAGATCTTGATGATTCAGGACAGGGTCTGGAAGGAGAAGGAATGCAGACAATTTTAGAAAGAAAGATCTGGGCAAACCCCTCCTTGGTTTTCCCTTCTTTATTGCCATCTGCAGGTGAGGGATAGGGCCTGGGTAGAGAAGAAGCCATAAGTGAGACTGCATGGATATTTGCAAGAGAAGGGAGGAGGAATTCACAACCCAATAACCAGGAGATGGGCAGCTTGCACAGGACCCAGGAGGGAAGGAAGAAGCACTGGGAAAATAATAACGCCTACCTGAGGGCCAGACCTACCTGAATCTTCCTGTTAAACTTGGAGGTTGCATCCTTCCTGCTTTAATTTCTGCTCCAGATGTGGAGAGGCTAGAGCTGTACTCACTGCTAATGAGTCACAGGGAGAGGGACAGCCTCCCCCAGGAGACCTTGGATTCACTCTAAATGTGGGTATCATCCCAAGCCAGAGAGCAAATGTCAGGTCATCCAAAAGATGACCTACTTTAAATAGTATTTAAAATATCACAAAATTTGTCTAAGAGTCCTGGCATATCTTGTTCCCAGTGTTTTTTAGGAGAGATGATCTGTTATCCTAATTTGGGTTCTGCTGAGGATTCTACAAGCTTCCCCATTGGTAACTTCTGACTTGTAACTACATGACCTCATCCCACAGAACCCAAATGATGGTTAAGTTCCAGGGGGCAAGGCCGTTAATGTCCTTGGTGTCACAGATGCTGTGTGCCAAGTGTTCTACCACTCCCAGTCCTGAGCCAAGAACTCATGAACATCACCAGACAGTTACAGGCCCCTGCCCACAAGAGGCAGCCTCAGCATCCTCACTGACATCCACCTCTGAGCCACTTGTCCACTGATTGACTCTGAGCTTCAGTCTGGAACAAGTATTCTGGAGCAAGTCCAGTCTCCCTCATCCAAGAGATGGGAAACTGAACCCTGGGGTGTATGATTCACCTTAAGGCTGCAGGTAAGTTAGTGAAGACTTGGGACCCAGGAACTCTGGCTCCTAGGCTAGGAGACTTCCAGGAAGGGAAAGATGAGAGAAAGATCAATTGCATCCACTGCTGTGTAGCTCTCAGATGTCTGCAAGCACCAAAGTGGAAGTTCCATTCCCTTTGCCCCTCAAGTCTGGTTCTGATTTTATCAGCAGACCTGCCTCCATGTAGCAACAGGAAAGCAATATTCAGGGATGTTTCTTTTGGGTTCCAGGCACATGGGGCAGCCCCAGCTGTAGTGACCCCAAGAGGCTCTCCTCCAGGTTGTGAATGTCTCACTCCCAACTCAGAATCCAAAGAGCGCCCGCTCCTCATCCATACAACACAGACCTTGTGTGACTGTATAACATGCACCTGCATTCAAGCGAGAAGCATTCCTTTCTCAGCCTTCAGGTAACATAGATAAGTGTCTTATGTTTCCTCAGGGAACCCCTCGCTGAGTGAGGCTGGGGTCTGAGACTAACCTGGATGAAACGGATGTGTTCCCACTTTGATGCTCAAAATAGACCTTGGAGATTCAAAGTCCTTGAGAGGGTTACAATCACACTTATGTTTTTTCAGGACTTTGCTTTATGAATCTGGTTGGAGAAAAAGGACAGAAACACAGGACAAGGCTGGACATCTATGGATTTCAGCTGATTATGAGTTGAGTTCCATCCACCAGGCTTCAAGGTCAGGTGCTGATGTTATTCACAAGCCACCTTTGAAGAAGGAATGGAGGAAAGAGTTTTTGGGCAGAGAGTAGTGTGGTCAAAGGGCCATGGGAATCACATGGGGCAAGATGAAACAAGAGTCATTAGTTGTTTCTTTGCTCTATCATTTCCTTGGCGTTTCTACTCCTGAGAACAAGAACATGGAAATAGAGGCATTGGTGGTGCTCTGGCATCTGATGCTCCTGGTGATAAACAGTTTGTGGACACTTCCCTGAGTCTAGAGCATATTCAGCCTCATGACAGCCCCAGGTTCTCCCTTCCTGGGAAGGCTGACATGCTTCATTGCTGCTAACTCACAAATGAAGCATGGGATGTGTTCATGGTGGCTGACCTGTAGGCCAAGTTCCAAGCATGGAAAGAAGGTTGACAGTGGAAGGGTTGCCATTTATTCAGCTTGGTTATCTTGGTCCTTAGCAGGGGCTACTTCCCACATCTACAATGATTTTTTCCCAACATTATCCTGGCCAGGTCCTTCTCAACATTTACCATCATCTCAAATATGTCTCTCTCAGGCTTGTTTTCCCTGGCCACTGCACTCTCACAGATCCTGATCCAAAACGTGCCTATAGACACTTCCTTCCATCAAAACAATAATTATAGTTACCAAAGTGGAAAGTTGGGAGAGGCCTAAATTGAGAGTGTGAGATTAATATATGTATACTAATTTATTTAATAGATAACCGAAAAAGACCTACTGCACAACACAGGAATTATGCTCAATAGTCTGTAATAACCTGTATGAGAAAAGAATCTAAGAAAGAATGGATACATGTGTATGTATAAGGGAATTTATTTCCATACAACTAATATTAATACAATACTGTAAATTAACTATACTCCTATATAAATTAAAAGCTGAATTGTGAAAAATGCTTATGTCTAGAAACTCATGGAGTTCTTTCAACTCAAAGAATTCCAGATATGATGCTGGAGATGGCAGAGTGGGTGCAGAAATTGAGACATTTTCTGAGGTTGCATTTTCCGGAGCTTTGGTGTCTTTCTGCTTCTAGTGTCACCTTTGATTTGTCTCTGGAGGATCTAATACAAAGGCTCCAAGACACCAGTTTGGTGTTAGTTGAAGGATGAGAATGAGGTGCTAGTGGGAGAGTGAAATCCCAGCTCCCTAGTCTTGGGTTGGGGCACATTTGAGGCACAACATATGTCCCAAGTTCGGTATGAAAACAGGCTGTAGCTTCCCTCTTCATGACTTGCATGATATCAGACTCAGACTGGCTCATCCTTTTTCATGTCCTGCTTCCCGTGAGTCCTCACTTATTTCTCTATGAGAATATTTTTAAATACAAATTTATTTACTTTAATTGTAGGCTAGTTACTTTACAATATGTTAGTTCTTTTGCCATAAATCAGTCACTTAGTTGTGTCCAACTCTTTGGATCAAATGAATTGCAACAGGCCAGGCCTCCCTGTCCATCACCAACTCCCAGAGTTCATTCAGACTCACGTCCATCGATTCCGTGATGCCATCCAGCCATCTCATCCTCTGTCATCCCCTTCTCCTCCTGCCCCCAATCCCTCTCAGCATCAAAGTCTTTTCCAATGAGTCAACTCTTTGCATGAGGTGGCCAAAGTACTGGAGTTTCAGCCTCAGCATCATTCCCTCCAAAGGAATCCCAGGGTTGATCTCCTTCCGAATGGACTGGTTGGATCTCCTTGCAGTCCGAGGGACTCTAACAATCTTCTCCAAAACCACAGTTCAAAAGCATCAATTCTTCGATACTCAGCCTTCTTCATAGTACAACTCTCACATCCATATATGACCACTGGAAAAACCATAGCCTTGACTAGACGGACCTTTGTTGGCAAAGAAATACATTGACAAGAATCTGCCACAGGTGTACATGTGTTCTCCATCCTTAACCGCCCTCCCACTCCCACCCCCCATCACCTCCCTCTGGGTCATCCCAGTACACCATCCCCAAGCACCCTGTCTCATTCATCAAACCTGGACTGGAGATCCATTTCACATATGATAATATACATGTTTCAATGTCATTCTGAGAAATCATTCCACCATCGCCCTCTGTCACAGAGTCCAAAAGACTGTTCTATACATCTGCATCTCTTTGGCTGTCTTGCATATAGCGTTATTGTTCAGTTCAGTTCAGTTGCTCAGTCGTGTCCGACTCTTTGTGACCCCATGAATTGCAGCACGCCAGGTCTCCCTGTCCATCACCAACTCCCGGAGTTCACTCAGACTCGCTTCCATCGAGACAGTGATGCCATCCAGCCATCTCATCCTCTGTCGTCCCCCTCTCCTCCTGCCCCCAATCCCTCCCAGCATCAGAGTCTTTTCCAGTGAGTCAACTCTTCTCATGAGGTGGCCAAAGTACTGGAGTTTCACCTTTAGCATCATTCCTTCCAAAGAAATCCCAGGGCTGATCTCCTTCAGAATGGACTTGTTGGATCTCCTTGCAGTCCAAGGGACTCTCAAGAGTCTTCTCCAACACCACAGTTCAAAAGCATCAATTCTTCGGTGCTCAGCCTTCTTCACAGTCCAACTCTCACATCCACACATGACCACTGGAAAAACCATAGCCCTGACTAGACGGACCTTTGTTGGCAAAGTAATCTTTCTGTTTTTCAATATGCTATCTAGGGTGGTCACAAATTTCCTTCCAAGAGTAAGCGTCTTTTAATTTCAGGGCTGCAGTCACCATCTGCAGTTATTTTGAAGCCCCCCAAAATAAAATCTGACACTGTTTCCACTGTTTTCCCATTTTTTCCCCATGAAGTGATGGGACCAGATGCCATGATCTTTGTTTTCTGAATGCTGAGCTTTAAGTCAACTACTTCACTCTCCTCTTTCACTTTCATCAAGAGGCTTTTTAGTTCCTCTTCACTTTCTGCCATGAGGGTGGTGTCATCTGCATATCTGAGGTTATTGGTATTTCTTCCAGAAATCTTCATTCCAGCTTTTGCTTCTTCCAGTCAAGCGTTTCTCATGATGTACTCTGCATATAAGTTAAATAAGCAGGGTGACAATATACAGCCTTGACCTACTCCTTTTTCTATTTGGAACCAGTCTGTTGTTCCATGCCCAGTCTAACTGTTGCTTCCTGACCTGCATACAGGTTTCTCAAGAGGCAGGTCAGGTGGTCTGGTATTCCCATCTCTCTCAGAATTTTCCACAGTTTATTATGATCCACACAGTCAAAGGCTTTGGCATAGTCAAAAAGCAGAAAAAGATGTTTTTCTGGAACTCTCTTGTTTTTCAATGATCCAGTAGATGTTGGCATTTGATCTCTGATTCCTCTGCCTTTTCTAAAACCAGCTTGAACATCTGGAAGTTCATGGTTCATGTACTGCTGAAGCCTCACTTGGAGAATTTTGAGCATTACTTTACTAGGGTGTGAGATGAGTGAAATTGTGTGGTAGTTTGAGCATTCTTTGGCAGTACCTTTCTCTGGGATTGGAAAGAAAACTGAACTTTTCCAGGCCTCTGGCCACTGTTGAGTTTCCAAATTTGGTGACATATTGAGTTCAGCACTTTGACAGCATTATCTTTCAGGATTTGAAACGCTCAACTGGAATTCCATCACCTCCACTAGCTTTGTTCGTAGTATTACTTTCTAAGGCCCATTTGACTTCACATTCCAGGATGTCTCACTCTTGGTGAGTTATCACACCATCGTGATAATCTGGGTCATGAACCTCTTTTTTGTATAGTTCTGCTGTGTATTCTTGCTACCACTTCTTAATAGCTTCTGCTTCTGTTAGGTCCATATCATTTCTGTCCTTTATTGAGCCCACTTTTGCATGAAATGTTCCCTTGGTATCTCTAGTTTTCTCGAAGAGATCTCTAGTCTTTCCCATTCTGTTATTTTCCTCTATTATTTACATTGATCGCTGAGGAAGGCTTTCTTATCTCTCCTTACTATTCTTTGGAACTCTGCGTTCAGATGCCTATATCTTTTCTTTTCTCCTTTGCTTTTCGCTTCTCTCAATTTCACAGCTATTTGTAACATCTCCTCAGACAGCCATTTCGCTTTTTTGCATTTCTTTTCCATGAAGATGGTCTTGATCCCTGTCTCCCGTACAATGTCACAAACTTCCGTCTATAGTTCATCAGGCACTCTGTCTATCAGATCTAGTCACTTAAATCGATTTCTCACTTCCACTGTATATTCTTCAAATTGTGTTTTTTGCTTCATACCCACTGGGAGTGGTGGGTGGTAATCTTGCACTCTTGCTTAGGCAGAAGCAAGCAATATTCAGGCTTCAATTGAAGAAAATGAGGAAAACCACTAGAACATTAAGCTATGACCTGAATCAAATCCATTATGATTATGCAGTAGAGATGAAAAATAGATTTATGGGATTAGGTCTGGTAGCCTGAAAAACTATGGATGCAGATTTCTAACATTGTACAAAAAGTGGTGACCAAAACTATCCCCAAGGAAAACAAATGTGACAAGGCAAGGTGGTTGCCTGAGGAGGCCTTGAAAACACCTGAGAAAATAAGTGAAGTGAATAGCAAACAAGAAGGGGAAAGGTATACCCAGTGAAATGCAGACTTCCAGAGAATAGAGAATAGTAAGGAAAGATAAGAAAGTCTTCATAAGTGAAAAGTACAAGAATTAGAGGAAAATAATAAATTGTAAAGAGTATAGATCTCTTCAGGAAAATTGGAGATACCATAGGCATACTTCATGTAAAGATGGGCACAATAAAGGACAGAAAAGTTAATGACCTAACAGAAGCAGATGAGATTAAGAAGAGGTAGCAAGAATGCAGAGAAGAACTATGCAAAAATGGTCATAATGACCTAGATAGACATGATGTTGGTGTCACTCATGTAAAGCCAGATATACTAGAGCATGAAGTCAAATAGGCCTTAGGAAGCATTACTACAAGCAAAGCTAGTGGAGGTGGTGGAATATCAGCTGAGCTGTTTTAAATATCCTAAAGAATGAGACTGTAAAAGTGCTGCATTCAATATGTCAGCAAATTTGGAAAACTCAGCAGTGGCCACAGTGCTGGAAAAGGTCAGTTTTCTTTCCAATCCAAAAGAAAGTCAATTCCAAAAGAATGTTCAACCTATCATGAAATTTCACTCATCTCACTTGCTAGCAAGGTAATGCTCAAAATCCTTTAAGTTAAGCTTCACAATACATGAACTGAGAACTTCAGATGTACAAACTGGTTTGAGGAGCCAGAGATCAAATTGCCGTCATCCATTGGACCATAAAGAAAGCAAGGGAATTCCAGAAAAACATCTACATCTGCTTCAGTGACTATGCTAAAGACTTTCACTGTGTGGACCACAATATACTGTGGAAAATTCTTAACAGAATGGGAGTAGCAGATCACCTTACCTGTCTCCTGAAAGTCTGTATGTAGGTTAAAAAGTGGCAGTTAGAATCAGACATAGAAAAACTAAAAGATTTAAAATTGGGAAAGGAGCATGACAAGGTATACACTGTCACTCTGGTTATTCAACTTGTATGTAGGATACACCATTCGATGTGCTGGACTGCATAAGTCCCAAGATTGCTGGGAGAAATAACAACATCCACAGATATGAAGATGACACCACACTAATAGCAGAAAACAAAGAAATAAAAACCAATTGATAAGGAGAGGAGATGAAAAAAGCTGGCATAAAACTCAACATTCAAAAAACTATTCACAAAAAGACACTCAACATTCATAGCATCCAGTCCCACCACTTCATGGCATATAGATGAGGGAGAAGGGGAAATAGTGGCAGATTTTATTTTCTTGGGCTCCAAAATCACTATGGACCTTGACTGCGGCCACAAAATTAAAAGACACTTGCTCCTTGGAAGGAAGAAAGGCTATGAAAAACCTGCACAGTGTATTAAAAAGCAGAAACTCACTTTGTTACAGAGGTCTGTAGTGTCAAAGCTTTGGTTTTTCCAGTAATAATGTGCATATGTGAGATCTGGACCATACAAAAGGGTGAAGCCAAAGAATTGAGCTTTTGAACTGCAGTGCTTGAGAAGATTCTTGAAAGTCCTTTATACAACAAAGAAATCAAACCAGTCAATCTGAAAGGAAATCAACTTCTGACCCCTGATGTCTTAGCTGAGGCATCTACTCAGGGTCTCCAGATGGAAAGAATGGATGCTTCCACTGCAAAAGTGCCTAACCATGGCAGCTCCAAGCAAATAGTTTGTAGCTCCACCCCTGGAGGAAGCTCAGAAAGGCCGAAGGGTCTGTGAACCCTGGGTTCCATGATACAAGCATTGTGTTCTCCCCAGCAGAATTGGAGGCCAAGGAAGGGGCATTCTGGGCCCTGGAGGAGGGGGATGGCTCAGGCATCCACTGGGGCCACCACTTACCAAGTAGGACTGGAAAGGACATACAGGCATATGTGGCAGAGAACTGATAACTGGGGTGTGGGAACAAAAGGGAACCAGCTCTGCATGAAGTACCTCACCCAAATTCCCCTGGAGGAGAAGTCCAGCAATAAGATCATCTGAGATGGGATGAAGAGAGTCTATTTCATTACCCCTTATAATTCCTCTGAATGAGGTAGAGGTGAAGTTGTTGGGTCACCACAAACTCTTCCATGGCCTAGACCATCCCCCAGTCGTTAACCTTGGGGCTGCCTCTCCCCATCTTCAGTCATATAGTTCTGGAGGAAATTGAAAATCATTTGTGCTGCTGGGTCAGGGTCAATGACCATGTAAAGCCAATCATCGGACCCCATGGCCATGCCAGGATGGCAGATCTAGGGCCCTACAAGTGAACTGAGGTGGATCATTCAGAGAACACCCTTGAACTCTAATGGCTCCGAGCTTCTTTCCTTACTAGGAGATGCCTTTGGGATATAAAACCCTAGGGTACATAGCTTGGACTCCCTCACTATGTGTAGAAGCCTTAAGCAAGAAAGTTTTCAGGCTAAGACCATCAAAGAAGAGGGAAGGGAAACAGTGAGGGTGAGAGAGAATTGATGACTTCTGATTTCTTGGGTCCAGTCACTGAGCTCTTTGTATTTGCTCTGAGTCGTGTATCCTGGATTCTCAGAGTCTTTTCAATGAATCTCCCCTTTCCTTGAGGCCTGTTGGAGGCTGGCTCCTCTCAACTGTGATTCAGACTTTGTTCTAGATCCTTCCCGATCATTATACACCTCCCAGATTCAAACAGACACCCATTTCTTTCGGCACCATTACGAGTGAAACCATTGATTCTTTAATGAGAACAGGGTTTGCAGCCCACAAAATACAGTTCACCACCATCCTGGGCAAGAGTGTCCTAAGTGTGAGTGAGTGTTTTCTCAGAGCAGCCTTACTGATTCCTGAACCACACCAAGCATTTCCACTGCCTGTGCCAGGCCAATCCTGTCATTTCCTTGATCATAAACTGAGAAGTACTGCCTCTGGAAGACATCACCCAGGATCCAGGTCTGTAAATATACTCACTGTTTTCTCTTTAAAGGTGGTATAGCAGTGGCCTCTAGAATCCTGGGGGAGTCAGAGACACACACCAGTCTGCCTGAGCTCTTATCTGTGACTCCCGCCAATATTCAGACCCAGCACAATTCTTGGTTTTATTTCCCTCTTTTGGTAAGTATCAAGGGGTTTTATGAGCAACAGGGAATGTGAGAGTTCATCCAAAACCAAAATGGGACAAGACATGCGGTTTCCATGAGGAAGGGTGTCTGGGAGGGGAGGACTGGGAGTTGGGGATACAGCAAAATGATAAGAAACAAAGTCTTACTGTAGAGCATAAGGAACCATACTCAATCTCCAGTGGAAAACCTCATGAAAATAGTATACATTCTTAACCGAATGTATAGTTTTATGTGTGTAACTTAGTCACATTGCTGTGCAGAAAAACTTAAAGCAACATTGAAGATCAGCCATACTTCAATAAAATTTTTAGAAAAGAACAAGTGTGTCCATAGTTCTCCTCACTCCCTGTTTCTTTCCTTCTGACTCCTGCTCCTTGTTTTCTCTGCAGAGAAGGCCAGTTCTCCTTCTGCATACCCACAATCCAAACTTTATTTAAAAAAAAAACTGTATATTGTGTTGGAATATAGCTGATTAACAATATTCTTGAGTTTCAGGTGGGCAGTAAAGGGACTCAAATGTATGTATACAGGTATCCTGGTCCAAAAGATGCCCCTCCCATCGAGGTTGTCATATAATTGAGCAGAGTTCCCTGTGCTACAAAGTAAATCATTGTTGGTTTTCCATCTTAGAGCAGTGACCACAACACGTTCTTGAAGACTTGACTCAGGAACTCTGGGAAGCCTCCTTTGGCCCACACTCACCCTCTTTGGCCACTCCAGCTTGGTTGGGTAACTTACTCTGGTTCCCCATCCCCACCAGTCAGTCTGTAGCCCTCATGACCCCGAGTAAATCCCCAGTGCCCCAGTGCAGAGCACCTTGGGATGCCATTTGCTTGGAATCTAGTGCAGTTTTCCCTAGAACCAAGCAATTCTCCACATGACTCCATGAGTTTACAGTTTTAGAATTCCTGAAATTCCCTCCCTTCCTCAAAGCCTTCTTTGAGACCATCAGCCAGCTCTGAACTCCCACAGGGAGCTGACATGAAGCCTCCACCCTGTGCAGGAGCTGAGCAGTCACTATGCACTCTTTATTCATATTAGCATCCAGACTGCCCACAGAGGGGACAGGTATCCCAACTTACAAAGGGGGCACCCAGCCAGAGCAAGGGGAAGATGCATCTGAGAACCAGAAAAATTGCAAGAAGGGAAGGGAGACTGTTAATCCCTACGGTGGGAGAGCACACTGGGAGAGTTTCCAGTCATTCTCTTTTTCTCAGGGACTGTGTCAGTGACCGCTAGGGCTGACTTTCATGTTCATGTATCTGAGGGTTCAGATTGAATTGAAGCTCTTTGAGGACTGAGGACCATAGTGTTCCCCTCTCCTTGTGACTCTCACCATGCCAGCATGATGTGGCGTCTCCACAGTTCTTTCAGGATGATCAGGGTCCCAGATGGCTATTTTCTCTCAAGTGGTTGTTTTTGTGGCAGGCTGTGATGGAGCAACAGAGTTCAGCAGCATATGCAATAGTGCGAGATGGCCTGCAGAGGGCGCACTCCTCCCAGCAGCAGCCCAAGGGTTCCCGCAAGTTCCTATTTGAGAACCACTCCTCAGGGTTCTCCCCTCACCTTGATGATATAGGCTCGAGCTACAACTGGGTATTTGATGCCGTTGATAGTGAAGATAATAGAGGGCAAGGTATTGACCCCAAAACATGAAACAGTGTTAGAGAAAAAGTGAGAGAGGTAGGCCCTAGAAATTCTTCTTGTGTGGAGACTGGGAGAGACCCTGGGGCGTGACCCTTCACCTTGGAACCCCGTCGGGTGGCGCCCATGAGCTTCTGGATGTTACTGACCAGTCTTCTTGGACCAGGGAGCAGTGACATACTAATATGCACAAGGGCCTCGCAGCCGCCAGAAAAAGAAATAACCTTTCTTTTCATGGAGATGCTGAGAGACAGTGTGACAAAGCGGGCATCAAGGTCACTCTGAGTCTCCCCAGAGCTGCCCCCTTCCCGACTGTCTCCTAAACAGCCCTTCATCTTTTGCACTGACTTTTACTTTGCTCTCCACACGGCACCTTTGACATCCTTGAATGCAGTACTTGAATACACCAGGATATTTTGTAACTTGACACAAGCTGGTCTTCCTTCCTAGAAGAGTCCCCTCCCCTTTGACTAGCAAATGTCTTCTTATCTTCCAGATTCCAACTTAATTGTCATTGATTCAGGGAAATCTTTCCCTTGGTGTTTATCAGTCTCCTGTCTTAGTCACTTTCTCATGTATGCTGCTGCTGCTAAGTCACTTCAGTCGTGTCTGACTCTGTGCAACCCCATAGACGGCAGCCCATCAGGCTCCCTCGTCCCTGAGATTCTCCAGGCAACAACACTGGAGTGGGTTGCCATTTCCTTCTCCAATGCATGAAAGTGAAAAGTGAATGTGACGTTTGCTCAGTCATGTCTGACTTTTCACGACCCCATGGACTGCAGCCTACCAGGCTAGTCTGTACATGGGATTTTCCAGGCAAGCATACTGGACTGGGGGGCCTCTCATGTCTAGAATGTACCAGAGTCACAATTCACTATGTCACCCTCACATCTAAGAAGGCAGATGCACAAGAAATGAAACACACACATAATGAATTGTGTCTTTGGTACATGCTCATGACACACACACACACATAGTGAATTGTGGCTTTCAAAGTCATAATTCACTATGTGTGAGTGTCATTTCTTGTGCATCTGCCTTCTTAGATGTGAGGGCGAGTTTTATTCTCATTGCCTCCCTAAAGTGCCTGGCACACAGTGGATGCCCAGTGCTTGTCTGTTTGGTGAGTGAATGAAGACTGTGAACATAATGAATGAGAAACATCCAGAGAGCAGTATCTGGTGGGGAACAAATAATGGGTCAAGCACAGAGTGAAGATGGAGATTCGCAGGGACAGTAAATCCTCATAATGGAGGGAGAGAGGGGCTCCTCTGGGAGAGGGTGTCTCCCAGCACTGCTCCTACAACCAGTACAGACCCTAAGACCCTGGCAGGAAATACATGACTAGCCTACAGAAACTCCAAAGGACGGGTCAGCTTTTGTCTGAGGATATCACCCAGAATCTTATAAATTATGCCTCTTGTCCTCAGGTCACCCCTGGATCCCACCTTCCTGATTCTCTGTTATAGACCCTGCCCCACTGTGTGCCCATGTACGTGGGATGTCTTTTTTATTAGTTGCTTTCAAGTCTTTAGACTGCAGCCAATCTCTTTCCACTGCTGGGTAGCTGCTCCCTAAGGAGATCAGTTTTCTCCATTTGCTCAGGTCTTTCCTTGCTTTTAAACTGACATTTATCTGTGCTGAGAATTTCCTTGGTCCCAGGTAGCCCTGGAAAGTTGGTCATCTTATAACTCAGTTCAGTCTGTTGTGATCCTCCCTGATCCTCTGTTCAGCACACTGTAGAGTCCTCTAACCATGCTCCATGCCTCACAGGGCAGTGGGTGCAGCCCTCTCCCAGGTGGACAGACCTCTCCAGACCCTTTTAGGACCCTGGGCAGAGCCATGATCAGAAGGCCTGGGGATTATGAACCCATGGGTTGTTTGCATATCTATGTGTTTATGTCTTTGTATATGTGTTTGTATGTGACTCTAATTGTGCTTTTGTGTCTCTGACTAGCTATGCATATTTATATGTGTATCTGTTTATATGTGTCTGCTTGTGTGTTTTCATGTGTCTGTGTGTCTGTCTGTGTCATTATGGATGGTGTATATGTCTGTGTTATTATGTGTCGGAGAATCCATTTGTGTATGTCTGCCTGTGTCCGTGTACAGATGTGGAGCATCACTGAGCTGACCCTCAGAGGGAGAGGCTTACCGGTCCATGTGTGCAGGCCAGTCTCCCTTTGGATCAATGGTACCCAGTTGAGCACTTTCTGGTAGTAGGCTTTGTGCATGCCACAAAACATCACCACACTGCATCTGTAGAGAGAAAAGAAGGGGAGATCTTTGGAGGACAGTAGCAACAGCACTGTTTGAGAGCTCGTGTTTGTGCTTGTCTACCCATCAAGGCCCTAATATGTCTCCATTTACAGATGAAGAAATCGAGGCTAGGAGTGATTGAGATCCAGACTGAGGTCAGTAACAGGCTAATGAGTGGCACAGAGGAGGTCAGAAGCTGGGTCACATGGCTGGGCTCCACCCACTATGTCTTCTGAAGAGGCTCAGGACCTCCTGCTACTTGTGTGCTCAGAAACCCTCAGATGACAGTGTGCTGAAGAGTTTTTGCTTTCCCCTTGTCCAGCTTGTCATTTTTCAGGAAAATCAAAGCCTGAGAGTGTTAAGGATGTGGGTTTAGGTCACCCAGAGTTGATTCTGCTGGCCTGTGACCTCTCCTGTCCAAAGGGCCCCACACTCAGAAGGGACCCCCACCTCTGCTCTCCCTGTCTTAAATGATTAATATTTCTTGAACAAAGGATCCCACATTTTGCTTTGTGTCCCACACTTTTATTATTCACTGGCTCCTGCAAACTGGGTAGCTGGTCCTGGGCTCCCAGTGGAATGCTAATGAGGAAGGAAAGATATCCACCATCCTTCTCCTTCCTTCCTGAAAATCGTACAGCTTTTTCCTCCAACTTGTTTTCCATGGCCTTCCATTAGTCTTCCTCCTCACTCACCACCCTAGACCAAGTTACTGGTCTTGAGCCCAGGACTAGGGATGTGTTCCAATAAAACATTATTTTATAAAAATCAGCGGTGGTGCCAGGTAGGACCCTGGGGACATAGTTATCCTGGGTTAGGTTATCTCTCAGGATACTTTTTTATCAAGTATTCTATAATTTTTGTGCAACTGAAAGTATCTTACAGCTAATTTGGAGAAAGTGATTATCCATCTCAGTCTTACTTGCTCAAGTAGAAGGCAAAAACAGGCTCAGAAATGGCACCTTGATTCTTTAGGTTGTCAAAGATCAGGATGGCTCCAAAGAAGGTTATGTTGTGATAGTTCAAGCCCAAGATGCCATCAAAAGGTATACCCTCAAACCCGGATTCCACTAGGCTTAGACCGAACGGCTGGTCAGTGCTTACAAGGTCCCCGATCTGTAGGAGAGAAGAGTGTTCCCAATTACAGATACGTAAAGTAAGGCTTCGACTGGGCTGGGGTGAATTGCTGTTACATCCTCAAAGAAGAATTGAGGCTGGGCTGTGTCTTTGGTGGACCTCAGATGGTTAGACCAAGCTGGGAGGGGAATTTGGGTTCCATTGTGAGAGGCTGTGAATTTTAAGACATCGGCCCCTCTGAAAAACACCACCTGGGTGAGTCAAATTGGCCTGTGGCTTCTGTCCAGGTGGGGCAACCAAGAGTCAGGCCAGGACCCGTTGGTGCCACCTTGTGGACGAAATGATCAAGAGCAAGATAGCCTTCTCTTTGGCATGACCTAATTACAGGAATGGACTGCATTCTCCTGGTTCCATTGTGAGAGGCTGTGAATTTTAAGACATCGGCCCCTCTGAAAAACACCACCTGGGTGAGTCAAATTGGCCTGTGGCTTCTGTCCAGGTGGGGCAACCAAGAGTCAGGCCAGGACCCGTTGGTGCCACCTTGTGGACGAAATGATCAAGAGCAAGATAGCCTTCTCTTTGGCATGACCTAATTACAGGAATGGACTGCATTCTCCGTAAGGTACTGTGGATTCTGCAGCTGACCGGGAATATAGAAGCTGAAAACACAATCTTACTTGCAGGGTTCTATGAAATTACTACTTGGAAATTCACTTCTGGGGATATGTGTGTATTTCTGTGTGTATGAAAGAGAGAGAGAGGGGACCTACTCAAGTACTTTGGAGAGGCAGGCCATAGGTTTTATTAGACTCTCAAAGGTCCCCTAGAGTGAGAACTCATTTATCAGGCCCCCTGACATCTCTGGTCTCCAGTTTCCCACTCTGAATACCTGAAGCCCTTGACTGCCCCCAGGGTCCCCAGGTCAGTTTTATCCTGTCCCCAAACGCCCCACAGAGACTTCAGTCCTGAAAAGTCATCCTAATTCCACCTTTTACCACATGTGTGCTCTCAGCAAGGCCCTTGCTGTCTGCATGTCAGTTTCCTCATATGTCTCATGAGCTAATCAGAGTAACTGCTTTGTGGGGTTGTTGCAGGATTAAACCAGTTATCAACTGAAAGTGCCTGGAAGAGTCTGTGAATATAAAAGTGGGTGCTCTTTCCCCCTCTTCTCGCTCCCAGAAAAATGAACCTTGAACTGCTTATGAGCAGAGGAGCTGCAAGTCCACACTTCAAGCCACACTCTGTGTTAGCTAATCTGTTTGCTCCTGTGTCACCAGGGGCACTGCCTCCCCAGAAACATGATCCTGTGGGTAAGATGGCCAATATCTATGGGAGTTAGGCTAGGAAGGATCCTGTCAGATGATCTTTCATCTGTCTTGCAAGCAGTTGTCACTCCATAGCCAGTCCTGACTCAGCTTCTGTTGACATGTTACCCGAATGGTGTCATAAGCAAGAGATCCCATCATGTTCCCAGATCCATAAGCAATCCTGAAGGTCTTTTCTGTAGGCCGGAAGGTGGAAGAATTGTAATGTCTGAACTTAACTTGTGTAGATGCAGACACAAGACATGAATGTCATCAGGTGCCAAAGGTGGAAACAGGGTGGCATAGCAAGTGAAAAATGGTCCGGGTACGGGGTGTCTGTACTCACAACAAGCTCAGTTCAGTACAGTTCAATTCAGGGGCTCAGTCGTGTCCAAATTTTTGGGACCCCATGAATCGCAGCACGCCAGGCCTCCTTGTCCGTCACCAAACCCTAGAGTTCACACAAACTCATGTCCATCGAGTCGGTGATGCCATCCAGCCATCTCATCCTCTGTCATCCCCTTTTCTTCCTGCCTCCAATCCCTCCCAGCATCAGAGTCTTTTCTAATGAGTCAACTCTTCGCATGAGGTGACCACAGTACTGGAGTTTCAGCTTTAGTATCATTCCTTCCAAAGAATACCCTGCACTGATCTCCTTTAGAATGGACTGGTTGGATCTCTGTGCAGTCCAAGGGACTCTCAAGAGTCTTCTCCAACACCACAGTTCAAAAGCATCAATTCTTCAGCACTCAGCTTTCTTCACAGTCTTAACTCTCACATCCATACATGACCACTGGAAAAACCATAGCCTTGACTAGACGGACCTTTGTTGGCAAAGTAATGTCTCTGCTTTTCAATATGCTATCTCGGTTGGTCATAATTTGCCTTCCAAGGAGCAGGTGTCTTTTAATTTCATGGCTTCAGTCACCATCTGCAGTGGAGGACTGGGGCAAAAGAGGGAGGGCACCTACAAGTCAGATGCGCCTGTATCAAAGACAACCTGGAATTCCTGAGAGGGTGTTCCAATAGTGATGTTACCCACGTAGAACATCTACAGGTAGAAGGAGGGGGTGGGTTAGTGCAGAACTGGCTACCCTCTATTCCCACACTGCTACCTGCCTTTGAGGGTCACATATCTCTTGAGATCACTTACTAACCACTGTGTAGCTCACAGCATTTGATCACAGAGGTGCTTGCATTTATTTTTTCCCTGTGCTACATGTTTGCAGGATATTGGTTCTATCACCAGGCTTTGAAGTGGAACCTTCTGCACGAGAAGCCCAGAGGCAAAACCACTGGGCCTCCAGCACCGCTGGACACCCAGAGAAGTCCAGGTGTCTTCACTTGAGAAGCCGTGTAGTTTCTTCAAACCCAGCCTTTGAATCCCCTTCTCCAGGAAGTCCTTCTTGATCAACCCCAGCCACTCCCTCCAAACTCAGATCACATCCAATCAACACCACACAGGTGACCCTTTCATTTGACATGTATTTACTCTTTGCCTATCTCTCAGGCTGGCATGGGCATATTTGAAGACAAAATACACCCTTTTCTAATCTAAAAACACCAAGCACTGTGTTTGATTCTTATGGCCTTACACAGAATACCGGTTTAGTAACTTTTTACTGCTGTAGTTCTTGCATCTGTGGAAACTAAATTCCTATGCCCAGGGATTCACAATTGCTTTGCAGTTGGTTCTACTTTTTGATCAGAGATGGTTCACGCTTCATCTGTAACGGAGTGACTCCCTTAGTTCAGAAGTATATGCTGCTGCTGCTGCTGCTACATCGCTTCAGTTATGTCTGATTCTGTGTAACCCTATAGAGAGGAGCCCACCAGGCTCCCTGATCCCTGGGATTCTCCAGGCAAGAACGCTGGAGTGGCTTGCCATTTCCTTCTCCAATTCAGGAAAGTGAAAAATGAAAGTGAAGTCGTTCACTCATGTCCGACTCTTAGCGACCCCATGGACTGCAGCCTACCAGGCCGCTCCATCCTTGGGTTATTCCAGGCAAGAGGACTGTAGTGGGCCATCATTGCCTTCTCCTCAGAAGGAACAATCTCCCTCAAACTAATGACACATCTTTGACACAGAAATTGATGTCTACCTGCCACCTGGTAATTTCTGGGCCCAGTCACCAAGACAAGAATTGAGAATGATAGTGCCTTCTCCTCTGTGTGGGGCAGCGTTAGCCCAGTGTGTCTGCCTCCTGCAGGTGCCACAGCCCCAACATCCCACGTGGCACTTCCAGATGAGCCCCAGTGCTAGGTTAGAGCAACAGGGGACTCTGTGGAGCATCATCCTCCTAAAACACTCATATCCATGATGTTCCTCAGGGGGTGAATAGTTATATCTGAGCCACAAGAAGAAATCTGAGACAGTCTGTAAGCATGTTGCTTCAGGAAATTGCTCAGCATTTTTTTTTTTTTTTTTTTCCACTGAGGGTATTTCTTATCGTCTTCACTTTCCTTAGAGGTATTCTTTCACTGAACATTTGACAAAGAAATCAAAGAAGATGCTAAAATTAGTTGTCAGTGTTAAGGTATAACTGTCATTTTAATGGCACTGTATATTTGATAATCATTTTTATGAGTCACCTTAATATGAGAATTTTATGCATATTCTTTGGAAAAGATGTAGGTTTGAATAAAGATTCTATTCTGTAATGTTGGGTCAGCCATATGATTATGTGGGGTCTCAGTGTCCCCTTCGGTAAAATGGTGAAATGTAATGATTCAAACCCTCCAAACAGGATATCTTGGGGATAGTGAAGTGATGGATATAAGGTGCCTAATAAATAGGAAGTCTCAACATGACAACCACTAGCATTGCTGTTGCCACCCCACTGTATCCTTCTCATAGAAGCTCAGGGAAGGAGGTAGAAGGGGGATTCCCGCCCTCTTTTACAAGGGAGGAATTAGAAATGCAAGAGGTTTGTGAATTGGCTATGGTCACACTGCTTGTCAGATATAAAACAGTGTATAAGTAGCTCTTCCAATATTTCTCCAATTTGAAAGAGAAGAGATAGTTGAAAAAACAACCCAGGAGATAGGAAACAAGTTAGGGAAATGTAGAAGCTCAAGAAGGAAGGACGAGTCAAATGAAAAATTAAAAGAAAATAGCACAGAGAGAAATAGACTCAGAGCCTTGCAAAGAGATGGAGAGTTAAATGACAGTGATACAGAGATGCAGACATAGACATATACACACTGAAGTAGAGAGGGAACAAAGATATCACGCTAAATAAAATGTAGAAAAGTACTATTCCACAGGACCACACCTACATCTGCATTGACTCTGCTCTGAACAATTGCAAGGAGCTCCAATTTCAATAGGTCATGACACGACTGGACCCGAAGAGTTGTGCAGCTATGCAAATCTACACCAAGTCCCTTGGGACCCACAGTTCCTATAGCAATGCACTTATCAATGAGTAAGGGTTGAACCTTAAGATTGTCAGGGAAATATTCAATTCCCTTCTAAACCTGATGAATAGAATAATTAGATGAAAAGAAAAATCACAGAAAGGAAGATGATGTGGCTTACAGTCTCCATACTGACATGACTCTGCAATCTGAGAAGGCCACTAGGTCGAGGAGCACAAGCCACTTCATGCTTCTTTCCTGGCTCCAAGTACTCAGGGAAGTTCAGGTTCTTAACATGTAATGATGACCGAGAGCGCCTAGTTATACATGCTCTGATATGCCCTAGTTTAGCCCTTTAGGCCAATAATAGGTCTGAAAAAAAAAAAAAAAGTCTCAATAAAATGTTTACCTTTAACAGTGTCCTTGGCGAGTGGACTTTGAAGCTTCTCAGAATACAGAGAATTGAACTGTAATCTCTTCCATGAAGCTTGGTTGGAAAATCAAACTGATCTGTATGGACATCTAAGAAGATGCAGAACCTTGCATACTTGGAGAAAAAAACTGCTCAGAACATCATGAAAATGAACACTAAGGGCCATGCTCAACATTCTTGGTTTCATGTCATCTTCCTAGCCACTTCATGAGAAATGCATTGCTGTCTTCATTGGAGAGGAGATTGCTAGGAAGATAACTTATCAAATGGCAGTGAAAATTTCAGGGACAGCCCAGGGACAGCCCAGTCACATGCAACTGGCATTAGGTAGTGGGTCTAATGGCAGATATCAGGGAAACCTATGATGCCACTCTGCACCAAGATTTAGGGCAGAGTAATACTTCAATTGCATGGTTTCAGTATTGGAAGAAATGTCATAGGCATCCACAAGATATTTTATATCATCCAAAAAACATACAAGGAAGAAGTGTGTTTTGGGTTCTGCATTAAAGGCTTCAAAATCAAAGTTGATCAAGACAAAAGTAGTCTTTATCTTAAGATAGCCAGCAGTCTAGTTCTCACAAACTCATGGCCCCAGGAGGCAAGAGAAACATTACTAGGACTAGGTTGCCATGTTGGACCCTGGCAGCACAGGCCTTACCACTGGGAGCAGCCTTTCCTCCACTTCACCCATGCTGGAAAGCAAGCCAGCTGCCCATGTTTTCAAGAGAAGTCAAAGGTTTAGATATTTATGTACAATATACTAATTTTAATGCTAGCAACTATTTTTTTTTTTCCCCAAAAAGAGCTACAGCAATGTGCTGGAATCAGCCTCCAGTCTCTGCAGGTTTTTTATTTCACGCCTAGAGTTGGGAGTGCAGTGGGGACAGAGAGGAATTTAATTCATGTCGGTTGATTTAAAAAGAGACTGAATGCACACTGAACATGTGTGTTTCCTTTATATTTATAAAGAAATATCACCATGGACATAAAAACCAACAAAATTAACTGCCGAAGATAAATGGATATATTTCTGTTATAATTTCCTCATAGGATCTATGCCATGAAAAATTCTGGGTGCCAAACCAAGCTTCCAAAAAAACAATTTTGAAATGTCTTCCCAATCAAAGACAAAGCAACTGTGGCAGCCAGTGTAAAGACAATCATGTATAATGACTCATCCAGGACTCCCAGAGCTTATTCCTGCATGAGATCTACAAATGACTGTCCCTTGAATACAACAGGAGCCTCTCCTAGTCACTAGATGTGTGTAGATGGGGCACTGTGTCTTAACACTCATTTTGGCAAATTGTTTAAATTCAATTCTGGTGGTTAAATCCCAACATGGGGAAGAGGATGTCACTGACAAATGACACACACATATGCCCTTTGAACTATGGTGTTGGAGAAGACTCTTGAAAGTCCCTTGGACTGCAAGGAGATCCAACCAGTCCTAAAAATAATTAGTCCTGAATATTCACTGGAAGGACTGATGCCGAAGCTGAAGCTTCAATTATTTGCCCACTGGATGGGAAGAACTGACTCATTGGAAAAGACACTGATGTTAGGAAAGGTTGAAGGCAGGAAGAGAAGGGGAAGACTGGATGAGATGGTTGGATGGCATCACCAAGTCGATGGACATGAGCTTGAGTAAGCTCCGAGAGTTGGTGATGGATAGGGAAGCCTGTCATGCTGCAGGCAATGATGTTGCAAAGAGACCAACACGACTGAAGGACTGAACTGAACTGAAAAAATTGAGAACAAAGACTGATAAATCAAATTGCATCAAGTTGGTGACTAGCTGCCCACAACCACATATTACTTAAGTGCTTTAAAATTCAGAATTATGACTACATTCAGAGTGGAAAATCTTCTAAGGAAAAACAAAAATACTGCTCATCCAAAACAAAACCAAAGAAAATCAAAACATATACAGGAAAGAAATCTGAAACTATATTCAACAACTTATTGTTCCTCATATTGCTTCTATTATTGTGACAGAATCATATATATGTTAAGAGATAAAAGCAAGAAAATAATTAAAACTAATGTTCTAAAGTAAGCCTTTCAGTGGCTAGAGAAAGAGTTTCACACATAACATAAAGAAGCTTAATTCAAATCTTAGTGTCTTAAATATTGAACTGAAAGGATAAGTTTGTACCAACTAATTATATTCATTTTTATTTTATTTTATTTTATTTTTTTAAGGAAAATATGTATTTCCTAATCTGACCAAAGTAAAGCCTACAAGCAATGACAACTTGGTAACAATGACTATTCTGAGGTCTAACATGTAGCTTCTAAGTATATTTCCCATCAGACGGTGCATGGATTCTTAAAGAGATGGCTGATTTCAGGACTGAGTAAAGAAATGCACAAAATAATCTTGGGAATCGTAAAGGACCAGAAAGCTAAGGGACTTCAAAAACCAATGGGGACTGGACATAAAGTTTAGCAATCCAAATGAAGAAGCCAAACATCTACCAGTTTGTTGGGCAGAAAGATGTTTCTGGTTCTCAACACACGGTTTATGTTCCTCATAGCTTTCCTGCCAAGAAGAAAACATCCTCTGATTTCATGGCTGCAGGCACCATCCACAGTGGATTGAGAGGCTAAGATGAATAAATCTGTCACTGCTTCCACCTTTTCTCCCTTTATTCGCCATGAAGGATGGGGCAGGATTCCATGGTCTTAGTTTTCTAATATTTAATTTTAAGCTGGCCAGATGTGTCCAAATGTTAATAAGCAACATCTTATTTATCACTGTGATAGATTTCTAGGGCACCAACTCACAATTCTGAGCACTGAGAAAGGAAAACAATCATCAGTATTTAAGCTATTTTTGTTTCTATTAAGAATAGGTTATGTAACTACAAACAGTCCCAGGAAAACAAGCTAGAGTGTCTCTTCTGGGGGTGATGAAAGAGTGTTGGGGAGCAGCTATAACACAAATGAAGCCTCACTCACTGGCCTGCGGCCCAGCTCCTGCTATGGAGATCTGGTTCCTAATAGACCAAGTACTGGTACTGGTCCTGAACCACGGTGCTGGTATTGTGGACTTCTGTTCTAAACCCAAGAGTGGGACATTCTGTAAGACAAACCACCCTGCTTCCTCCCAGTTTGTGAACAAATGAATGACATTAAAAATGTGAGAGGAACAGTTATTTCATCTTAAAGGAGAACAACCAAGTGCAACATATGAATGCATTTTTTCAATAAACTGTGAAAAGATATCTGCTTTTTGAGAATCAGGAAAATTTGCAGGACTGGATATTAAATGCTCATTTTATTGGGAACAAAGAGCAATTTTTTAACATCCCATTATTTTACCCCAAATATTCATTATGTATATTTTGTGACTTGTTCATCTTGTCCCTAAAATACTCCAGGAAAAATGAATAAGAAGTAAAAGAGAGAATGAAATGAGAGCCTGTCTTGATTTCAAAACAGATCGGCATAGCTGCTATAGACTGAATTGTGTCCAACTTTTACTCCCAATGTGATGGTATTAAAAAGTAGGGCCTTTGGGAGGTACCCAGGTTAACATGAGGTTTTGATAACAAGAACAAGACCAGGAGCTGACTGTGGCTCAGATCATGAACTCCTTATTGCCAAATTCAGACTCAAATTGAACAAAGTAGGGAAAACTGCTAGACCATTCAAGTGTGACCTAAATCAAATCACTTATGATTATACAGTGGAAGTGAGAAATAGATTCAAGGGCCTAGATCTGATAGATAGAGTGCCTGATGAACAATGGAATGAGACTCGTGACATTGTACAGGAGACAGGGATCAAGACCATCCCCAAGGAAAAGAAAGGCAAAAAAGCAAAATGGCTGTCTGGGGAGACCTTACAAATAGCTGTGAAAAGAAGATAGGTGAAAAGCAAAGGAGAAAAGGAAAGATATAAGCATCAGAATGCAGAGTTCCAGAAAAGGGCAAGAAGAGATAAGAAAGCCTTCTTCAGTGATCAATGCAAAGAAATAGGAAAAGAACAGAATGGGAAAGACTAGAAATCTCTTCAAGAAAATTAGAGATACCAAGGGAACATTTCATGCAAAGATGGGCTCAATAAAGGACAGAAATGGTATGGACCTAACAGAAGCAGAAGATATTAAGAAGAGGTGGCAAGAATACACAGAAGAACTTGCTGTAAATTTGTCACCCTGCTTATTTAACTTCTATGCAGAGTACACCATGAGAAACACTGGACTGGAAGAAACACAAGCTGGAATCAAGATTGCTGGGAAAAATATCAATAACCTCAGATATGCAGATTACACCACCCTTATGGGAGAAAGTGAAGAGGAACTAAAAAACCTCTTGATGAAAGTGAAGGAGGAAAGCAAAAAAAAGTTGGCTTAAAACTCAACATTTAGAAAACAAAGATCATGGCACCTGGTCCCATCACTTCATGGGAAATAGATGGGGAAACAGTGGAAACAGTGTCAGACTATTTTTGGGGGCTCCAAAATCACTGCAGATGGTTACTGCAGCCATGAAATTAAAAGACACTTACTCCTTGGAAGAAAAGTTATGACCAACCTAGGTAGTATATTCAAAAGCAGAGACATTACTTTGCTGACTAAGGTCCGTCTAGTCAAGGCTCTGTTTTTTTCAGTGGTCATGTATGGATGTGAGAGTTGGACTGTGAAGAAGGCTGAGCACCAAAGAATTGATGCTTTTGAACTGTGGTGTTGGAGAAGACTCTTGAGAGTCCCTTGGACTACAAGGAGATCCAACCAGTCCATTCTGAAGGAGATCAGCCCTGGGATTTCTTTGGAAGGAATGATGCTAAAGCTGAAGCTCCCGTACTTTGGCCACCTCATGCGAAGAGTTGACTCATTGGAAAAGACTCTGATGCTTGGACGGATTGAAGGCAGGAGGAGAAGGGGACGACATAGGATGAGATGGCTGGATGGCATCACTGACTCAATGAACGTGAGTCTGAGTGAAACCTGGGAGTTGGTGATGGACAGGGAGGCCTGGCGTGCTGCAATTCATGGGGTCACAAAGAGTCGGACATGACTGAGCGACTGAACTGAACTGAAAGAATGAAGCTGTGAAAGTACTGCATTCAATATGTCAGCAATTTTGGAAAACACAGCAGTGGCAACAGTGCTGGAAAAGCTCAGTTTTCAATCCAATCCAAAAGAAAGGCAATTCCAAAGAATGTTCAACTTTCATGCAATTGTGCTCATCTCACTAGCTAGCAAGGTAATGCTCAAAATCCTTCAAGCTATGCTTCAACACTACATGAACTGAGAACTTCCAGATGTACAAACTGGTTTGAAGAACGAGATCAAATTGCCAACGTCCATTGGATCATAGAGGTAGCAAGGGAATCCCAGAAAACATTTCTATCTGCTGCACTGACTATTCTAAAGCCTTTCAGTGTGTGGACCACAACAAACCGTGGAAAATTTTTAAGGAAATGCTAGTACCAGATCACCTTACCTGTCTCCTGAAAAGTCTGTATGTAGATCAAAAAGTGGCAGTTCAAATCAGACACAGAACAACTGAAAGATTTAAAACTGGGAAAGAAGCATGACAAGGTGTACATTCTCACTATAGTTATTTAACTTCTGTATAGGATACATCATTCGATATGCTGGACTGCATAAATCCCAAGCTGGAATAAAGATTGCTGGGAGAAATATTAATATCCACAGATATGAAGATGATACTGCCATAATGGAAGAAAGCAAAAAAGAACTAAAGAGCCTCTTGATGAGGAGAGGAGATGCAAAAACTGGCTTAAAACTCAACATTCAAAACACTCTTCACAAAAATATACTCAACATTCATGGCATCCGGTCCCACCACATTATGGCATATAGATGAGGGAAAAGTGGAAACAATGGCAGATTTTATTTTCCTGGTCTCCAAAACCACTATGGTCCTTGACTGCAGTGACAAAATTAAAAGACACTTGCTTCTTGGAAAGAAGAAAGGCTATGAAAAACCTGTGCAGTGTATTAAAAAGCAGAGACTCACTATGCTACAGAGGTCTGTAGTGTCAAAGCTATGATTTCTCCAGTAATCATGTACAGATGTGCAATCTGGACCATAAGAAAGGCTGAATAGCAAAGAATTGAGCTTTTGAACTGTGGTGCTTGTGAAGAGTCTTGAGAGTCCCTTATACAACAAAGAGATCAAACCAATCAATCTGAAAGGAAATCAGCCTGTGACCCCTGCTGACTCAGCTGAGGCATCTACTGAGGGCCTCCAGGTGGAAAGAACAGATGCTTCCTCTCCAAAAGTGCCTAACCATGGCAGCTCCAAGCAAATAGTTTGTAGCCCTACCCATGGAGAAGCTCAGAAAGGCTGAAGGCTCTGTGTACTCTGGGTCCCCCAATACATGTGTTGCATTCTCCCCAGCAGTATTGGAGGCCAAGGAAGGGGCATTCTGTGTCCTGGAGGAGGGGGATGGCTCAGGGATCCACTGGGGCCACCACTTACCAAGTAAAACTGGAAAGGACAGAGCAGGCATATGTGGCAGGGAGCTGGTGACTGGGGTATGGGAACAAAAGGGAATCTGCTCTGCATGAAGTACCTCACCCAAAGTCCCCTGGAGGAGAAGCCTAGTGATAAGAACATCTGAGATGGGACAAAGAAAGACTATTTCATTATCCCTTATAATTCTTCTGAAAGAGGAGGTGGTGGAGTTGGTGGATCATCACAAACTCTTCCAGGGCCTAGACCATCTGCCAGTCGCTATCCTTGGGGCTGCCTCTCCCCAGCTTCAGTTATGTAGTTCTGGAGGAAATTGACAATTATGTGTGCTGCCTGGTCAGGGCCTAAGACCATGTAAAGTGAGTGATAAGACCCCATCTTCCTGCCAGGGTGGCTGATCTAGGGCTGTACATGTGATCTGAGGTGGGCCATTCAGAGAACACCCTTGAACTCTGATGTCTGCAATCTTCTTTCCTTACTAGGTGATGCCTTCGGGATTTAAAACTCTACCGCATGTAGCTTGGACTCCCTCACTAGGTGTAGAAGCCTTAAGGAAGAAAGCTGCCAGGCTAAGACCATCAAAGAAGTGCAAAGGGAAAGAGCGAGAGTGAGAGAGAATTGATGACTTCTGTTTTCTTGGGTCCAGTCACTGAGATCTTTGTATTTGCTCTGATTCTGGAATCCCAGAGATGGGATTTGTATTTGCTCTGATTCTGGAATCCCAGAGATTCAATAAATCTCCCTTTTTCTTGAAGCCAGTTGTTGTAGAGTTCCTCTCAATTTTGATTCAGACTTGGTTCTAGATCCTTCACTCCCAGACACAAACAGAGGCAACCATTTTTTTCAGCAGCATTATGAGTGAAACCCTTTATTCTTTACTGAGAATAGGGTGTACAGACCACCAAAAACAGTTCACATGCATCCTGGGCAAAAGTGCCCTAAATGTGAGTGAGTGTTTGCTCAGAGCAGCCTTACTGATTCCTGAACCACACCAAGAATTTATACTGCCCGTGCCAGGCCAATCCTGTCATTTCCTCGATCAAAGACTGAGAAATACACCCTCAGGAAGACGTCACCCAGGATCCAGGTCTCTGTAGATGGACTCAATCTGTTCTCTGTGAAGGTGGTATAGCAGTGGCCTCTAGAATCCTGGGGGAGTCAGAGACACACAACAGTCAGCATGAGCCCTTACCGGTGACTCTCCACAATATCCAGACCCAGCACAATTCTTTATTTCCCTCTTTTGGTAAATATCAATGGGTTTTCTCAGCAGTAGGGGATATGAGAGTTCATCCAAAACCGAAGACGTCCAAGACATGAGGGTGTCATGAGGAAGAGTGTGGTGAGTGGAGGACTAGGAGTTGGGGAAACAGAGGAAGGAAAAACAACAAAGTCCTACTGTAGAGCGTAAGGAACTATATTCAATACTCACTGATAAACCACATGAAAAACATATATATATATATGTATGTGTGTGTGTGTGTGTGTATAACTGAGTCACATTGTTCTACAACAGAATTTAGCTCAACACTGAAGATTAGCCATACTTCATTATAATTTTTTAGAAAAGAACAAATGTGTCCCTAGTTCCCTTCATTCTCTGTTTCTTTCTTTCTGACTCCTGATCCTTGTTTTCTCTGCAGAGAATGCTGGTTCTCCTCCTGCATCCCCACAATCCGTACTTTATTAAAAAACTTTATTTTGTATTGGAGTACAGCTGACTAACAATATTATGAGTTTCAGGTGGACGTGAAGGGGCTCCACTGTATGTATCCGAGTATCCTGGTCCCAAAGACACCCCTCCCATCCAGGCTGTCATAAAACTGAGCTGAGTTCCCTGTGCTACAAAGTAACTTGTTTTTGGTTATCTACCTTAAATAGAGCAGTGCCCACAACACGTTCTTGAAGATTTAACTCAGGAACACTGAGCAGTCTCCTTAGGCCCACACTCACCCTCTTTGGCCACTTCAGGCTTGGTTGGGTAACGTACTCTGGTTCCCCATTCCCACGGGTCAGTCCATAGCACTCATCATCCCCTAGTAAGTCCCCAGTGCACCAGTGCAGACCACCTTGAGATTCCATTTGCATGGAATCCAGTGCAGTTCTGCCTAGAACCAAGCAACCCTCCATATGACTCAATGAGTTTGTGGTTTTAGAATTCCTGAAATTCCCTCTCTTCCTCAAAGCCTTCTTTGAGCCCATCATCCTGTTCTGAACTCTCTCAGGGAGCTGACATGAAGCCTCCATCCTTTGCTGGGGCTGAGCAGTCACTGTGCACCCTTTATTCTCCTTAGGATCCAACCTCTCCACAGAGGTGTCAGGTATACCAACTCACAAAGGAGGCACCTGGCTGGAGCAAGGGGAAGATGAAGCCGAGAACTAGGCTTACCGTGTAATTTACCTCCAAACCAAGAAAACTTCGAGAATGGAACAGAGACTGTTAACTTATGCTGGGACATCACACTGGGACTGTCCCCTGCCATTCTCCTTGTAACATGGCCAATTTCAGGGACTGCTAGAGCTGAATTTCATGTTCATGCACCTACATGTTCAGAATTGAAGCTCTTTGAAGACTGAGGACCTTAGTGTTCCCCTCTTCTTGTGACTCCCACCGTGCCATATGGTGTGATATCTCCACATTTATTTCAGGAAGATCAGTGTCCCACACGGCCCTTTTCTCTCAAGTGATTGGATTTGAGGGAGGTACTGTTTCAGCCACAGGGCTCAGCAGCATCTGCAATGGTGTGGCATGGCCTCCAGAGGGCGCGCTCCTCCCAGCAGCAGCCCAGGAGTTCCTGCAAGCTCCAGTTTCAGAACCAACCCTCAGTATTGTCCCCTCACCTTGAGGACGTAGGCTCGACCTCGCACTCGGTAGTTGATGCCGTTGATGGTGAAGATAATAGAGGGCAGAGTATTGACTTCATAACATGAAACGTAGTACTGTTAAAGAGAGAGGGGGAGAGGTTGGCCCTGGAGATCCTTGTTGTGTATGGAGACTGGGAGTGACCCTGGGGCATGAACTTTCACCTTGGAACCCCATGGCCTGGCGCCGATGAGCTTCTGTATGTTATTGACCAGTTTTCTTGGGCCTTCGATCAGTGATGTCCCGGTGTCAACAATGGCCTTGCAGCCTCCAGAACAAGCAATTACCTGTCTTTTCATGGAGATGCTGAGAGACAATAGAAGAAAGCGAACATCAAGGTCACTCTGAGTCTCCCCAGAGTTGTCCCCTTCCTGACTGTCTCCTAAACAGCCCTTTATCTCTGGCCCTCTTTTCCTTTCCTCTCGACACAAGCACCTTTCTTGACATCGTTGAATGCAGTACTTGAATACACCAGGATATTTTTTGCCTTGACATGAGCTGGTCTTCCTTCCTAGAATACTCCACTCCACTTTGACAAGTAAATTACTTCTCGTCTTCCAGATTCCAGTTTAACTATATTGTTTTCGGGAAGTCTTTCCCCTGCTGTTTATCAGTCTCCTGTCTTGGTCAGTCTCGGTAGACCCTTCCTCATGTCTGCTGCTGCTGCTGCTGCTAACTCACTTCAGTCATGTCTGACTCTGTGCGACCTCATAGAGGGCAGCCCACCAGGCTCTGCGGTTCCTGGGATTTTCCAGGCAAAGTACCAGAGTGGGTTGCCACTGCCTTCTCCTACTCATGTCTAGCACGTACCAAAGTCACAATTCACTATGTGCCCGAGTCACTTCATGTACAGCTGCCTTCTTAGATGTGAGGGCGAGTTTTATTCCCCTTGCCTCCCTAAAGTGCCTGGCACACAGTGGATGCCCAATGCTTGTCTGTTCAATGAGTGAATGAAGACTGAGAAAACAATAAGAAACCTCCAGAGAGCTGTATCTGGTGGAGAACAAAAAACCGTCGCACACAGAGTGAAGATGGAGATCCGCAGGGGCAGCAGATTCTCATAGTAGGGGGAGAGAGGGGCTCCTCTGTGAGAGGGTGTCTCCCAGCACTGCTCCTATGACCACATCAGACCCTGTGACCCTGGTCAGGAGATACATGACTAGCCCACAGAAACGCCAAAGGAGAGGTCAGCTTTTGTCTGAGGGTATCACACAGAATCCTATCAGTTAAGCCTCTTGTCCTCAGGTCACTCCTGGATCCCACCTTCCTGATTCTCTGTTATAGCCCCTGTCTCACTGTGTGACCTAGAATATGGGATGTCTTTTTTATTAGTTACTTTCACATCTTAAAACTACAACCAAGCTCTCTTCGCTGCTGGGTATCTGCTCCGTAAGAAGACCAGTTTTCCCCATTTTCTCAGGAATTTCCTTGTTTTTGAAATGACATTTATCTGTACTGAGAACTTCCTATGTTCAAGGTAGCCCTGGACAGTCAGTCATCTTATAATAGCTTTGTTCAGGCTGGTGAAATTCTCCCTGATCCTCTGTTCACCACACTGTAGAGTCCTCTAACCATGCTCCCCACCTCAAAGGGCAGTGAGTGAAGCCTTCTCCCAGCCACACAGACCTCTCTGGACCCTTTTTGGATCTTTGTCAGAGCCCTGGTCAGAAGGCCTGTGTATTATAAACCCATGGGTTGTTTCTGTATTTATGGGCTTTTGTGTTTGTTTGTATGTGTGTTTGTATGTGTCTCTGTGTGTGCTTGTGTGTCTCTGACTAGCTATGCATGTTTTTATGTGTCTCTGTGTAGGTTTATATGTGTCAGCTTGTGTGTTTCCATGTGTCTGTGTCATTGTGGGTGGTGTATATGTCTGTGTGACTGTGTGTCTGAGAATGCATTTGTGTGTGTCTGCCTGTGTCCATGTATAGTAGTGAGAGCATCACTTGGGCTGACCCTCAGAGGGTGAGGCTTACCGGTCCATGTGTACACTCCAGTCACCTGCTTCAATCAATGGTACCCAGTTGAGCTCTCCCTTGTAGTAGCGGTGGTCCACCCCACCAAACATCACCACACTGCCCTCCCGCTCGTCTCTGTAGAAAGAGTGAGGAGGTGATCCTTGGAGGACAGTAACAACAGCACTGTCTGAGAGCTGTGCTTGTCCACCCATCAAGGCCCTAATAAGGTCCCCATGTACAGATGCAGAAATAGCTTCTAGGAGACACTGCGATGCAGACTGAGGTCTGTTACTGACTATTGAGTGGCAAAGAGGAGGTTAGAAGCTGAATCACTTGGCTGGGCTCCACCCACTGTGTCTTCTGAAGATGCCCTGGACCTCCAGAGACCTGAATACTCAGACACCCTTAGAGGACAGTGTGCTGAAGTGTTTTGGCTTTCTCCTGGTCCAGCTTGTTGTTTTTCAGGAAAATCAAAGAATGGGAGTTCTAAGGGTATGGGACCAGCTCACCCAGAGTTGGCTCCACTGGCCTGTGACATCTGCTGGACAAAAGGCCCATGCTCAGAAGGGGCCCCTCCTCTGCTCTCCCTGTCTTAAAATGCCTCATATTTCCTGAACAAGGGGTCCCACACTTTTGTGCCCCACACTTGCATTTCTCACTGGCTCCATAAATTGGGTAGCTGGTCCTAAGCCCCCAGTGAAATGCTAATGAGGAAGCAAAGATATCCACCATTTTCCATATCCACATTTTCCTTCCTTCCTTATCAATTTCATAAGCAAATCCTAATGCCTTTCCTTCAACTTGTTACCTGTTGCCTTCCATTAGCCTTCCTCCACACTCACCCCCCTAGACCAAGTTACTGGTCTTGAGCCCAGGAGTAGGGACGTGTTCCAATAAAATTTTATTTAGCCAGGTAGGGTCCTGGGGACATAGTTATCCTGGGTTAGATTATCTCTCAGGATACTTCTTTATCAAGTGTTCTATAACTTTCATGCAACTGAAAGCATCTTACAGCTAATTTGGATAAAGTGATTGTCCATCTCAGACTTACTTGCTCAAGTAGAAGGCAAAAACAGGCTCAGAAATGGCACCTTCATTCTTCAGCTTGTCAAAGATGGGGATGGCTCCAGAGAAGGATTTCTTGGGGAAGTTCAAGCCCAAGATGCCATCATAAGCTCTGCCCTCAAACCCAGATTCTGCCACGCTTAGACCGAAAGGCTGGTCAGTACTTACAAGGTCCCCAATCTGTGGGAGAGAAGAGTGTTCCCACTGTCAGATACGTGAAGTGGGGCTAGGACTGGGCTGGGTGCATTGTCATTAGATCCTCAGAGAAGAACTGAGGCTGTGCTCTGTCTTCAGTGGCCCATAGATGGTTAGACAAAGCTGGGAGGGAAATTTGGGTTCCTTTTGAGAAAGGCTGTGAATTTTAAAAATCTACCCCTCTGAAAAACACCACCTGAGTTAGTCAAATTGACCTTCTGGCTTCTGTACACGTGGGACAACCAAGAGTCAGGCCAGGTCCCATTGGTGCCACCTTATGGACAAAACAATCGAGAGCAAGATAGCCTTCTCTTTGGCATCACTGTGACCTAATGCCAGGAATGGGCTTCATTTGCTGTATGTACTGTGGATTCTGCATCTGTCAAGGAAGACAGAAGCCAAAAACACAATCTTTCTTGCAGGGTTCTGTGCAATTACTGCCTGGGGAATTCACTTTTGGGGATATGTGTATATTTGTGTAAGTGTGTATGAGAGAGAAAAAGAGAGAGGGGAACTACTCAAGTATTTTGGGGGAGGCAGGCCATAGGTTTATTAGACTCTCAAGGGTCCTCTAGAGTGAGAACTCATTTATCAGGCCCCTTGACTTCTCAGGCCTCCAGTTTCCCACTCTGGATACCTGAAGCCCTTGACTGCCTGCACGGTCCCCAGATCAGTTTTATCCTACCCCCAAAATCCCCACAGCAACTTCAGGCCTGAAAAGCCAGCCTAACTCCACCTTTTACCACATGTGTGCCCTCAGCAAGGCCCTTGCTGTCTGCACCTCAGTTTCGTCATATGTCTCATGAGCTAATCAGAGTAACTGCTGCGTGGGGTTGTTGCATGACTAAACCAGTTATCACCTGAAAGTGCCTGGAACAGTTTGTGAATATAAATGTGGGTGATTTAATCACTTCTCACTCCCAGCAAAATGAATCTCGAACTGCTCATGGGCAGAGGAGCTGCAAGTCCACACCACAAGCCACTCTCTTGGTTAGCTAATTTGCTTGCTCACATGTCACCATGGGCACTACCTCCCCAGAGACGTGATCCTGTGGGTAAGATGTTTAATATATATGCGGATTAGGCTAGGAAGGGTCCTGTCAGATGGTCCGGCATCTGTTTTGCAAGCAGTGGTAGCTCCATAGCCAGTCCTGACTCAGCATTTGTTACACTGTTACCCGAACTGTGTCATAAGCAAGGAATCCTCTCATTCTCCCAGTTCCATAGGTGATGCTGAAGGCCTTTAGGGTATGCCAGAAGGTCGAAGAATGAAATTGTCTGAACTTAACGTGTGCAGCTGCAGACACAAGAGATGAATGTCATCAGGTGCCAAGGGTGGAAAACAGGAAGGCAGGGCAAGTGAAGGATGGTCTGGGTAGGGAGTGTGTGGCTCACCACAGGCTGGACTGGTGCAAAAGAGGGAGGTCACCCACAAATCAGATAAGCCTGTGGCAAAGACAACCTGGAATTCCGCTGGGGGTGTTCCAATGGTGATGTTACCTATGTATTGCATCTACAGAGAGAAGGAGGGAATGGGTTAGTGCAGAGCTGGCTACCCTCCATTCCCACACTGATGCCTCCCTCTGGGTGTCACATATCTCTTGAGATCACTTTCTAACCACGGTGCAGCTCACAGACTTTGGTCACATAGGTGCTTGCATTTGATATATTTTTCCTGTGCTTCATTGTATGCAGGATATTGACTCTTATGACTAGGCTTTGAAGTGGTACCTCCTGCATGGAAGCCCAGATGCATAACAACTGGGCCTCCATGACCACTGAACACCCAGGGAAGTCCTGGTGCCTTCATTTGAGAAGCTCTGTCATCTCTTCAAACCCAGCCTTAGCACCCCCTTCTCCAGGAGGTCCTTCTTGATCAACCCCAGCCACTCCCTCTAAACTCAGACCACATCCAATCAACACCACACAGGTGACCCTTTCATTTGACATGTATTTACTCTGCCTATCTCTCAGGCTGGCATGGGCATTCTTTAAGACAAAATAAGCCCTTTTCTAATCTAAAAACAGTAAGAACTGTGTTAGATTCTTATGGCCATAACAGAATACAGGTTCAGTAACTTTTTACTGCTGTTTTTCTTGCATCTGTGGAAACTGAATTCCTCTACTTATGGATTCACAATTGCTTTGCAATTGGTTCTACCTTTTGATCAGTGATGGTTCACTCTTCATCTGTAACTGAGTGCCTCACTTACTTCAGAAGGAATAATCACCTTCAAACTAATGACTCATATTTGACAAAGAAATGGATATTTACCTGCCACCTGTTAATTGCCAGGCCCAGTCACAAAGACCAACAGTTGAGGATGAGACTGCTTTCTCCTGTGGTTAGGGTCCCTGTTTTCCAGGGTGTCTCTACCTCCTGCAGGAAGCCCAACCCCAACATCCCACCTGGTGCCTCCAGATGAGCCACATGCTAAGCTAGAGCACTGGGAGGATCTGTGGAGCACCATGCTCCCAAAATACTCACATCTCTGATGTTTCTCAGTGGGTGAATAGTTAGATTTGAGCCACGAAAAGAAATCTCGGACAATCTGTTACCATGCTCCTTTAAGAAATTGTTCAGCATACTTTTTCCACTGAGGGTGTTTCTCATAGTCTTCACTCTCCTTAAAGGTATTCTTTTACCAAGCATTTGATGAAGAAAACAAAGAAGATGCTATAATTAGCTGTCAGTGTTAAGGTATAACTGTCAGTGTAATGGCCCTGTGTATTTTCTAATCATTTTTATGAGGCACATTGTTATCAAAATTTTATGCATATACCATGGCAAAGACATAGATTTGAATACAGGTTCTTTTCTGCAATCTTGGGTAAACCATATGACCATGTGGTGTCTCAGTCTCCCCTTCGGTAAAATGGTGGAACATAGCAATACAAACCCTTCAAATAGAATATTTTGGGGATAAGTGAAGTGATGGATATAAGGTACCTAATAAATAGGAAGTCTCAACAATGACAGCCATTAGCATTGCTGTTGCCATCCCACACATTCCTTCTCATAGAACCTCAAGGATGGAGGTAGAAGGGGAACTCTTATCCTCTTTTACAAGGGAGGAATTTGAAATGCAAGAGGTTTCTGAGTTTGCTCTGGTCACACTGCTTGTCAGATACAAAACAGTGTATGTAAAATAGTGTATCTTTCTCCAAGTTGAAAGAGAAGAAATAGTTGAAAGAAGAATCCAAGATATAGGGAACAAGGAAGGGAAATTCAGAGGCTTGATAAGGAAGTAAGAGTAAAATGAAAAATTAAAAGAAAACAACATAAAGAGAAATAGACTCCCAGTGACTTTCAAAGAGATGGAGAGAAAAATAACTGTGATACAGAGATGCAGACATAGGCATATACACACTGAAATAGACAGGGAAAAAAGAGAACATGTTAGTGCTATTCCACATTGACCACATCAACATCTGCATAGACTGTGCACTGAACAGTTGCAAGGAGTTGTATTTTCAACAAATTATGACATGACTGGACCCCAAGATTTGTGCAACCCAAATCTACACCAAGACCTTGGGATCCACAGTTCCTATAGCAACTTACTTATCAATATGTAAGAGTTGAACTTTAAGACTCTTAGGGAAATACTCCATTCCCTTCTAAATCTGATGGATGGAAGAATAATCAGATGAAAAGAAAAATCTGAGAAAGGAATATGATATGACATACAGTCCCCATACTTACTTGACTATGCATTCTGAGAAGGCCACCAGACTGAGGAGCACAAGCCACTTCATGCTCCTTTCCTGGCTCCAAGTACTCAGAGAAGTTTGGGTTCTTAGCATGTACTGCTGACTGGGAGCCTCTAGTTATATATGCTGTAACCTACCCTAGTTTTCTGCTTTAGGCCACTAAAAGATCTGAAGAAAAAAAAGAAAACACAAAGCTCTTGATAAAATCTACCTTCATCAGTGTCCTCGGTGAATGGACTTTGAAGCTTCACAGAATACAGAGAATTGAACTGTAATCTCTTCCTTGAATCTTGGCTGGAAAATAAAACTGATCTGCATGGACATCTATGAAGACAGAGAACCTTGCCTGCTTGGAGAAAAAACTGCTAAATACATCATGAAAATGGATACTAGGGGCCATGCTCGACACTCATGGTTTCATGTCATCTTCCTAGCCACTTCATGAGATATGCATTGCTGTCTTCATTGCAGAAGAGATTGCTAGGATGATAAGTTGTCAAATGGCAAAATGAAGACTTCAGGGACAGCCCAGGGACATGCAACTGGCTTTAGGTAGGGAGTCTAATGGCAGACATCAGGGGCACCTATGATGCCAGTCTGTATCATAGATTCAGGGCAGAGCAGTACTTCAATTGCATGGTTTCTGTATTGGAAGAAATGTCATATGCATCCACAAGATATTTTATATCATCCAACAAATTACAAGGAAGAACTGTGTGCTAGGCTCTGGGTTAAAGTCTTCAAAGTCAAAGTTGATTGAGACAAAAGTATTCTTTACCTTAAGAGAGAGAGAGAAGTCTCGTTCTCACAAACTCATGGCCCCAAGATTCAGGAGATACAATACTAGGACTAGGTGGCCATGTTGGAATCTGGGCAGCACAGGCCTTACCACTGGGAGCAGCCTTTCCTCCACTTCACCTATGTTGGAAAGCAGGCTAGATAGCCATGTTTTCAAGAGAGTCGGAAGTTTGCATATTTATGTACAATCTACTGATTTTAATGTTAGCAACTAATTTTTTTTTCCCCAAAATAATAAGTGGGAACAAAATCTCCACAGCAATGTGCTGGAATCAGCCTTCAGTCTCTGCAGTTTTTTGTTTCTGGCCTAAAGTTGGGAGTGCAGTGGGGACAGGGAGGAATTGAATTCATGTTGGTTGATTTATAAAGAGACTGAATGCATACTAAACATGCTGACTGATTGGAAAAGACCCTGATATTAGGAAAGATTGAAGGCAAGAGGAGAAGCGAAAGACAGAGGATGAGATGGTTGGATAGCATCACCAAGTTGATGGAGGTGAGCTTGAGCAAGCTCTGAGAGTTGGTGATGGATAGGGAAGCCTGACATGCTGCAGTCTATGGCACTGCAAAGAGACAGACATAACTGAAGGACTGAGCTGAACTGAACAAATTGAGAACAAAAACTAATAAATCTAATTGCATCAAGTTTTTGACTAGTTACCTATAACAACACATTACTTAAGTGGCTTTAAAATTCAGACTTATGACTCTACATTCAAAGTGGAATATCTTCTAAGGAAAAACAAAAATCCTGCCCATCAAAAACGAAATCAAAGAAAATGAAAAGAAAAAGAAAAATCTGACACTATGTTCAACAACTTCAGTTCAGTTCAGCTGCTCAGTCATGTTCAACTCTTTGAGCCCATGAACAGCAGCATGCAAGGCCTCCTTGTCCATCACCAACTCCCAGAGTCCACACATATTCATGTCCATTGAGTTGTTGATGCCATTCAACCATCTCATCCTCTGTCATCGCCTTCTCCTCCTGCCCTCAATCTTTCCCGACATCAGGGTCTTTTCAAATGAGTCAGCTCTTTGCATCAGGTGGCCAAAGTATTGGAGTTTCAGCTTCAGCATCGGTCCTCCCAGTGAACATTCAGGACTGATTTCCTTTAGGATGGACTGGTTGGATCTCCTTGCAGTCCAAGGGACACTCAAGAGTCTTCTCCAACACCACAATTCAAAAGCATCAATTCTTCGGGACTCAGCTTTCTTTACAGTCCAACTCTCACATCCATACATGACCACTGGAAAAACCATAGCCTTGACTACACGGACATTTGTTGACATAGTAAAGTCTCTGCTTTTCAATATGTTGTCTAGATTAGTTTAAACTTTCCTTCCAATGTGTAAGCGTCTTTTAATTTCATGGCTGCAATCACCATCTGTTGTGATTTTGGAGCCCAGAAAAAACGAAGTCAACCACTGTCTCCACTGTTTTGCCATCTATTGGCCATGATGTGATGGGACAGGATGCCATGATCTTAGTTTTTTAAATGTTGAACTTTAGGCCGACTTTTTTCACTCTTCTCTTTCAACTTCATCAAGAGGTTCTTTATTCTTCCTCACTTTCTGCAATAGGATGGTGTCATCTGCATATCTGAGGCTATTGATATTTCTCCCAGAAATCTTGATTCCAGCCTGTGCTTCTTCCAGCCCAGCGTTTTCATGATGTACTCTGCATATAATTTAAATAAGCAGGATGATGATATGCAGCCTTAACGTACTCCTTTCCTATTTGGTACCAGTCTGTTGCTCCATGTCCAGTTCTAACTGTTGCTGCATACAGGTTTTTCCAGAGGCAGGTCAGGTGGTCTGGTATTCCCGTCGCTTTAAGAATTTTCCATGTTTTATTGTTATCCACACAGTCAAAGTCTTAGCATAGTCAGTAAAGCAGAAGTAGGTGTTTTTCTGGAATTTCTTGCTTTTTTGATAATCCATCAGATGTGGGCAATACGATCTGTGGTTCCTCTGCCTTTTCTAAAACCAACTTGATCATCTGGAAATTCATGGTTCACGTACTGCTGAAGCCTGGCTTGGAGAATTTTAAGCATTACTTGACTAGTGGGTGAGAAGAGTGCAACTGTGCTGTAGTTTGAGCATTCTTTGGCACTGCCTGTCTTTGGGATTGCAATGAAAACTGACCTTTTCTAGTCCTGTGGCCATTGCTGTATTTTCCAAATTTTGTGGCGTATTGTATACAGCACTTTCATAGCATCGTTTTTCAATATTTGAAATAGCTCAAATGGGATTCCATCACCTCCACTAGCTCTGTTTGCAGTTAGGCTTCCTAAGGCCCATTTAACTTCACATTCCAGGATCTCTGGCTCTAGGTGAGTGATCTCACCATCGTAATGATCTGGGTCATGAAGATCTTTTTTTTTTCACAAGTCCTATGTGTATTCTTGCCACCTCTTCTTAATATCTTCTGCCAGATCCATACCATTTCTGTCCTTTATTGAGCTCATTTTTGCATGAAATATTCCCTTGGTATCTCTAATTTTCTTGAAGAGAACTCTAGTCTTTCCCATTCTATTGTTTTCCTCTATTTCTTTGCACTAATCACTGAGGAAGGCTTTCTTATCTCTCCTTGCTGTTCTTTGGAATTGGGCATTCACATCAGTATATCTTTGCTTTTCTCCTTTGCTTTTTGCTTCCCTTCTTTTCACAGCTATCTGTAAGGCTGCCTCAGACTGCCATTTTGCTTTTTTTGCACTGCATTTTCTTAGGGATGGTCTTGATTCCTGTCTCCTGTACAATGTCATGAACCCTCTGTGCATAGTTATTCAGGCACTCTGTCTTTTAGATCTAGTCCCTTAAATATATTTCTCACTTCCACGGTATAGTTCTAAGGGATTTGTTTTAGGTCATACCTGAATGGTCTAGTGCTTTTCTCCACTTTCTTGAATTTCAGTCTTTAATTAGTAACAAGGAGTTCATGATCTGAGCCATGATATGAACCAAGTACAACATATGACTACATTCTTTCAATAAACTGTGAAAAGACATCTGCTTTTTGAGACTCAGGGAAATTTGCACATGGACTGGATAGAAAATGTTCATTTTCTTGGGAACAAAAAAGCATTTTTTTTCATATCCTATCATTCTACCACAAATACTCATTATGTATATTGGGTGAAATGTACATCGGGTGAAATGTACATCTTGTCCCTAACATCCTTCAGGAAAAATGAATAAGTGTTAAAAGAGGGAATGAAATGATGGTCTGTCTTGATTTAAAAACAGATAGCTGCTATGCTATTCATAGCTGCTATGGATTGAATGGTGTCCACCCTTGACTCCCAATGTGATGGTATTAGGAAGTAGGGCCTTTGGGAGGTACCCTGGTTGACATGGGGTTTTGATGGTGGTCCCTCATGATGGGACTAGCCTCTCCCTCTTTTTCTCTCTTATTCTCCTTCTTCTTCCTTCCCTTCAACCACTACATGTGAGAACATAGCAACAAGAGAAAGACTGATGTAAGTCAAGAATGTCTTCGCTGGGAACTCAATTGGCCACCACCTGGATGTTGCATAGTCTCCAGTCTATGACAACCTGTGGGACTAAGAGGTTAGTTTTGTAGTTATTGATGTCAAATGATGAAATATAGGGTTCATAACACTCTTCGTTCTTATATTTGTTATGTTTGAAACAGTTTTTTAGTAAGAAGTTTATAGAAAGCCCATTTTGAAGTTTCTGACTTAGTGATAGCTTGAGGAGCCCAAGATTGCAGATTCAGGCAGGCCTGCAATGAATGAGTGGTTGGAGGACCACATGCTCCTTACTCCAACTCATCTCTTGTCATCTGAAAACTGTCCCTCACACCTGTTACTTTTACCACTCCCCAACCCCATCTGCATCTCCATTCCTCTGCTAAGCTGAATCATCTAGTAGGAGATGTTAATGATTCAGGACAGGGTCTGGAAGCAGAAGGAATGCATAAATTTTAAAAAGAATGAACTGGGAACACCCGTCTTGGTTTTCCCTTCTTTAGTGCCATCTGCAGGTGAAGGATTGGGCTTGGGTAGGGAGGGAGCCAGAAGTGGGACTGCCAAGATATCTACAAGTGAAGGGAGGAGGAATTCGGAACCCAGTAACCAGGAGGTGGGCAGCATGCACATGACCCAGGAGGGAAGGGAGAAGCACTGGGAAAAGAATAGTGCCTACCTGAGGGCCAGACTTTCTTGAGTGTTCTGGTTAAACTTGGAGGTCACGTATTTCCTGCTGGAATTCCTTCTCTAGATGTGGAGGGGAGAGAGCTGTACTCACTGCTAATGAGTCACAGGGAGAGGGAAAGGCTCTCCCAGAGGCCCTTTGATTCCACTCTAAGAGTGGGCATTATCCCAAGCCAGAGAGCAAATGGCAGATAATCCAAAAGATGACCTACTTTAATGGTATTTAAAATACTACAAAATTTTGCTAAGAGTCCTGGCATATCTAGTTCCCAGAGTTTATTTGGAGAGATGATTCATCAGCCTAATTTGGGTTTCTGCTGAGGAATCTACAAGCTTCCCCAGTGGTAACTTTTGACTTATAACTACCTGATCTCATCCCACAGAACCCAAATGATGGTAAGTTCCAGGGGGCAAGGCCTCTAAGACCTCGGTGTCAAAGCAGCTGTGTGCCAAGTGGTCTACCACTCTCAGCCCTGAGTCCAGGACCCATGAACATTACCAGACAGTTACAGCCTCCTGCCCACCAGAGGTAGCCTCAGCTTCCTCAGCAACACCCAACTCTGAGCCACTTGTCCACTGATTGGCACTGAGCTTCAGTCTGGAACAAGGGTTCTGGAGCAAGTCCAGTCTCCCTCATGCAAGAGATGGGAAACTGAACCTTGGGGTGCATGACTCACCTTAGCTTCAGGCAAGTTAGTGAAGACTTAGGACCCAGGAACTCTGGTTCCCAGGCTAGGAGACTTCCAGAAAGGGAAAGTTGAGAGAAATCTCAATTGCATCCACTGCTGGGTAGCTCTAAGATGTCTGCAAGCACCAGAGTGGAAGTTTCTTTCCCGTTGCCCTTCAAGTCTGGTTCCGATTTTAGCAGGAGACCTGCCTCCGTGTAAGAGCAGGAAAGCAATATTTAGGGCTGTTTCTTCTGTGTTCCAGGCACAGTGGGAGAGCCCCAGCTGTAGTGATTCTAGGAGGCAGTCCTACAGGTGGTGACTGACTCATTCCCAACTCAGATCCCCAGAGCTCCAGCTCCTCATTCACACAAGACAAACCCTTGGCTGACTGGGTTACATGAACCTGCATTCACAGCGAGAAGCTTTCTCTTCTCAGCCTTCTGGTAACTTAGATATGTGCCTTATGTTTTCTCAGGGAACCACTGGCTGAGTGAGGTCGGGGTCTGAGACTAGCCTGGATGCAGGGGATGTGTTCCCTCTTTGATGCTCCAAAGAGACCTTGGAGGTTCAAAGGCCTTGAGAGAATTACAATCACCCTTATATTTTGTAGGGACTTTGCTTTACAAATCTGGTTGGAGAAAAAGGACAGGAACACAGGACAAAGCTGGACATCTCTGGATCCCAGCTGACTGAATTGAGTTCCAGCCACTAGGCTTCAGAGCCAGGTGCTGATGTTATGCACAAGCCACCTTTGAAGATGCAAAAGAGGAAAGAGTTTTGGGCAGAGAGCAGTGTGGTCAAAGGGCCATGAGAATCACATGGGACAAGATGAAACAAAAGTCATTACTTGTTTCTTTGCTCTATCAGTTCCTTTGCATTTCTACTCCTGAGACCAAGTACATGGAGATAGTCAGAGGCAATGGTGGTGCCCCTGGCACGTGATGCTCCTGGAGATAACCAGTTTGTGGACACATTTCTGAGTCCAGAGCATATTAAACCTCGTGATAGCCCCAGGTACTCCATTCTTGGGAAGGCTGACATGCCTCATTGTTGCTAACTCACAACTGAAGCATGGGATAAGGTCATGGAAGGTAGCCATTTATTAAACTGGTTACCTTGGTCCTTAGCAGGGGCTACTTCCCACATCTAGAATATTTTTCTCCCAGGTTTTGCATGGCTAGGTCCTTCTCAACATTTACCATCATCTCAAATGGGTCTCTCTTGGGCTTGCTTTCCCTGGCTACTGCAGTCTCACAAGCGCAGACCCTCATCTAAAAAGTACCTAGACCCTTCCCTCCATCAAAACAATAATTATAGTTACCAAAGTGAAAAGGTAGGGGAGGGATAAATGGAGAGTTTGAGATTAATATATATATACTACTTTATTGAATAGATAATCAACAAAGACCTACTGTACAGTACAAGAATTCTACTCAATAGTCTGTAATATCCTGTATGGGAAAATAATCTAAGAAACAATGGATACATGTATATGTATAAGGGAATTAAATGCCCATACAACTAATATTAATGTAATGTTGTAAATCAACTATACTCCTATATAAACTAAAACCTGATTTTTTTTTTTAAACAATGCTTACATGTAGAGACCCATGGAGTTCTTTAGACTCGCAGGATTTCAGACATGATGCTGGAGATGGCAGACTGGATGCAGAAATCTAGACATTACCTGAGGTTGCATTTTCCTTAGCTTTGGTGTATTTTGCTTCTAGTGTCACCTTTGATTTGTCTTTGGAGGATCTAATACAAGGGCTTGGAGACACCAGTTAGGTGTTAGTTGAAGGATGAGAGGGAGGCTCTAGTTGGAGAGTGAAATCCCAGCTCCCTAGCCTTGGGTTGGTGCATGTTTGAGGCACAACTTATGCCCAAGTTCCTGTGAAAACAGGCTGTAGCTTCCCTCTCCACAACTTGCATGATATCAGACCCAGATTGGTTTCATCCTTTTTCATGTCCTACTTTCCATTAAACCTCACTGTTTTTTTTTTTTTTTTTTTAGCATTATGTCTTCATTGCAGAGAAGGCAATGACACCCCACTCCAGCACTCTTGCCTGGAAATCCGATGAACAGAGAAGCCTAGATGCCTGCAGTGCATGGGGTCGCTGAGGGTTAGATACGACTGAGCAAATTCACTTTCACTTTTCACTGTCATGCATTGGAGAAGGAAATTGCAACCCACTCCACTATTCCTGCCTGGAGAATCCCAGGGACGGTGGAGCCTGGTGGGCTGTCATCTATGGGGACGCACAAAGTCGGACATGGCCAAAGTGACTTAGGAACAGCATCAGGTCTTCACTGCTGCTCAGTTCAGTTCAGTTCAGTTCAGTCACTCAGTCATGTCTGACTATTTGTGATCCCATGAATCACAGCATGCCAGGCCTCCCTGTCCATCACCAACTCCACTCAGACTCATGTCCATCGAGTCATTGATGCCATCCAGCCATCTCATCCTATGTCGTCCCCTTCTCCTCCTGCCCTCAATCCCTCCCAGCACCAGAGTCTTTTCCAATGAGTCAACTCTTCTCATGAGGTGTCCAAAGTACTGGAGTTTCAGCTTTAGCATCATTCCTTCCAAAGAAATCCCAGGGATGATCTCCTTCAGAATGGACTGGTTAGATCTCCTTGCAGTCCAAGGGACTCTCAAAAGTCTTCTCCAACACCACGGTTCAAAAGCATCAATACTTCGGTGCTCAGCCTTCTTCACAGTCAAACTCTCACATCCATACATGACTACTGGAAAAACCATAGCGTTTATTAGATGGACTTTAATCGGCAAAGTAATGCCTCTGCTTTTGAATATGCTATCTAGGTTGGTCATAACTTTTCTTCCAAGGAGTAAGTTTCTTTTAATTTCATGGCTGCAGTCACCATCTGCAGTGATTTTGGAGCCCAAAAATTTAAAGTCTGACACTGTTTCCACTGTTTCCCCATCTATTTCCCATAAAGTGATGGGACCAGATGCCATGATCTTCATTCTCTTAATGTTGACCTTTAAGCCAACTTTTTCACTCTTCTCTTTCACTTTCATCAAGAGGCTTTTTAGTTCTTCTTCACTTTCTGCCATAAGGGTGGTGTCATATGCATATCTGAGGTTATTGGTATTTCTTCCAGCAATCTTGATTCCAGCTTGTGTTTCTTCCAGTCCAGTGTTTCTCATGATGTACTCTGCATAGAAGTTAAATAAGCAGGGTGACAATATACAGCCTTGACATACTCCTTTTCCTATTTGGAACCAGTCTGTTGTTCCGTGTCCAGTTCTAATTGTTGCTTCCTGACCTGCATACAGATTTCTCAAGAGGCAGGTCAGGTGGTCTGGTATTCCCATCTCTTTCAGAATTTTCCACAGTTTACTGTGATCCACACAGTCAAAGGCTTTGGCATAGTCAATAAAGCAGAAATAGATGTTGTTTTCTGGAACTCTCTTGCTTTGTCCATGATCCAGCAGATGTTGGAAATTTGATCTCTAGTTCCTCTGCCTTTTCTAAAACCAGCTTGAACATTAGGAAGTTCACCATTCATGTATGGCTGAAGCCTGGCTTGGAGAATTTTGAGCATTGCTTTACTAGCATGTGAGATGAGTGCAATTGTGCGGTAGTTTGAGCATTCTTTGGCATTGCCTTTCTTTGGGATTGGAATAAAAACTGACGTTTTCCAGTCCTTGGCCACTGCTGAGTTTTCCAAATATGCTGGAATATGGAGTGCAGCACTTTCACAGCATTATCTTTCAGGATTTGAAACAGCTTCACTGGAATTCCATCACCTCCACTAGCTTTGTTCGTGTGATGCTTTCTAAGGCCCATTTGACTTTACATTCCAGGATGTCTCGCTCTAAATGAATGATCACACCATCGTGATTATCCGGGTCATGAAGGTCTTTTTTGTACAGTTCTTCTGTGTATTCTTGCCACCTCTTCTTAATATCTTCTGCTTCTGTTAGGTCCATACCATTTCTGTCCTTTATCAATCCCATCTTTGCATGAAATAGTCCCTTGGTGTCTCTAATTTTCTTGAAGAGTTCTCTAGTCTTTCCCATTCTGTTGTTTTCCTCTATTTCTTTGTATTGATCACTGAAGAAGGCTTTCTTATCTCTTCTTGCTATTCTTTGGAACTCTGCATTCAGATGCTTATATCTTTACTTTTCTCCTTTGCTTTTCACTTCTCTTCTTTTCACAGCTATTTGTACGGAACTTCTCTATTTTCAGTGAGCAGAGTCTACTCTGTAATTGCAGTGCACTGGCTTTTCAGTCCTGTGCTTCTCTTGATGTAAATCACAGCCTCTAAAGCACTCAGGCTCAGTAGTTGTGGCTGACCGGCTTAGTTGCCCTGGGGCATTTGCAATCTTCACAGACCAGGTCTCAAAGGCATATCTTAAGCACTGGGTCAAAAGGGAAAACACTCTGGGAAAAATTTGAAATAAGTCACTTTTACATGAAACTTGGCACCATGACCTATTTATGAGGAGACTGATACAGGATTGTCCTTGCTTCAAGCAATCTCCTGAGATCAGGACTGATTCATGTTCCCCTCCCAAAGGTTCCTATAAGATCTTGAAGCTGTCCTGCCATGTGGCGTTGTTCTTGCTTCAGTTTCTGAATCCCACACTAGAGCACAGTTTCCAGAGGGCAGGGCTGTCACTTAACTCACTTCTAAGTATACGTCAGTAGATATTGTCTCATTCAGACCCTAATGTCAAGACAAGGTTAACACAAAGATCAGTTATTCTATTATGAGTGTTCCATTACAGGTTCAATGACTGTAATCAAAACCTAAATAACATTGTTTTAAATACAATACAATTTCATGTTTCTGAATCCCACACTAGAGCACAGTTTCCAGAGGGCAGGGCTGTCACTTAACTCACTTCTAAGTATACGTCAGTAGATATTGTCTCATTCAGACCCTAATGTCAAGACAAGGTTAACACAAAGATCAGTTATTCTATTATGAGTGTTCCATTACAAGTTCAATGACTGTAATCAAAACCTAAATAACATTGTTTTAAATACAATACAATTTCAATTCTCTGTCATATAATGTTAGTGCAGGTCTCTCCACAGAAATGAGGGCCCAACTTCTTTCTTGTCACATCTTCCACCTGTGCTACTTACCTCTGGTCTAACATGGCTGCTCCAGCTCCTGTCATTACATCTGCATTCCACCTAGTGGAACACAAAATAATACTTCCATTTGGAAGTGACATATCAACTCTACTCAAATTCTACTGGCCAAAGTATCTTCTATGGTCATGGCAAACCTGGGGATTGTGGGCACACAGAAGGGCAGGGGGATGTGATCCTACTTCAGAACATTAATGATGAGTAACAAGGGCCACCACCCTTCATTCAGGTCTCTGTAATTCATTCTTCTTTTGTTCTCTCCACACAGCTCTCTGCCTGTTTTGGCATGCAGATATGGATATGGATGAGGTTATAAGAGAGGACACGGCCCAGGCTGTGCAAATATGGAGAAAACAAGAAAGGAAAGAAGATATGAAAGTATAAAAATTCAAAATCCAAAGGAAAGCATGCTTATAATCAAAATTTTGCATTTATACAATTTAGGAATGGTTAATGAATCAATTTATAAAATAAAAAATTAGAGAAATATAAAATATAAATATATTTACTAAACCCAACAAAATAATAAGGCTATATCATATTAAATACATAGTAGTATCAGGATTAAGTTTGAATGCACATTGAAAAAAACTAAAACAACTATAACTTTAGCAAGATCAACTTGATTTTTCTCTCCCACTGAAAGAAATCTGGAGGTGGGCCAGCCAGAGTTTGGGTAGTATTCATCTCCTAGGTTACACGATTGTCCAATACAACTGCAGGAGTTCCAGTCATCACAACCAAAATCCAGATTGCAGTTAGGAAGAAAGCAGGGAAAGGAAGAGTCCCATCTATCAGCTGAATCAGCTCCTTGAAACCAGTCTTCCAATAAATCCCTCTTACAGATCTGCTTGAATTTCTAAGTCAACAGTCATGACTAAGAGCACGGGTGGGTAGGAAGTGCAGTCCTGTAGTTACTAGGCTCATGGCTATATAACAAACTATTTTTAGTTTTGAAATAGAAGCAGAAAATAGATCATTTAGTAGGTAGACTCTAGTGCCTGCCTTAAAGAACAAATCAAAACAAACAAACAAACAAACAAAAAGAATGAAATAGGCTGAACTGCTGGGCACAATGTGGGAGCCAGGAGAAAGGAGCACCAAGGAGAAACAGCTAAATGGATCTGAACTGCGCTCCAGAAAATAGAGGTGGACTGGTCATTAGAGATCTTCTAAGGACTGAAGTGAGGATTACACATACCACATGACCCAATTTGGTTTGAAAACTGCTTTTTCAACTCAGGTCCCAAATCTCTCTCAATTATTCAGCTTCTAAGTACCTTGTCTATGTTACCTCACATTCTGACCTACCTGTTTCAACTTCGTTATTTCTATTCACATCACTTCTCCATTTAGTCCCCCAGCATTACAAGATCCAGTATTGAGAACTTAGCAACACTTTCTAGAAGTGGGTAGAAACACAATGACTATTTCTACTTTAGTATTTTCTTGTCCTGATCAAGGTCTTTTGAGAAGACTGAAATGGAGAACTGAATTATGGAGATCTCATGTTTCCTCTAAAATCCCAACCAAGAGTGACTTCCTTGGACCTGGAGGGGATGCATTCAATTTTGGATCCACAGGTCTTAACAGAACAGTAAGTCCCCTGTATATGAACAAGTAATAGTTGAAAAGGGTGTTCAAACATTCCAATTTCTTCATAAATCCAGCAAAGTTACTTAGGTAGCCAACTAAGACAAATGCCTATATATTACTGTAGTTTAATAGCTTTATGATATTTTTCACACAAATATCACATAAAAAGCAAACACAAACAATAAAGGAAACATTTTTAATGTTGCAGTACCTGGATAGGGCATGGCAACCCACTCCAGTATTCTTGTCTGGAGAACCCACATGGCAAGAGGAACCTGGTGGACTGTGGTCCATATGTCGAAAATTCAGACACAGCTGAGCAACTAAGCACAACTTTAAAAATAGAATAGTAGTACCATCTACATTACCACTGCATTTATGCTTCCTTTCAGAAAGTGTAGGCTTGAAATAAAGTCCTGCACTATTGTACTCCATAGAGTTCTGTACAGCAAAGTACATAAATGTACACCAACTTGTCTTGCATGTGCCCACTACAATGGATGTCAGATCTGTGAACTAACTGATGTGATTGCACATGCAAATGCACTTTTACATGTTTGAAAGTTCAACTTGAATGTTTGTATGTAACAAACTTGCTACACAGGTTTTCAATGAATGTTTGTATTGAAGGAACAAGAGAGGAGAGTAAGGAGCTGCCAGTTCTTTCCCTTTTTGCGTGTATTATGGCCACTCAATGAATAGAAATTTCATTGGGTGAAATTGAGACCTGGTGTATGGGAATATGGTTGCAAGTGACAGAGGACCAGGATCCCAGGAGGTAGGACAAGAGCCGTGGTTGGTTGAAAAGAGCCAAGAGTGTGAAATAGGAAGAAATAAGTTTTCCCTGGTTTATGTGAAAGACTCAGCAAATATCATCCAGCTTTGTGGGTAGTGATTGAGCTGTGGTTTAGAGGAGCAGTCCCTGTTGCCCAGGATGAGCAAGACAGGAGAAGAGAGAGGAGACTGAACCATGAAAATCAAACATGAATGTCCAGTATTGTCTGTGTATGTCAAGTATGTTTAGTATTGACAAGATATAAGTCCTGTCAATTTATCTGCTCCCTCCTGAGAAGAATTAGAGTTGTATAAGAGGGAAGGTCCACACTATACTAGCACCTTATTCTTCTTCTGTCCAGTGAACATTGATTTCTAATGCCATTTCTTTATAAACAGAGGATGTACTTTGTATGATTGAAGTCTTCTAATTTATTGTTCCATATAAACTTTTGGTACTGTTCTGTGCCCAGGGACATGGGGTTCTGGGGCCTGGCAGGCTCTGTTTCAGCTGCACAGTGTGGTGTATGGGGATTTGCTGTCATCTGAGGCCTGGGGTATATCTTTAGTCGGGGTTCACATCTGAGGGGTTACTTCTAGTTGGATTTAATTCTATCATCTTGCTCTTTATCTTCAGTTTATCCCATGTTCTTTTTTCCGTGTCTCTTTTTATCCCTGACTTCTTTGTGACTGAGTAGTTTTTATGATTCCCTTTTATAGACTTTGTCACTTTATTAACTTAACAGTTTTTTTAGTAGTTTTAAGATCTATGATATGCTCTTTAACTTGCCGGTCTATCATTATTAAATATGATAATTATTATTTATTCATTTATCATTTCTTTATTTGTACTGGGTCTTAGTGTGGCATGCAGGATCTTCCTTGTGGTAGGGACTCTCTATTTGAGGAGGGCATGCTCAGTAATTGCAGCGTGTAAACTATATTTGAGACATGCAGGCTTAGTGGCTTGGTGGCATGAGGGACCTTAGTTGTCTGGCAAAGGAACAAACCTTTGCCATTTGCAAATGCTTTGTATTGCAAAGCAGATCCTTAACCACTGGACCACTAAGGAAGTCCCTATATTTACCTTTTAATACATATTACATGTTTATCATTTTGGGTACTGTTCATTCCCCCTGTAGATCCAGATTTTCACTTGGTTCTAAATTCCTTCTGACTTGAAACATTTTAAAAAACATTTATTACATGGTCTGTTGGTGGTGATGCAGTCTTGTAGTTGTTGTATGCCTGAGAAAGTCTTTTATCTTGTTTTTCATATGTATTTTTCTTGAGTATGGAATTCTGAGTCAATTTTATTTCTCTTAGCCTTTAAGATGTGGCGCCAGTGTCCTCTGGCTAACATTGTTTCATTTGCCTAATCTGCTGTCATCCCCATTTTTTCTTCTGCTGTGTCTGTTTTATCTTCTGGTTACATTTCTTTGGTTGATTGTCTCAAACCATGAATTACGATGTACTCTTATATAGTTGTCATATTTCTTGTCCTTGAATTAATTGAGCTTCTGTGTTAACAGGTTTAAAGCTTTCATCATACCTGGAAATTTTTCAGCCAGTAATTATGAAGTTCTTTGCTCTATTCTCCTGTCATTTACTTTCTGTGGGATTCCACTTAGATATGTTTAAACACTCTTAAATTTACTTCAAAGGTCTCTGATGCACAATTAATTTTTTCCCACAGTCTTTGCATTTCTATTTTACATGTCTCTATTTAACATATTCAATATTCTTCAGCTTCATGAATATAAGGTTTATTGATGTAGAAGCATTTTAATGTCCTTCCCTGCTAATTATGTAATAAATATTTTACTTGTGTTTTTTGTTCTGTCTTGTTTTCATTTTTTACTTATTTATTTTTATTTACTTTACAATACTATATTGGTTTTGCCATACATTGACATGAATCTGCCACGGGTGTACATGAGTTCCCAATCCTGAACCCCCGTTCCACCTCTCTCCCCATATCATCTCTCTGGGTCATCCCAGTGCCTCAGCCCCAAGCATCCTGTATCCTGTATTGAACCTAGACTGACGATTCGTTTCTTACATGATAGTATACATGTTTCAGCGCCATTCTCCCAAATCATCCCACCCTCTCCCTCTCCCACAGAGTCCAAAAGTCTGTCTCTTTTGTGTCTCTTTTTCTGTCTTGCATACAGGGTTATCATTACCATCTTTCTAAATTCCAAATATATGTGTTAGTATACTGTATTGGTGTTTCTCTTTCTGGCTTACTTCACTCTGTATAATAGGCTCCAGTTTCATCCACCTCATTAGAATGGATTCAAATGTATTTTTTTTTAATGGCTGAAAAAATTGTGTATATGTACCACAGCTTTCTTATCCATTCATCTGCTGATGGACATCTAGGTTGCTTCCATGTCCAGGTTATTATAAACAGTGCCGCAATGAACATTGGGGTACACGTGTCTCTTTCAATTCTGGTTTCCTCGGTGTGTATGCCCAGCAGTGGGATTGCTGGGTCATAAGGCAGTTCTAGTTCCAGTTTTTTTAAGGAATCGCCTCACTGTTCTCCATAGTGGCTGTACTAGTTTGCATTCCCACCAACAGTGTAAGAGGGTTCCTTTTTCTCCACACCTTCTCCAGCATTTACTGCTTGTAGACTTTTGGATCACAGCCATTCTGACTGGTGTGAAGTAGTATCTCTTTGTGATCTTGATTTGCATTTCTCTGATAATGAGTGATGTTGAACATCTTTTCATGTGTTTGTTAGCCATCTGTATGTCTTCTTTGGAGAAATGTCTATTTAGTTCTTTGACCCATTTTTTGATTGAGTCATTTATTTTTCTGAAATTGAGCTGCATATATTGCTTGTGTATTTTTGAGATTAATTGTTTGTCAGTTGCTTCCTTTGCTATTATTTTCTCCCATTCCAAAGGCTGTCTTTTCACCTTGCTTATAGTTTTCTTTGTCATGCAGAAGCTTTTGATTTTAACTAGATTCCATTTGTTTATTTTTGCTTTTATTTCCAGTATACTTGGAGGTGGATCATAGAGGATCCTGCTGTGATTTATGTTGGAGAGTGTTTTGCCTATGTTCTCCTCTAAGAGTTTTATAGTTTCTGGTTGTACATATAAGGATAATTGATGTAGAAGCATTTTAATGTTCTTCCTTGCTAATTATGTAATACATATTTTACTTGTGTTTTTACTAATTGATTTTTCCCTTGTTATGGATAATTTCTTGCTCTGTACACATCTGGATTTTTTCCTCTTAAAATTTATTTGTTTATTTTAATCAGAGGATAATTAACTTACAATATTGAGATGAAACTAGGACAAATATTTACACAATTTATATGGAAATTTTAAATTAGATTGTGGATGTGCTCACTTTACCTTTGGATACTGGATATTTTTAAATTTTTTATAAATTATTCCTTTCACTGTTTGCAAACACTGTTAATTTCTTGGAAACAATTGTATTTTTTGAAGGCTTGCTGTAAAGTTTTTTAGGCTGAGATGGAAGCAACCTTTAGACCAGGTTTACTATTCCCCACTAGCAAAGAAATATTGTCTTCAGGGCCCTACTGATCTCATGGGAATTATGACAAATTTCAGGGACAGTCCTATGATGGCTGAAGAATAAGACAGGGAGACCACTTTCTCCCCCAACAAATTCATCAAAAGAACATTTGAACGCTGAATAAATGCCACAAAACACACTTCTGAATGCAGGCAGAGGATGTCAGGCACCCAGAAAGGCACCCCACTGTCTTCAAAAGGAGGTAGGAAAAAAGATAAAGAGAGAGACAAAGGAGGCAGGGATGGAGATCCAACCCAGGAAGGGAGTCTTAAAAAAGAGACATTTCCAAACACCAGGAAACACTCTCACTGGTGAGTCTGTGACGAGTCTTGGAAACTCAGAGGGCAACATAACTGGAAGGAAACATAAATAAATAATTTAAACCCACAGATTACATGCCCAATGGTAACTCCCAGCAGAGAAGCAGCACAGACGCCTGCATCCGCCACTAGCAATAGGGGGCTGGGCAGGGAGGTGTGGGCTGCATTGCTTAGAGTAATGAAGGACTGGGCCTGAATGCCCCATAGGACAATCTGAGGGAACTAACTTGAGATAGCAAACCAGGCCATGGGATAGCTACCCCGGTGAAAAGCCCTAAACTAAGACACCACCAGGCCTGCTCACAGAACAAAGGAGCAAGCAGAGGTAGCCAGCTGTGGACCGGCCCATCTCCTGCCAGAGACAGGAAATCAAGGTCAGCCAGAGCCGAAAGGGGGCAATCGTGGCCCCAGGGATGCATCATCTACCAAGCTGCAAGAAGGCTTCATTGCTAACCAAGACTTCTTAGGATTCTGGACGGTCAACATCCGTCTGAGAAGGTGTGCCAGTTGTACAGCCAGAAAACTGAGCGGCAGGGATGGAAGAGGCAATAAGTAACAGAAACCATGCTCACCAAACACCTGGTCACCTGAGTGGCTTGGACCTGGGAAGGGCACAAAATGCAGGCCTAACCGAGCCTGCGCCTTTGAGGAGTACCCGAGTACCTGAACCTGAGCGGCTTAGACCTGGCAAGTGCATGGAACTCAGGGCTTGCCTCAGACAGTTCCCCACAGAGCAACCTAGAACCTGAGCAGTATAGACTGGGAAAGCACACATGCCATGAGCGGGGGCAAACGCAGTGTGCCAGAGACACTGGGAGCACTCCCCACACATGCCAGTGATATTTGTTTGCAGTGTTCCTCCTTCCTCAAAATACAACTGGGCAAGTGTGCCTAAAAAATTGTCCATCACCCCCTCCTTGAGTCAAGGCAGAAATTAGACACTGAAGAGACCAGCAAACAGAAGAATCTAAAACAGAGGGAACTGCCCCTGGAAGTGACAGGTGCTATAGATTAAAACCCTGCAGTTAGCTCCGACTACATAGGAAGGGTCTATCAATCTTAAGAAGTATAAGCAGGATCAAGGAGCTATCTGAAAATGAACTGACCCTACACTGTCCACAAGAACACCAAAGAAGGTCCTAGATTTATTTTTAGTATTTTCATTTCTTAAATTTATTTTTGAGTCCTCTACTACTCCTTTAAATTTCATTTTTATAAACTACTATTACTTTGGAAAAAAAAAAAAAA